>OZ010796.1:462455954-462688454 GCA_963932465.1 Maratus speciosus | reverse complement strand
TTTTTCTTATTAATTTTCTCGAAATGTGTTTAATCTCTTAACCCTTTCAAGGGCGGTGGTGTGTTTATGAAAACACTTAATTTTAATTCCCAAACCCCACAATGACACCAGAACTTTGGTATAATTTTTTTCCCGTTTATTATATATCTGAATAGCTTTTTTTTCTTTCCAAATAAATTTGTATGTAAATTCCGGTGTCATTCATTTATTTCAACATTTTAGCAATGGAAGTGGTTTGCCGCTGAAAGGGTTAAATGACAAATCCTATTATTTCAATCTAGGACGTGTCTTTCCTCGACCGTGCGTGTAGGAAAATGTGTAAATACAGTCGAACTCCTTTAATACGAGCACAGCTAAAACGAGAACGCGGTTAAAACGAGCAATTTACACGCTAAGAATGACTCATCATTTAATACTCTTAGTACTATTAGGGTCTTTTTTGACCCAATTTGTTCATTGTTTCGAAGTTTTTCATCTTCCGGAAAAAAAAAAATGAACTTAATGAATAAAATGAAATAGACACCTCGTAGGAAGAAGCTACATTTAATGGAATTCAGTTTCTGGTTCAAATACAGCAAAACTAATAAAGTTTATTAAAATTAAAAACCTGACACTAGGAGGGTTGAACCATATTAAGACAAGATTCGTATGGGCGCTTGAATTTCCAGACTAAGAAACTCTTCGGTACCAGTATTTGTTTAAGGAAAATCTCTCTTGAAATAAGGCAAAATTTCGTCCGTTTAAACTAGACTTACTTTTCTATAAAAAAAATTCTGATATTTGGCCTTGAAAATAACGGTACCCGTACGAACCCTGTAAGAGTTTCTCGCTGCTTGCGAGATCCAAAAGCAGGATCACGGCTAATACGGGCAAAACCTCTATTCATTTCAAAGTGATTTTTGGCGGAAAGTGGGGTGGAATTAGGAAAGAAAATCGCTTTCTAATCGAACATGATTAGAATGTTTCAGAGACAATGTTTCTACAATACAGCTGTCTGTCAAAATGTAGTAATTTATCGGTTTTACCGATTTCGTCTTGAAAGATGTTCCTCTCTCTCCCCAATCCTAAAAGATGCGAATGAGTGTCCCGAGACCTTAAAAAGAATGAAAGATTAAAAGAAAGAATGGAGAGAAAGATGTTTCAAATACAGCTCATTTTTCACATTTACAACTGAACTATGGAAAGGGAGGAACATTGAAGAAAACCTTATTTTGTATCTTTCTTTAATTATGGACTCTGGGCTAGATTAACCAGCCTTTTCCTATTGCACTGTTAAAAAGGGAAGTATGTATGAAATCAGTAGCTCAAAAACTGCTGTGACTATTGAAATGTTAGTCGAGTTTTTCCAGGGAAAATTACGATATTATGCTAATTTTAGAATCCATATAATAAGAAAAAGTAATATCTGTAATTAGCTTACTTTTGTGTGTGTTTTAAGAATTCCGTTATCTTCACGGATGGAACGAGTACCGGTTAATACGAGGACTTTTATTATTAATTCCCTTGCTTCTCGTATTAAACGAGTTCGACAGTATATAAAATGTAATGCCCCTAAAATAATGTTCCTGCAAATTATAAGTTATTTTTAGAGCGTTATAAAAGTAAACATCCAGTTTAAAATGCCTTACTCCAAAGTACTCCTTTAAACAGGTTTTCAGTGTATTGCTCCTTTATATACTATTTCATGTTGTACTGATTCTCTGATTAATAATATTGAACATTACAATTCTGGTATAGAAATGAATACAAAATATTTTATTTAAAAAAATGTAAATAAATATATGTCCAAAAAAAGCAATAAGAAATATTCCAGATAGTCTGTTTGTATGTTCTAGAAAGGTTATATTTAGTTTTGTTTGGTCGATCGCTCGCTGGTTTTTTATGCAAAACGTTTAAAACAATATTACCGAGCCTAATTAATTTGCTTCCAAAATGAGGCCTGTGATGTATGAGCAATCCTGACCCCTAACTTCTTGGGGAGTGAGTTACTCAGGTCATCTAAATAAAAGATCGTTGATCCTAAGTCGAATAATAAATAGTGTAATTTGCATTAATTAAAAAAATAATCCAATTAGAAGTAAATTACTATCCAAGATGCAACATTCATTTTTTACTTACTAGAGCTAAACAGAGCGAGACCACCAGATGCAAGTAAAATCCTTCTCATTATGAACGTCAAATTCAACAGCGGAATTCGGACTCAACATATCTTGAACAGCAACCAGCGACAATTTAAGAACACAGGTTAAGCAAGTGCGTGGATTGGACAATGCACGAAATAAAATTTTTCTTCCTAACATGCCATTTTCCAAACTTAATTGAAAAGTATAGGTAATTAAAAACCGTCCAATGCAGAAATTTTTAACCGTGTAAAAAATAAAATTCCTTTTATGAAGACCAAATTGCTGATAGCGAATGAAATGTTTTAGCACAAGTACGCAGAATGTGTCCTATGTATTTTTAATATTACAAATATTTAGTAATTTATTTATATCTATGCGATATTATTGCTTCACTTGCGCAAAAGGTTGAAATGTTATCTTCTATTAATTATTTGTAGATAAATAATTAAATGGCAGTTTGATTATCTGAGATAAGAGAAATTCAAACACTGACAGGTACCTATTACGTATGGGATAAGAATACAATTACATAAACGTGCTGCCAAATTTTACGATTTTTCGTTACTAATAAAATTTAATAGTAGATGTTGCCTTATTTAATGACCGATATCGGCGATTAAATAAAGTAAAAATTTCTATTAAATTTTAGTGGCAACAAAAGAGCGTAAAAGTTGGTAGCTATGAACAGGTTCAGGAATGTAAAAAAAAAAAAAAAAAAAACGACTTTAATTGAAAAACAATCACAAGTGCATTCAAGAAATAAATCAATATTATACATACACGATGCTCCAGAAATTACTCTTTGAAAATTCAAATTGGAGAACTGATTTATTCATTTTTTAAAGTATGTCAAAGAGGTGTAATTGGTTACTACTGACTCGTTAAAAAGTTAGAGATTACTGTTCCTGTTAACGAAAAGCATACTTGCTTGTTTCAGAGTAATTTGTTGTATCCTATGGTGCATGCCGAAGGTACTTGTAGAAGACGCGTAGCACCTACCCCCCTTCAACCCCTTTTCGAATTTTATAATGACTTACAAATTGTTTTGAATGGAAAATTGTGAAATGCAAATCTACAAGATTTTTCATTCTACCGATTAATATCCATTCAATATTCGAAATGCATACTGCGCTGTATAGATTCTCTAGTACTTCGAAACTTTGGAAAATTATTCTATTTACAGTAATATATGAGGCGGTCAAGCTAGTGTGAACCATCTGGCATTTTAAGCGAAAACGGTTTATTGTCATCATGCAATCACCCACAGAAGGAGTCTATGCGTAGTCTGTAAAAGTCCAAATGAGTGTGTTTGCATTTCTCTAAACGATAACTACTTAAAAATTTTGGTTAGAAAACGTTTCTCGCGATATTCTCGATACAATAACGATATAAATCAATTTGTCCTGTAGCTTTTTAAATTATTAGAATGTTGTATTAAAATTATTAGTTAACATTAAATATTACACCCCTTAAACATTAAAAGAAACAAAAACAAAAATAGCAGAATTTTTTTTATTTATCAAACGAGTTGCAGAACAAGATGGCCCGCGTTGACTGATCACTACTTTTTTTTATTCAGATTGTTGGACTGCCACCAATTTTTTGAAGTAGAAATATTCGTCTTATTTAATGACAGATTAAATAATGAAAAATAAGGCGAATTATACTGTTTTAAAAAAAGTGGTGTCAATCAAGCAATCGGAATTTAAAAAATGTAGCGCATTGGCAACTCTGCCCACGCTGATTTCAAAAGTCTCACATAACAATTCTTCATTTAACCCATTAAGGACTAGCGTTACCATATGGTCACAGCATAGCTGTCAACACTTTTGCTGTTTGAATACCAGTAATTTATAACAATAATTTTCATTTTCGTTAATGACAGAAACTCTGCTATAAAATAAAATAAATATTACTTTTCTGGAAAAGTGGTACGAAAGGCATTTTTTGTATTTTAAAAACAAAAAATAATTCCGTCTTAAATGTGTTAAGTCACATCTTGAGTAGTTGTTATTAAGATGGCCACTATTCAGGAGGTGCCAAGTGCGGGATAAAAGAATTAGTACGGTTTGGAAGCGTTTTAATTTACAGACCTGGACCCGGACTATTTAGCTTTCGTGTGCAAAAGATGACCTTAGAACAATAGATCGTAGTCAATTCTTCAAAAGGTTACGTGGGGCAACTGGGCCATGATTTTACAATGTGACACTGGAGATTCTGGCAATTCAGCTTCAAAAAGCTAATTTTCATTTCAATTAAAGTATGAACTTTTGTAAATGTGTTCAGTTAGGTTCCCTCTATCAGACAGAAATGCTCAAAATTACATTTTAATATTTACAAATAAATAAATATATATATATATATCATCTTTATTTCCTCATGGGTCCAGTTGCCCCATAAAAATGGGGTAAGTGGACCAGGAGGGTCTATGTTCCACACGCGTTTATTTTTTTTCATATGGAATATCAGGTCCTGTTTGAAAAAGTGTAAACAACTTAAAAATAATTTAAACAAGGCAGATCATGTAAATTACGTATCAACTAAAGAGCATTGTAAGGGAAACCTTTGCTGTCAATGTGTCTAAAAAAAAAGCACTAAAAGTGAAAATATTAGATTTATTTATACCAAAAACACAAAAATTAAGTAAGTACTCATGTACTTTAGTATAAATAATAAGTATAAAAGTTACATGGGTATTTTAAGTAAAAAAATTACAACTAAATCTAGGAAAAAATGGCTACATAAATACTTATGTACTTCATCTGTATCGTAAAATTTCAAGGTTAGGCTATCTTGCTTTCAAGGGCAAGGTACTTGTATTCGTAAAATGTTGAAATGATTTAGTGACACCAGTATTTACAAGAGATTTTATTTCTGAACAAGTAAACGTATATATTCGCGTACTTAATAAAGTGGAAATTTTCATTATAAAATTCCGGTGCCAATGTGGCAATCACGGATTAAAATTATGTGATGCCATAATGGCATCACCTCCATTCAAGCAGTTAAGAAATTTGGTTTGATACCCCCCGCCCCCCTTCCCAATATGCTTTTTTAAAAATTATATTACGTAATTTAAATACGGTATTCTATAATTTTGTTTATTGTGGGCAAAGAACAATAGAGAAATTTATTTCCATTTCCCGTAGCTAGAGAAACTAAAAAATAAATATTTATAACAATTGGGGTAACTGGATCCAACATGGTCCAGTTACCACTGATATATGTCCCAGTTACCCCATTCTTGGAAAATTCATGGGGTAACTGGGACACCCGGCTTACATTTGAAACATGAAGTAAATATGTATAGATACCTAATAGTATTAATGTAGTTATATGACTAATCTTTAAAAAATAAGATTGTTTAATAAAAGTACTTACAGTATTTTAATAAAAAAATCTAGGAATTTCAACCAAATTGACGTTGTTTTCAAAAAAAGAAGCGTAAATATTCGACAACCTATCACAGCAAAGAGAAAGTTATGATTGAGTTGACACACGTTGTTTTCGAAGTAGATATTATGGTGCATTATTCACAAAAGCTAAAACTTAAAAGACATCAACGGTTTTTTATAAAATAGCCTATGTCCCAGTCACCTCTTGGGTCCAGTTACCCCAGCGAACCCTAAATCGTTTTGGACCCATCATTAGTCGTAAATTAGTGTAGCTATGGATCTCTAAATTGATTGTTGTGCTTTTAAATATCACATAAAAATTCAATCCAATATAATTTTAATAATATTAAGCATAAAAGTTACCCACGTACGGCAAGTTTAGAAAAAAAATAATTTGAAACACTATACCGGTCCCAAATGCCTCATATATAAATTCGTAATTCAGACCCAGAGCTTTGCTAGTGGATTTAGTAATGTTTTACTAGTCCAGAGTTGTCACTTTTGGCATTAGATATTTGTAAGGGTTTTTAAATCACTTCAAACTGCAGGTCCCAATCTGTTTAATGCTCATGTGCAGAAAATCACTGCAGCACCTAAAACAAATTAGTCAACGTGCATTTTATATAAAATAAATTTTGGTATATCATTAGGACTGCGTTAGTGTAGATATCAGTTAGGAAATTGTAATTCTACATTTTAAAACAGAGGTATCAAACTGTGGCCCGCCGGATACTACTAAAATTGTATAGTAATCCTTGCCTTATCTAATCATCGAATCTCTGCAATTCAAAACGTCGCGACTACTTCTTTAAAAAATTAGTGGTATCCGGTGTGCCACAGTTTGACACCCCTGTTTTACAGCATACAAAAATTTTTTAAAGATTTTTTAAAGATCCAATGTTGTCTTAAAAAAAAAAAAAAAAAACTTAGCAATTATATCGACGTAGCGTGATTTTAATAACAGTTTTATGTACTACAAGAATTTTATGAAATATGCCACCACCAAACACCTCATATACCAATTCTTCCTAAAGAACCACTATTTTATCCTGCTTTGTGTTACTAAGACGTGCCTGTTTCTGAATTTGATACTCATAAAGAATTCGAAATCATTTTAAGCAGCAAATCACGGTAATGGCATCGGTCTGTTTAACCCTCTTATGCAAAAGAGGAACGTAGCACCAGAAAAAACTCACCAATTTTTCATAAAATTACTTTTCAAATATATCACTAGTGATTAATAGATTTAAGTGCCGAAAATTTTAATTATTCAATCCTTCAGGAAATATAAAGAGCAATTCAATCAAATCAAAAACATACCAAGTAATTAACAATACAAAAGTTTTATTTAATGTATGTAGCACGTTATTTACTAGTGTATAATGCGCACCATGCTATTTTAACAACAGAAAGTCTAGGAATTTGACAAATAAATCTGCAGCAATCCTGACTCAAACTTTTCTTTTCTTGAACCTAAATAACAGCATTCATTCGCACCTATTTCGCCACCTTATTAACCCCTTGAAGGGCGGTGGTATATTATATATATCACTTAATTTTAATTCCCAAAAGCCACATTGGCACCAGAGTTTTGGAATTAAATTTTGGTTTTTACAATGTACGCCAAGAAAAGCTTTTGCTTTCTTTCATATACATGTGTTCGTAAATTACGGTGTCATTCAGTCGTTCTAACATTTTAAGTAACAAAAGTACTTTGCCCCTGAAAGGGTTAAAATACCATAAAATTAAGGTTTTTCCATTGAGTACTTTTTCCTAATTGTCAACTTTGTTTTGAAATCATTCTTGATATGTGAATCGATACCTTATTTTGCGGATAATACACAAACTAAGGCTCGTAAGAACGCAATTTTTTCCCTTATTATTTTTGGATTCGTATAATTTTATTTCCCTGTGTTCTATTCAGTGATTTAGTGAGAGTGATTTAGTGAGAGTGTATAATTTCTAACCTAATTTTTAGACCTAAAATTTTTGAAGAAAAGTGCGCATTACACAAGTTGGCATAAAGACGTGCAAACAGTTATTAGTTGGAAACAATGTAGTTAAGAATAAAGCGGAGGAGACATTTAATATACTGTCTACCAGTTGCGACTGAAGTAACTGAGGAGGTTGTCACAAGATGGCGGCTGCTTTTTTTTAATCAGATCTTCAGTTTCTGATTATCTCAAAGACGAACTTCCCACCAGGAAAATTGAATAGAAAATTTCGTCTTATTTAAGCGTCTTATTCATGGAATTTTTTTTTAATCAAAAATGATGTAAAAAGTTCTATTTGTTTTTACTGGTGTCAGTGTGCCTTGTAAAACTGTCAGTTTGTTTCCCTGGTTGTCAGAATATGGCGGAAACGCAGGGCCTAACTACCGCCAAAGTAAACTCCTACCAGTAAAAAAGAAAATTTGTTTCTACGATTCTTTATGACTGAAATTTTGCAATAATAAGGTGTTTAAATAAGTTGAAAATTTCTATATAATTCTACTGGTGCAAATTTTCGCCGGTGGTAAGCAATGCCTGCGATAGCGGTTACAGTTGAAGCTTCACTATTTTAAGGATATGTCAGTTCCTCTTTATTAATAGTTCCATGTTGGAAACTAGGGATGTTTGACCCACTGTTTTTGCTTTATTTTGTGCACATTATACAAGTTGTCATAAAGACACATATATAGTGATTAGAGGGAAACTGGGGATGTTTTAGCCACTGTATTTATTTTATTTAAGGGGGTCCGGGGCTAAAAATTCTCAAAAAAAAGCGATTTTTTTTTAATATTGGCTTAAACAAAATACCGAGTTTTTAGCTTTATATACCGCAAACCGCATGCTTTTATCTTCATTAGATGCAGATATATAACACCTTTTGCCTTGAGAAGCGATGCATCAACTGCCCTCTGACGAGAACTTTAAATTCATTTATCTCAGAATGAATTTTTACACGATTTGTAAACTTTAAAAGAATATATCTAAACTTCCTTGCAAGGTATATGTATGAAATTTTCTAACAGAGATTTTATGCTATATTTCCAACAAATTGTCTTCAAAATTTCTAATTTTGAGTGATAATTATGAAAATATGCTTATTAATGCAAAACTCATTCATAAAAAACTTCATTTTTTTACTTAATTTTTTTATAAAATTCATAATCAATATTTTAAGAAATCCTGAAGACAAATTAACATTTTCTGTACACAAAAGTGTAAAAATTTTGTAAATCGAGTAAGTACTTCCAGAGTTATATAAAAAATTAAATATGTTTAAAATTTTCAAATTTAAATTAAAAAAATATATATATTTAAAAATTTTCAGATTTTTCTACATGCAATATTTTTATTATATTAAAACATATCTCAGAAAAGAATTTCATAACAAAATCTCTATAAAAAAAAATAGAAATTTAAGCACCGGGCCCCCTTAAAGAACAAAATATTAAAAGGATATTCTATTAGTTAATACTGTTTTTCGACATTCGTCTAGATAATAAAAAAAAAGTGTAATTGTGCAATTTCCCTTTCTCCCAAAATATATAGATTTTCCTTTGTCATTCGTAACCGCGCATTCTGGTATAAAATTTTGGTATAAAGCTAATACAGATATTTTTGCTTTAAAATGGACATTATTAATGATCTAAAAATTAAAGTAATAAATTCTGTTTTTGTATAGCTATTGCCATGTAAGTTTCTAATAATATTTGTATTTTTTCCAAGAATTATATTCACATTTGTTATTTTACCGCATTAAATATGCGGATTCGAACGTTTTCGATAAGGGTTGTAATGTTCGTTTAATTTCTTCTGTGCCTCTAACCATCACGCAAAAATTCAAACCTATCTCATCTTTAATAATATTAAGTTTAACAAATATTCTCATAGTTCATGTTTCTAAAAGAATTTTATACACTGCAATATACTCAACTGCTATATTAAGGAATAAATCTCCCTCGCGTTCATTCTTACAGATAGGAACTTATGTGGTTAACCGATAAGTTCACAAATTACCGCTGATATAATGCAGAAATTATTTTTCCCCTTGATGTCTTATGGGGACAAACTCTTAATTTATGTTCCGTGTTAGTGCCTTAATATGATTATAAATTAACAGTAAAAATAATTAATTAATTATAAAAAAATTAATACGTAAAGATTCCTTATTAAAAGAGAAACTTTATTAAAATTCTGTAAAAACATAAGATCATTATTTTTTTTCCATGAAAGAGACATAGCAATAAGACTATAAATAATTTAGTGATTTGTTATTTCAGAAAATGTTTCCAACAACTGTATAGAATGGCTACAAAAAAAAAAAAAAAAAAAAAAAAAAAAAAAGATGTTTGTTTTAACCGATATTAATTATCCGTTTGAAATAATTTTGGGAGCATTTTAATAATCTGCAAAATAATAAATTACACATTAAAAGTAGCAGATTTTTAACGACGGATGTTTATCAGGGTTCGTACGAATACCGTTATTTTCAAGGCAAAATATCCGTATTTCCTTATAAGAAAATAAATCAAGTTGAAACGCGCAAAATTTCGCCTTATTTCAGGAGAGATTATCTATAACAAAATACTGGTACCGAAGAATTTTCTGGTTTGGAAATTCCAGGACCCGTACGAACCCTGTTTATTAACGGGACCTGTTCGAATTTGCAAAACTTATTTTATCCCTTAACGTACTCTTTATGCACACATTATTGGCTATAAATCGATATTGAAATGACAATTTTTGAGCAATAGAAGTAGAGCAAGAGCGCGCCACATAGCAACTAAACAATAACGAAAAGTTTAAGTACGCTTTTATGTGCATTCGTAATTAGGGGAACCCGGTTCAGAACATGGAACTATTAACCCTCTCGCTGCGTAAGTAATTCTTCGCGATGAGCGTCTTTTACAGAATTTTTAATCTTTTGTCACCGTTTCTTTAAAGCAGAAATTTTTGACTATCGTAATCGGGGAAAATGTCCTGATTAAATCAGACAAAGTTTTCGATAAAAAAATAACTGCTGGGAATAACCAAATAGCATTAATTATACGGAAAAATGCATGGCCGAGATTATCTCGGGCAGCGCAACGAGAGGGTTAAGAAAGAGGAACTGACATATCATAAAAATAGTGAAGTTTCAACTGTAACCAATTTCGCAGGGGTTTATTACCTCCGGGGGTATAACTTCCACCAGTAAATTTAAGTAGAAATTTTCTTATCCTTAAAACTTCTTATTAAGGTTAAATTTCAGTCAAAAATAATGGCAAAAACTGATATTCATTTTTACTGGTAGGAGTTTACTTCAGCGGTTCTTCCTAAAGACCCACTATTTTTCCACCGCCCCCTGAATACTAGGCCTGAGCGCTCACACAAAAATAACTCAAAAATGGCGGCCGCCGAAGGCGGATTTTTTTTAGCGTAGGTACGGTCCCTTAAATGTGGACACCAGTATTTTATAAAAGATTTCTCTACCTTGTTTATTCTCAGAAAAATGAAGCGGAAAAAACTTCAAAAAATTATTGGTAGGAATATTTAAGGGACCGTACACACGCTGAAAAAAATCCGCCTTCGGCAGCCGCCATTTTTGGTCCAGGGATAAGGCCTAGTATTCAGGGGGCGGTGATTTTTCTCCTGCTTTGTGTTACTAAGACATGCTTATTTCTGGATTTGATATTCATAAAAGATTCGAAATCATTTTAAGGGGACAAGGGACCTTAAAATCCTTAAAAATATATTTTTTTTATTTTTTGTAAATTTCACCTAAATATTATTCAAGGGTACATTATATGCATTATGGCATGTATTTAGCACAAAAAAAAATTTTTTTTTTTAATTATTTTTGAGAAAAAATGGAATTTTACGCGTCGTCTTAGAAATCTTCGAAATGCCCCCTGCGTTCTCCATATCAATGAAAATCCCCAATATTTTTTATAAAAGTTTATTTTATATATATATAAAAAAATAGAGCATCGAATTTTAAATATTTGAATTTAAAGGTAAAAAAAAAAAAATTAAAAATTTTGAAATTTTTTCGAAAAAATTTCAAAAATTTTCAATTTTTCATTTTTTTTTTAACTTTAAAATTCAAATATATAAAACTTGATGCTCTATATTATTTATATATATAAAACAGACTTTTATAAAAAATATTGGGGATTTTCATTGATATGGGATGCGCAGGGGGCATTTCGAAGATTTCTAAGACGACGCGTAAAATTCCATTTTTTTCTCAAAAATAATTTTTTTTTTTTTTGTGCTAAATGCATGCCATAATGCATATAATGTACCCCTGAATAATATTTTAGATAAAATTTACAAAAAATTAAAAAAAATGAAAATTTTTGAAATTTTTTCGAAAAAATTTCAAAATTTTTAATTTTTTTTTTTTTTTTTACCTTTAAATTCAAATATATAAAATTCGATGCTCTATTTTATTTATATATATAAATCAAACTTTTATAAAAAATATTGGGAATTTTCATTGATATGGGACACGCAGGGGGCATTTCGAAGATTTCCAAGACGATGCGTAAAATTCCATTTTTTTCTCAAAAATAAAATTCTGTTTACATTTTTTTGTGATAAATGCATGCCATAATGCATATAATGTACCTTTAAATAATATTTAGGATGAAATTTACAAAAAATAAAGAAAAAATTGAAAAACTTTGAAATTTTGAAATTTTTTCGAAAAAATTTCAAAATTTTTCTATTTTTTTTTTTTTTACCTTTAAATTGAAATATATAAAATTCGATGCTCTATTTTGTTTATATATATAAACCAAACTTTTATAAAAAGTATTGGGGATTTTCATTGATATGGAAGACGCAGGGGGCATTTCGAAGATTTCTAAAACGACACGTAAAATTCCATTTTTTTCTCAAAAATAATTTTTTTTTTTTAATTTTTTGTGATAAATGCATGGCATAATGCATATAATGTACCCTTGAATAATATTTAAGGTGAAATTTACAAAAAATAAAAAAAATTATTTTAAGGTCCCTTGTCCCCTTAAGCAACAAATCACGGTTATGGCATCGGTCTGTTTAACCCTCTTATGCAAAAGATGAACGTAGCACCACAAAAAACCCACCAATTTTTGATAAAATTACTTTTCAAATATATCATTAGTCTCCTCTTTATTCCTAGCTCCATTGTTCAGAATGGAGTACGAAGTTGAAAATAGGTTTAAATAAACGGTCAAGTGCGATTGTTACTCACGCTCAGAGTTTTCCGTACAAAAAAATATATGAATTATTAACTGTATTATTAAAAAAATCGTTGCTAAAAGAATAATAAGACTTTGTAAAAAAGCTATAGAGCGAAGGGTTGGGTATAGCTGTATATACTAAAAAATTATGAATGGATATACCATAAAAGTTTAAAGAGATATCACGCCCAAATAATGTCAAATAATGCTATTCTGTATAACCCTTCTTTTAACCCTCTGTCTACCAGAAGGGTCCAATGGACCCGACATGTACATTCAAAATATTTATTCAAACCAGAACTTTCTTCAAAACAAACTAAATTTATAAATCAGACAATAATAAGTTAAATAAACAAATTAAATAGTTTTAAGTAAAAATTCTGGTGTAGAATGTTTTTATAAAACTTGAGTAAAATTTTCGGTAGTTCTAGGGTTAAAATCTTATCCTAATCTGTTTATAATGAGCTTAATTTGGTACTGACAATAAAAGTAGTTCATATTTAAGTCCTTGCGCTCTGGCGCTATTAGCGATGTATGTCACTAGCCACCAGTGTTGCCGCATTTGGCAGTTTTTTTTTATAGAAATTTTAAATTCACACCACAAAAATTTAATTGGTAATTGCGTTTTTCTTCATTTATGGAAAATTCAATCAGACTGTAAAGCAAAAATAAGAGTTAAAACTTTCTGGTGAGAATTCGGAATGTCTAATTAAAAAATCAGCCGTATATCACTGTCGGAAATGGCCAAAATAGCATGACATACGCTAGGTACGCCATAGAGCGCAAGAGGTTAAACTTCACTTGGCATTTCATAAAACAAAATTTAGCGTAGTAATAATCTAATCTTTTTACAGCGTAGCTAAAACAAAATCCTTGTTCAAAGTTTAAACTTGGCATTGTGCTAAGCGCGCTTCGAAAGGCAGCAGCAAAGTTGCAACGCCGCCTTGGTTCGTGCCGCGTTTTTTCAGATAGGTATTTAATTAACTTTTAAAGAAACGAGAGGCGTATTACGAGATCCACTCAATGCAAACTAGCCACGAATCCCATGGTATTTGATTAATTCTAATTAAATTAGTCTGTTTTTAACAATTTGATATTTATTGCTTTTATACTGCTACTGGGCATTGCATTACAAAAATATGTCATTAAAAGTTGCTATCTGAGCTTTAAAAGCCGAAGGTACATAGAGTACGCCGCCCCTGTCATCATGTATGTCCAAACCGTTCGTGTCTTTAAAGGTTAATATCTCGACTAATTACCGACAATGTTTTTTCAAAATTCATTATCAACAATGCTTTTATACTTCTGCTACGATAGGTACCTCAAGCGCTCCTCAACACGTTTGCTGAATGTCTCCAAATCGAAGTATGTGTGTAACGGAAAAATGCGTTTTTTTCAAAAACTATATGACCTAGGGTAATCGCTATAATTTTCCTGCAAGGTTTAACTCAACGTCTACTACTTCTAATTTTTTCATAATTTTAGTTTCAGTAGATTCGGAAAATAGAGGGGGGGGGGGGGGCATATTTTTGCTCTACATTTTAGACGATATCTCTGAAAATATAATACCTAAAATTAAAAGAAATGTATTTTTGAGTTCAGCGCTACGAAAGCTTTCACACGATATCTCAAATGATATACGAAGAAAAGATTTTTTTTCAAGTAACTTAATTAGACCCTCTACATTTTTCCTAACTATTTTTGTGAATGTTTAATAATCTGAAAATATGTGGGTCAATAGTCTTTATTACTTCCCTCAATTTGAACTTTCCACGTTCCATAGTTTACGAGTAAAATGGCTGTGACAGACGGATAGACAGACACAGGAGTGAACTTATAATGGTTCCGTTTTTACTTTTTAAGTACGGAATCCTAAAGATACAAAAGGGTTAATTAAGGGAGCTGCAAAAATTTCTATGAGCACAATATAATGCAATAATAGCAAAAATACAACAATATTGTAAGAAAACAAAAGGACAATTTTTTTTCTTTTCATAAATAGAACATTATGTCCTTTGCCCCGTTCTGCCCTATGCCCGGGGCAACTGACATAATGTGGAATGGGAAATGCCCCGTTCTGCCAAGCGCATGGGGCAGAACAAGGTGATAAGGACAAGTAATTATAAAACTTAATGGAACTATGGGAAATGCAGAAAAAATAAGTTTACTCTATATTTGTTTAGGTTTAAGTGACTATAAATGTTTAACTACAGTTTTGGATCGATTGTGTCCTTTTCTTAAGCCTGTTCACAAAATTCACACACTAGGACAGCTCATCATCTTCGCTATTTATTGCCGCTATTTATTGCAGGAATTGTGTGCCCATTTTGTGTTCCAAATCTATGACCAATGCCATTTCTTACAGCCAAATGATAATCGAAGCTACGCAAGTCTTTTAGTATTAGATCGAATAACCTAGCCTCCATCGTTTTTAAGTAATTAACGAGTTCAAGTTCCTGCTCTTCCGTAAATATGTTTTTAAAATTTCCAGGCGTTTTATCAATCTTTTAGTGAGAGTTTTTCTTTATGTTTTTAACGTATCTTTCCAGAGTAGACTGGGGAACATCAAATTGCTTTGAAGCCTTCAAATATAAAGATTGGCCAGAAAGAGCCACCTCGACAGCATTGTTCATTGCCTCCATAGACCATGATTGGCTATTTGTTTTTTTTTTCCCTTATAGTCTCGAATAATCTGAAATCAAAAGAAAAAAAAGTAGGGGCGCACTAAAACCATTTCTTAGTTAAAAACATTTCGGGGCAGTATGGGGTACTTTCCCATTCCGCCCCAGTGACACGATTTAGGTTAGGGAGGTAAGGTCACTGGAGAAAGATACGTAAATAAACGTTTAAGTACACGAAAGTATAGGCAATTAAACGTGCTTCAAGCATGTACTAACTATAGTTGTAATATGAAAAAATATGTGTACCTTACCTTGATTACGAAATCATCAGTAGTTACGATATAGGAGCAAAAAATCACACCACGAAAACTTCACATACTAACGAGAAAACTAGACTAACATGGATGCCGAAGTTGAATAGCAACAGGGTGGTCTAGTTCTAGTTATTACCGCTCGCTGACAAAACCTCCTTGACACCGAAAAACGTCGAATTTCATTCCGCCCCGATACCCCGTTGTGCCCTGGGTTATCCTCTATAAATACGTAGCACCTATGGTCGTCGTCTAGTCCGTCCATCTGTCCGCATATATCAGCGCAAAAACTAATCAACCGAATGGTGTGAAATTTAATATATATAATCGTTGCAGAATTTTGTCGAGTTATTTCAAGTTTTATGAAAATCGAAAACTTAAATAGATATTAACAGACGTTTTGCTCATTCTATTAAATCGTATCATACGTAATTAATTCAAGGATATCCGCTGATAGGTAAAAATGATAGGTTTCAAGGTGATTACATCCTATTTAAGATGAAGTCATATTATTTCCGTATTACTGAATTTGATATATGTAATCGTAATAAATTTTGTATTCATGCATTTTAGGTAGATTTCGTATGAAATACTACCTATTGGCGTCGTTCCTATGTTGGAATTTTTGAAAAATTTTTGCAGATGTACACCGATAATTACCCCTAGAACCCAAAACCACCCTCAGTAAAAAACTTTATATATATATATATATATATATCACTTTCTTCTGGACACGATAACTTCCGTAATTCTTCACCCATCTCTTCCAAACTGATACCTAAAATCAAGGGGCATAAAATCTCGGTCAAGTTCGTTAATGGGCAAAATCGGGCCAAGGGGATGGAAATAGGGAGGGATTTTGTGAAAACCGAAAAACCCCATAACTTCTTAATTTTTGTAGATATCAAATCAGTTTAAAGTTTTTATTACTCTAAAAATAGGACCAAAAATTTATGTATCACGGATTTTTGATAAAATTAAAAATGGGCTCAAGTGGCGCAAAAAATAGGGTTTTTGGGAGAAAAAATTCATAACTTAACATCAAGATATCAAATCCAATTAATTTTATTATATATCTCCTTAATATTATCTACAACTTTTATATTCACAAGTTTTTGATAGGACCAATTCGTACCGCAAAAAAAATTAAAAACTAAAACAAAAAAAGGGGGGTGAAGAAGAAAAATTTCCATCACTCCGTCAATTCAAAGATATAAAATCCCCATGAATTTATCATATATCTTCTTAATATTGTCTTCAACATTTATATAGACAAGTTTTTTATAGGACCAATTCTTACAGCAAAAACAAATTAAAAATACATAGCGTTGAAGAAAAAAGTCATCTTATTAAGAATGTATTCAAATCCAAATTGCTTATTTTCTTACTCGTTTTTAAATTAATTTTTGCTCTCAAGCACGTCTAATTGATAGTTTCTCTTCTTCAGATACTATATAATGTACCGTAATGATCGATTTTTTGATAGAGGCAGAATATATTTCAAAAAATGATGCCAAATTGGGCATTTTGAACAGAATTTCCCGAAGCGATTGTGTTAGAAACGAAAAATATTGCCCTACTGAGAAAATAATTGTTTATTAATCAAGTTTCAATTAATTGAAAGAAAAATAAAAACACACGTCTTTTATAAATCTTTTCAAAAATCAAGTCAGTAAGTTTCGTATTTTTTCTATTAAATATTAATCTGAAAATGTGCCAGAAAATTTCGAATTGTTGAGCATGGAAAAGTATTTTTTTTTAATACCGCCTTAACATGATTCTGATAAAACCAGCTATTATATAAAAATGAAATAAAAACTCGTCAGAAGCGGTCAGATAAAACTGTTAAAGTGGATTTATCATGATTTAGTTTTTGTTGGCGAAATTAATGTACTTAACTTCGAAATCTACCTCCGCCTGTAGGCCTTGCCGGCAGGGATTTTTTGTATAAGAGTACGATGCAACAGCTATTGTGCAACAGCTCGGAGCAACAACTATTACACCAAGATCTGAATATTTATAAAACTAGTTATAGTACGAACGCTCCTCATTTGTCACGTTTGACGTACAATTTACGATTTGTTTGTTTTCAGAATAGGATTTTCAAAATCTGTAGGTACTCTATCTCCACCAATTTTCAACCAATCAACGCGATCTTTTAAAATATTGATTGTCACGTACTTTTCTAGTGTAATAACTTTTTTTTTTAATTTTAATTTTTAATTATTGATGCCTCGCTTTTCTTTGTATCTTTAAATAACGAAAACTTTGGTTGAAAATTTAGATTTTACTTTAAATAAGGAAATATTTGTATAAAATTTTCTCGGTAGTTTTTTTTTTTTTTTTAATTTCAATTTTAATTGATGCAATTTCACTAAGTATATATACTTAAAAAGAAACAACAGTTACGTATTTCACTACCTTGTAGACCATAAAAACTATTTTTTTTATAGTCTCATTTTTCGGTGTAAAGTCTACAATGACTTTAACCCTCTAGCGCATACTGTTGCCAATTGACAACAAATTAAATTTTCTCTCCTTATCGTTTATTTACCGTTGTCTCTTAATAAATTTAAGCTTTACATATTCATTTTGACCCTATTAGGTCTAGTTCATTTAAAATACCATAGGCGATAATAGTTCTTTATCAGTTACAAATAAAAAGGAACTTTTGAAGCCTTCCATTTTCATAGCTATAGATGGATTTCTAACACAAATAAAAAATATTTAAATATCAAAATTGCTTTTGAAAAAAATCTTTTTCAAATGAATATGCTTTTAGATGTTATTTTAAATGATTTTCAGGAAGTTTTTTTGCAACAAATATTGTATGCATGCGAATATACGTTTGTTGCCATTTGGCAACACCATGAATTGAGCTCCGCCTTTTTTACGTATTTAGTGTTCTGTTCAATGAGTTTGTTGGTTGTTCCATCTTGCTTTTTGTCTATTTTTTTTATCATTTTTTTTCTTACGATGATTTCTAATTATGTTCAAAATGTATTTTAAGCAAACACACACACACAAAAAAAAATTAACAGAAGAAATATGGATTGTATTGTCAAGTGAAAGTGGCATTTCTTACAAGGACAGCGATGACGATCCACCTTTTGATCCAAATCTTCTGTTCAAAAACCCTTCAGACAATTATGATGAGCCTGGTTGTGATTTACATGCAGATCAATCAGCTAATGAAATTGATTAGAAGTTTGATACAAACGTTGTGATAATGAATATTCCATCTACATCAAAACAAAAGCAGTTAGGTAAACTTAAACAGAAAAAAGTGAAAGCTTCAAACTCTTCAGCCAGATCCTTCTTGGATAAAGATTATTGGAGATGTTTCTCTTCCTGAAAGTGTTTTATCATTAAAAACACCATATAAATATTGTTAGTATTTTTCCACCCAGTACTCTTCGAGCATATCTCTGAACAACACAACCCTATACAGTGTTCTAAAACATATTCAAAAGCCACTCAACATATGCTCTAAAGATATAAAAAAAAATAACTAAGAATTTGTATCTTGAGTAGCGTGGCAAACTTTAAAATCATAAGATTGTTTGGGAATTCTGTCATTGGTGTATCACCAGGCAGTCGCACTATGATCTTGAATACATTTGAAAGTGTACGACAATTTTCCCATCTGAATGATAATATATTTTCTAATGGGGAAGATAAAATATTCAAGTTGAGACTGATAGTCGCTACCTTGGATGGAAATTCTTATCCATTCCCATGAAAGGATCTCTCTGTGTTAATGAGCAAATAAGTGCGACAAAGGCTAGTCACCATATGAAGCAGTATATCCCCCCCCCCCCAAAAAAAAGGAAAAATCCTCATAAATATGGTTTTAAATTGTTATTTAATTTTTCGCAGGAGTATCAAGATTTGCGTACAATTTTGATATTTATTGCGAAAAAAAATATAACCAGTCTTCCAAGTGGACACGACTTGGAGGTTAGCGTTTGAGTCAATGCTAGATTAATTCATCCAGTTGTTGAACATGTAAATCATGAGCTGTATTTTGATAATTATTAAACATCAGTGAACCTAATTTCACTTTTAAAATCAAAAGTAATTTCGTGCCTTGGAATAATAAAAAGAAACAGAATCCCGTGCTGTAAAATGCCACCCTACAGTGAATAGAAAAAAAGTCCAGAGAAGTATCGTAGAATATGCTTAGAATGCGCTTAATGCACGGTGTTGCCACTTGGCAACCATTTAAAAAAATCCAAAATACGGAAAAATATAAGAGTGATAATTTTTTCCGTATTTTTCCCTTAATGTATGCCCATTAAGGAATCAAATATATTTTTTTAAAGGAAAAATAAAAAATCATGCATTAGAGGGTTAATGTGCCCACCGCTTTATCCTCTTTTTTTCCAAGTGCTCCCACTCATCAGCTGTCAAACCGCAATTTTTATATGTATCAACTAAAATAAAATATATTTGCGTCAAATTGGTGATACCTGCTTAACAAGAAGTCTCCTTCTCATTTTTCCGTATGAGAAAGATTACGCATGAATTGTTGTTTTAAAATTAAAACAAAATGAGTTTTAATATTTTACTTTATTCTATAGCTGTTTAAAATTTTATACTTGATACGAGTATTGCATGTTCTGCGTTAAAATCCGGTCAGAGCAGAATGCTTATACCATAAAAAGGGGAAGCAAAAACAAAAAGTACTTTTTATTTCCGAATACAAGTAATTTCCTCTTTAACATTCAGCATGTAATCTTATTTCCTATACGGCAAATGTGATAACTGGAATTTCAGTCTGGTTAGGAGGTGAATATGAGTGATATTTACTTTTTTTTTAATAACCATCTCTACATATTTTCTTTGTTTGAGAAGTGAGAAGATCGTTAAGAAGTCTGATAATTTGGCGAAAAATATATTTTAATAGCTACATTATTGAAGTATTAATTTCACAATAGTTGAAACTTAAATTTGTAGTTATTTTACTAATTTATGAGCTTGTTAAGCTTTGTGTAACTAAAATAACAACAACAACAACAAAAACTTTCATTTTTTACCATCTGTGATTTCATAAAATCAAACTTTATATATTTATTACTTTATATATTATTAATCAAACTTTATAAACATAAAATCATTACTTTAAATAAATAAAAGCAATAATACAAACCCTGAAACTTTTCAAAAAAATTCTAAAACTATAATTTGTATCATGAAATATAATTTATCGAGAAAGTCACTTTTCAAAATTGTCATTATGATGAATTATCATACTCAAAGGCATAGCAAAAGTCTCCCGATTTTTTTAAACCGCTTTTTTCTAATAGAAATCTTTAATCCAAAATCTCTGTCATTAAATAAAATGAGTATTTCTTTTCGGAGAAAGTGGTATTGAAAAATCACGAGACTTTTCAGCTATGTTTAATGATAGAAGTGTTTGATAATACCGTAATTTCCGGCGTATAATCCGCGGATCAAACAATTCAGTTTGGATCCAGAAATTTTATTTAGTTATTTAAGTCAAATATTTACCGCGATTTAAAAAGTTACATTTTGTTTTAAAATTTTTCTGGGTCGAAAAATGATTGTTTGATCCACGGATTATACGCCAGAAATTACGGTAGTTTGGAAATTTCTAGAAAAAATATTTTAATAGTGATATGATTGCAGTATTAATTTCGCAATGCTTAAAACACAAAACGGTAATAAATCATTTTTACTTATTTATAATTTTGTTAATTTTTTTTTAAAATTAAATATACGAAAAATATTTCTTTTACATTTAATGTATGATTTAGTTTCCTCAGCCGCAAAACATAGAAGAATAATACAATAAAAACCTTGCAACTTTTTTTTATAATTGATGGAAGAAAGACACTTTTCAAAAGTGTCTTTCTGATGAAGATGAAATATGACATGTACACTAAGATATAGTAGCTTAATGTATAAAATGCACAAATGCGTAAATTTTTTATCATAGGTAGTTTAATATCGTTTCCAGGTAGAGTAATTATTTAAATATTTCAGAACTGGTATTTTACAATTTTTTAATGGTTAATTTTTATAAAAAATTTAAAATTGTTTTTTCACTTGCATATACTGCGAGCAAGACCCTAGCGAAACTATTGGTTTATTGTCCCAAATAACATTGATAATGGTGTAAAACTAATGTACTTTGAACGTATACTTAATTTTTAAGGAATAAAGAACGTATTTATTTTTAAATTTAAATTAAAAAAGTAAAAGTAAAATAATAATAATTTTTTTTGTTGAAAAAACGCTAATTTTAAATATTCCATCATACAATATTAATAGTAAATTTGAGATATAAGATATTCCTTGCATGAAAATGAATATGTCTCTAAAATTTTGTACAAATTGCTGCATTAGTATCTGCTCGCAATGGGTGCAAGTCAAAAAACAATTTTTTAAATTTTTCATAAAAATTAAAAATTTAAAAATACCACTTGTAGAATATTGAAATATTTATGCTGCATAGGACAGATAATAGACATTTTATGTATTTCTTTTTCAAAGGGAATGAGATATAAAATAAAATATGATATAATACTAAATTGCACTTTTAATGAAAAGGTAAGACTCATGAGACCCCTTTATAAGTTTGGGAATTAAATAAAAAGAAAATATTCTATTAGGTTGAGCAAAAAGTTCTGGGAAATTTTTAATCTAATAGTTACTAGAATTTGTATCGTAAATAGGAGTACTTATGGTACAGGCCAGGTATGGCCACTCCATCCTATTACGGCTTTATTCGATCAATGCGACACTTTTTCAAGGACCTTCGATTTGAATCCTGTAATGAAGTTGAAGAAGCATGTCAAGAGCCAAGATACCAAGGAGCCGCCTGGGTACTTGCAGCAAATACGGAATCTGGTAGACCTATGGCAGAAACTCGTAGACTATGATGGTCTCTACTTCGAAGATTAGTCCTTGTTGCTTTTGTTGTTAATTTGCGCATAACAACGCAACTTTAACAAATTTCCCAGAACTTTTTGCTCAGCCTAGTAACAGAGACATGATTATAGCATTAATTTAAACACAGTTAAAACTTAATTTTTTAATTGTTCTTTCTAATTTATAAGCTTAATAAAAATTCCAACTAAAATAACAAAAAAAAAATATTTTTATTATATTTTCTGTGATTTAATTTCTCCACCCGCAAAATTTAGATAAATAATAACAATAATAAAAACTCCACAACTGTTCTAAAAAAATTAAACAATAACTCATATCACGAAGGATAATTGATGAAAGAAAGTTACTTTTGAAAATTGTCTTTATGGTGAAATATCATGATGTGTACACAAAGATATATTTACTTTATAATCCTAAAGTAAATGTTGTATGGATTTAAAATCATGCAAAAGATTTTACAATGTAAATGGAATTATGCATAATATAATACAATTTAGCATCCGTGTACTTTAATTTTTTTCTCCTTTTTCCCAGAACAGGGATTAGAAAAAGAAAGAGACTTCATTCATATTTCATCCTTCAATTTGCAGAGGAGTTTGTTCGTCGAACTTTAGTTTCATTCAGTGAAAAATCCCAGATTCATTCATAATTTATAGGAACACCAAGGTTTTCAAAATTGAGAAGACTACAATTTTTCTTAAAGTAAATACAATTCTTTACCCTGTTTAATTGCATTGTTCATGCAATCGCACGCTCTGTAATTAGCATAAGAATGAGCATTTTTGAGAAAGGAAGAAATAAAAGGGAGTAAAAGATTTATACTCTGCGGACAGCAAAATAAAAATACGCATTATTTTAAATTATTTCGATAAGTTTAGAATATGTGTATTGCTTGTCGTTAAGACATTTAAATCCGAATTATGATTATGGGATTGTAATATAAGTAGGAGTTTTATATTAAATCATTTGTGCCTGAATTTTTGTTTTTCTCAAATTTGTTGGTATAATCACTTTAAAATGTTACAAAACGAACTAAAAAAATACTTTAAAAAAATTACGCTAAATTGTTTTTGCATTTATTTGATAAAATGTAAACGTTCTAAATATGGCAATATTCATAATATTTGTAATACTATAATATGGAAATTATATGTTTTGTCTACATTTATATAAAATAAGCGTTTAAATAGTATATTATATATTATAATTAGCATTTTTCATTAATTGCTAAAAAATATAGTTATTTCTTTACAGAGACTAATAATATTATAAGTATTAGTAATAATAAACTAAGAATAATTGTATTTGAGGCTTAAAACAATTTGTTTCATAATCATCTTCAAAAGGACTTTACGTTAATAACTGTCCCCTAAATGGTTAATACAAATATGCACCCATCCATGCCTGGCGGCCTGTATTTTGTATGTTACAAAAATGCATAAAAAATACCCTTGAACATATAACTTCACAATTAAAAAAATACGTATTTCAAAGAAGTCTACAAGCTACGATTATGATTTATTTATTTCGATAATTGGTAGAAAAAACTCAAATAAACTTACTTTTTACATTTCAAAGTTGAGAAACAAATACGGTTTGACTTGGCTTTGAGTGAGATATGCTGCATTTTTAAATTAAGTTAATCGCGCCTTAAATTCTACGGCACACATTATTTGACTTGATTTTCATTTTCACCTTTTTTTAAATATGTGATTAAATAAAATTATTTTTAATTTGTAAAAGTATATAATGCTTTGGATGATCATTAGAATTAATGTAAAATTGCAAAGATACAATTTTAAAACTGCTCTGACTGTGACAATTAAATATTTGTTAATATTTCAAAACATCTATAATCTTGAACTTTATTTTTCACGCATTCTTATAAATCTTTTTGTACCTGCTATTTATCCATAAACATATAAAAGAGACTAAGTGTAATGGGCTGAAAAGTGAAGTTAGAAAAATCTTTTCTCATTTTTAAATTTTAGTTTTAGCAAAATTACTGTGGTCAAAGTACAAACTGGCTCAAGTTAACCGTTTCTTAGCACATTAACACCAGCCTGTATGTAATTCATTTCAGCCGCCCTTAATTTTTATTATATTCAAACCATTGGTAGATGTTAAAGAGCGTAATACATAGCTGCCAACCATTCACTAATCTTCCGTAATGTCTGGATTAATTTGACCCCGGTTAACCACATTTTGAACCAGAAAATTTATTTCATGAATGCTTATTTATTTAATTCTAGGTTTCTACGTGGAACGTATTTAATTTCATTTTTTTAAACAATTTCTGGTTCGAAACGTATTAAACCAGGGTCAAATTAACGCAAGTATTACGGAAGATTAGTTTGAGGTTGCCACCTATAAAAAAATCGGACGACAATAGTGTTAATCTGATAGAACTGCTAAGTTGCATAATGTAACGACGACAACCGTCATACGTTTGTCATTTGAAATAATGGAGTTATGAATAAAGAGGAGGAGGCATATAGTGTACTGTCTACCAGTTGCGAGTGAAGTAACTGAGGAGGATGTCACAAGATTGCGGCTGCTTTTTTTAAATCGGATGTTCAGTTTCTGATTACCGCCAGGGCAAACGTCCCACCAGTAAAATTGAATAGAAAATTCCATCTTAATTAAGCGTCTTATTCATGGAAAATTTTCTCAAAAATATCGTAAGAATTTCTATTTGTTTTTACTGGTGTCAGTATGCCTTGTAAAACTGTCAGTTTGTTTCCCTGATTGTCACAATATATGGCGCAAACGCAGGGCCTAACTACCGCCAAAGTAAACTCCTACCAGTAAAAATGAATACCTGTTTCTACCATTATTTATGACTGAAATTTTGTAATAATAAGGCATTTAAATATGTTGAAAATTTTTATATAAATCTATTGGTGGAAGATTCCACCGGCGGTACACAACTGCTGCGACAGCGGTTACAGTTGAAGCTTCACTATTTTAAGGATATGTCAGTTCCTCTTTAATAGTAGTTCCATATTTGAAATAGATAGGATGACCGACGCAAGGGTGTGCCAAAAGGACAAATTTCTACGACACATGAGAAAATTGTATGTATTTTTCCAAGATTTGTCATCTATGTAGAGTGCATGTATAACCACCCACCTCCTCAGCCAGCACCCAATCCAGCATGAGAAACCATAAATTATTTCACTTACAAAATATCAAGCTCCATTTTTAGAAGGATCAATGTATAGGAAAACCTGAAAAAACAGGTGAAAATGAAAATCGAGTAACTGCTGAAAAAAATTGTTATGTAAGTCAAATTTTTCATATTTTTGTAAATTATTTTATTTCATCGTGTGAGTAATATTCTAACCATATATATATATATATATATTTCACAGTTTATGTTGGTGGTTGGTAATGTTTTTTTAATGGATATATATATATATCTAAATGTACCAACAAACGGTCGTTTGACCAGTGCCAAATGAAAATATTTCGATTCGAAACAGAAATTAATAGAGAATGAGATAACCAGAACATGTGAAATAAGAAAGTTAAATAGTTTTAAATCAAAATTCTGTTGTAAAATGTTTTTATAGAACTTGAGTAAAATTCTCGGTATGTTTAGTGTTAATTGGTTTGGATAGCTGTGTATCATCTTCGAAATATATATATTTTTCATTATTTTCGTTTTGTGAATTCAAGAACCTGCTATATCGCGTAAAATCGTTGAAACATTCCTCTTCTGCGAGTATTTAAGGAGTGAGAATCGTTAGGATTACCTTCGCCCAGGTACGACTTTGGCAATTAGCGGTGTTTGAGTGAAAGAAAGTCCACGTTAAAGAAAAATAAAGTTAACCTCATAGAAAATAATAATATTTAAAATAAAACTCCAGAAAAACATTAGAAATGAATTTTTTGTATGTTTTCAATAGCACTAATTTATTCTTCTTGAAAAAATACATAGCAAGATATATTGAAATATAAGTTTGGTCTTTCGCACCTCATATGCGAAGAATGTCTGCAAAAAGAACTACTTCGTCAAAGATATGCGGCGCTTTGTATGGCAGTTAATGAATTGATAATTATAATTTAGCACCTAATAAGGTTCTTTCAGTTTTATGTACGCTTCTAAAAATAATTTCAAATAATTCATTAACCTAGAAAATTTTCTTAATTCTTATTTAGTAGGAAATTCTCTCGAAACTGGTTACTGACTCGCTTAAACTGTTTCTTAAAAATTAATTTATCAGTTTGCAAAATGTTTACATTCCTCAAAAATTAAAATAATCAATGATTTAAATTTCAACAAAGTTTGTGTAGTAGAACATTGTTTAGCTACTCTTCAAAATAAATAGTATCTTGAAAATTATTATTTAACACCTAATAAATGCTCTTCAATTACACTTTTAAATTTTATATATATTATTTTTAAAAAAGCTTATATCGTTTCTAAAAAAAAAAAATATTCATTAACACGTTCACGCCGGCGCGGTTGGTCACACTCGACTGTCTCGGAGCTGCCAAATCTCCGGCTTTTTGGATACCAGTATTTTAATGCAGAAAATGTCGTTTTATTTAACTAGAACAATCGGGCGATTTAAAGGAACAACATATTATCTAAAATAATAGTGGTGTGCAAAAAGCCGGAGACTTAACAGCTCTGAGATAGTCGAGTGTGACCCACCGCGCCGCCGTGAACGTGTTAACTTCGAAAATTTTCGTTATTCTTATATAGTAGGAAATTCTCTCGGACCTGGTTACTGACTCGCTTAAACTGTTTCTTAAAAATTATAATTTACCACTTTACGAAATGTTTATATATCTAAAAAAATTTAAAATACTCAATGATTTAAATTTCTGCAATATTTATGTTGTAGAAAATTGTTTAGGTACTCACTCAAACTAAATAGTATCTTGAAAATTATTATGTAACACCTAATAAATGCTCTTCAATTACGCTTTTAAATTTTACATATATTATTTTTTAAAAATCTTCAAAAATCTTAAAGAATTTTCCATTGTATTTTATTAGTACAACTTTCTTTTCGATTTGTCTAAATAATCTAATGAATATCATCTGGCAATGCATTTTCTGGATTTGAATGGTTTATTCGTAAATGACACAAAATGTGAAGTACTATTATTTTTTTTCACTCGAATTAATTCAACATTTCAGCCTAAGGAAAATTTCCCATTACAATGGAACTATCAATTAATTTTTATTTCATAAACTGTTACTAAAACAGAAATTTTTATAGATTTTTCTACAAGCATATCCTTTGTAAAAACTGTAGAAAATCAGGACAAAAATATTACCATGGAAATTATAAATACCTAGCTGCCAACTTTTACGCTTTTTTGCTACCACTAAAATTTACTAGAGATATTCGCCTTCTTTAATCGTGAGATTTCGACGTTTAAATAAAACAATATTTACTATAAAATTTTAGTGGTATAAAGAAAGCGTAAAAGTTGGCAGCTATGTAAATAGCACTTTACTGTAATTTTTTGGTTAAAATGTGTTAATTGATATTTAATAAAAATTAAATAATTTAAGAAATAAAAAGAGACGCGATTTTGAATGTCTAGTTTTATATGAAAAAGAAAATTATAAAAAATGTTACAAGCTTATTTAATTGCTGACTAATTAGATTTATTTACGCACATTTTGGCTGCCTTTAAAAAAGGATTAAAAAATAAGAAGAACTCGTACGTATAAAAATATATTTCATAGGATAGTTTTATAAATGTGGTATAATGCTTCACCCGTAACATAGCAATTTAAATGACTCTTGGGTTACTTAAATGGGGTGATTGGTTGGTTAAAGTATTAATGTTTTTTTATTTCTATAGAACGGATGTTACTTAACCCTCCTAGTACCATTGGGGTTTTATTTGAATCCAGTTATTTTCTATTTTGAAATTTTTAATGTTTCAAACCGGAAAAAAATGAATAATTCAAACTTGATATAAGGAATTAAATAGACACCTCCTAGGAAGAAGTTACATATAATAAAATTAAATTTCTGGTTCAAATCATGTAAACTAAGAATGTTCAGAAAATATTAAAACCTGGTACTAGGAGGGTTAAAGCGATCATAAAAACATATTTTTTTAGCTCAAAAACGTGACACTTTCTGATACATTTTCTGGCTCATTGTTACAAAAAAAAAAAAAAAAAAGGCATGATACTTGCAAGTTTTATTATTTAAGGGATTTGTTATCGAACCGTTTTCTTTTTCGACAAATTAATAACATCTCCAGCCATAAGCGGTTATTGACCCAGGGCGGCAGTTTTTTCGCTCAGGTTTTTTTTTCCTTTCCCTAGTAGTCGCATATGAAAATTGGTTTCAAAGCCCCCACTTTGACAGCATTTCATGAAAAGTCTTTTGCCTTTAACGAAAACAGAAAAAAACAGTTCGATTAGCCAGTTTCTTAATAAGAGCAACTGCCAATTTGATACTCTACGAAGAAAAATGAATTAAAAAATGTGTCAGAAAACAGCCAGTTTAGATTTGAAAACAGCCCTAAGTATTCGCTACATTATATAGTACTTTAATGAAAATTTCATAATATGTAAATGTCATTATACTACGGAAGTTATGTTCCTCTGATTTTTCACTACCGCTATTTGATAATAGAAATATTCGAATATGTAAAGGAAATATTTCTACACTGAAAAAGTGATAGTGAAAAATGGGAGACTTGGTAACTATGTTTTAAGTAAACGCAAAATTAACATTTGTTTATAATCTATTCAATGTGATTTTTTTTTAGCCAATCAAAAATGTAGCATTAAATGTTTTTCAAAGTATAATTTTAAAGTTTTTATTTTTATTGTAGTTTTGATATTAGACGCCATTATTAACAGGAAACCAAAGGTATATTAATATTATTATTTTGCTACTTGATAACACATTCAACTGTTATTTTCTCACGTGAGGGTCCTCTAAATAAACTGAAATATGCAGTGTTTAAAGAAATAGAATTTGTTTTAAGAAATACACATTTTGTTTTGCTAACTATATCAGAAGTGTTACCGAATAATTATTTTCTCAATATTTAATCCTTAAATGCGCGATTTTTTATTTTGTTTCGAAAAAACTATATGTGATTCTCTGAAAGGTTTATTACACAGGAAAAATAATGAAAAATAATCAGAGATACATTTTTCATATAATACGTCAATCTTTTCTTCTGTTGCACATCTGCAATACAAGTAAAAACTACATAGCTGCCAACTTTTACGCTTTCTTCATACCGCCAAAATTTTATAGTAAATATTGTCTTATTTAATCGTCAAAATCTCATAATTAAACAAGGTGAAAATCTCTATTAAATTTTAGTGGTAGCAAAAAAGCGTAAAAGTTGGCAGCTATGAAACTACTGTCGTGTGGCTGTTTCGCTCTAAAATAATGCAAATTAGTAAATATATTAATAAGTGTGTCTCCAAATACCTTATTTTATATAATTATTTATTTTATAAAACTGAACCTTTAACCCTTTAATTCCCGTAATAGAATACGTTCTAGAAATTACGTAGTTCAGAGAATCTGACTTTACACCAGAAAATTTAAATGGTTAATTTCGCTTTATTTAAATACGAAATGTCTGTTTTTTAATAAAAGCTAATATTGCTATTTTAATTTTCTAAAGTGAATTAGGTATGTGCGTATAAAAAAAAAAAAAAAAAAAAAAAAAAAAAAAAAAAAAAAATCTATTAAATTGAAAACTGTGTTCTTTGCATATATGCAAAGCTGCGCACTAAAGGGTTAAACTATTTGAATCAAGTTTTCAAACTAATATTACTTTTCATCTTAAACTGACAAGGTACCATAATAAAGTATATTATCCACAATAAGAACAGTCTTTGTAATGTGTAAAGCATTGTCCATAACTGTATACGAACATCATCTTTAAAACGTTCCAGTAAGATGTCGTTCCAGTTAATTATATATGAGTTCAATGTTATACGAGATTTACCTGTTAATGTAGTTAAATAACTTTCGTTGACTGGTATTCTTTTAGTTAATATTATGCATGTATACTAAATTGACGTCATTTAAAAAATTATATAGTAACATAATTAAAAAATTGTTGGCAGGATTTAAATAGCAGTTAATTATAAATATATTTCTCTTGTTGGCTATTCCCATGAGTACTTGTAGTGTAAGTCACATGCTATGATTTTTAGCTACCAGTATTTTAGAGCGGAAAATATGACTTATTTTATGGGCGATATCTCATTAATTGAATAAGACCAAGCAAACTTTTCGAAAATAATGGTGGCCAACAAGCATAGCAGTTATCAGCTATGTGACTTACACTCCAAAAACCATTGGAACTAGCCTAAGAGATAAAATGTATATTTCTTTTTCTTTTTAGGGTTTTGTTCGAGGCTAACGAGAAAGACAGGCTACCGCGGTGGGTGCGATTCTTCTTTTTTTACAGACCGCTGGAGTCACGTGATGCTCTTTTCGCACACCTTCATTGGTGTATTCGAGCATCATGTGTCTCCAGCGGTCTGTAAAAAAAGAAGAATCGGACCCACCGCGGTAGCCTGTCTTTTTCGTTAGCCTCGGTTTTGTTCATCTGACGAAACCCTATTCGTCTCGCTCCTCTGTCTGTCTGTCTGTCCGTCACAGTGCCCGTTCTCAGAAACTATATATGTTGGAGACTTGAAATTTTGCATACTTATAGCTGAACACATCACATCAAACGACAAATCCTAAAATTTTGAAAAAATCTTATATTTAACTCTCTGGGCTCTAACTTGTGTATTTTAAGCTTTTTTTTTCCTAACTCAGCCCCTAATTAAGTTGAAGACTTGAAATTTTGCATAATTATAGCTTAACACTTGTAATCAAATGATAAATCATAAAATTTCGAAAAAATCTTATATTTAACCCTCCGGGCTCTGACTTGTGTATTTTAAGCTTTTTTTTTTTTTCCTAACTGAGCCCCTAATTAAGTTGAAGGCTTGGAATTTTGCAAAACTATAGCTAAATACTTGCAATCAAACGACAAATCATAAAGTTTCGGAAAAGTCTGTCATTTAACCCTCTGGGCTCTAACTTGTGTATTTTAAGCTTTTTTTTTTCTAACTCAGCCCCTAATTAAGTTGAAGACCTGAAATTTTGCATAATTATAGCTAAACTCTTGCGATCACATGACAAATCGTAAAAATTTCAAAAAGTCTTATATTTACTTCTCCGGTCTCTAACTTGTGCGTTTTAAGCAATTTTTCTAACTAAGGCCCTAATTAAATTGGAGGCATGAAATTTTGCATACTTGTAGCAGAACACTTTCGATCACACGAAAAATCATAAAATTTCCAAAAAGCCTTATATTATTTACCCCTCTGGGCTCTAACTTGTGTATTTTAAGCAATATTTCTAACTCAGCCCCTAATTAAGTTGGAGACTTGAAATTTTGCGTACCTATGGCAGAACACTTGCGATCACACGAAAAATCATAAAATTTTCAAAAAGTCTTATATTATTTACCCCCCGAGCTTTAACTTGTGTATTTTAAGCAATTTTTAATCCTCCCCCGTTTTCGCCCGGGGCACTTTTCTAACTTTTGCCGATACCCCTTTGACCACTCTTTCATATTATGCACCATAGACTTACATATTTTAGTTCCCCTTTTACCGCCAGAGGGCGCCTACCTATCTCGGGTGCTATGGGCCCCATAACCTCGACTAATATATCTACGGATAGATTGTACAATGGAGTTTCGTTCGGATGGAAGTTTGTTTAGAATAGAGTGCGCCGCCTGGTTGAGGAATGTGGAACTAACAGATTTTACAAAAGTATAAATTGTTTTGAAAGGAATATTAAACAAAACCCTCTGTGCGATCTGTGATCACATTTACCCACTTGTTTTAAGATATGCTTTCTTGAGCACCATCACAGAGCTTTGATTTTTAAGAATTTTCATATCTTTTTCTGATTTGAAAGAAAAACCTATTAGATATTTTATACTAAATCACAAAATAAAAGAACTGTTAAAATAAAATAGCGCGGATATCTTAAATATTTTTTGAGCATTTAAAGATAAGTTAGTAATTGAAGAAAAGGAAATTTTACAGTTATAAATTTAACTTTTGGATATAACGTTATGTATTATAATCCATTTAAAGCTATTGATCACATACCTAGGATCCCCCCCCCCCTTTTTTTAATAAAATTTGCGTGAGATACATTTTTTTGTGTATTCGGAAATATACGTGGGATCCTTTATTGTCATCATCATTATTTTTTGTTTCGGAAAATGTATTGCAGACGCATTGGTGGTACATTATTGAGCTGGAAATTGCAAAAATGTTTTCCAAATTCCATTCCAGCAAGGACGCGCCATGGTATGTGCAAAGGTGTCCGTGTTACCACTATTTCCAGAAAGCTGTCTCGGCTTTATTTCATCACTGAAATTCTTAGATTAAATGCGGCGAAGATTACTAATCGGAAATAGTGGTGCACTGGACGCTCGTGGAAACATTCTGGACGTGCAGTGGGTTCCCGGTAGACGGGTTTGTTTGGTTGTCTTGAATTTTCAGAAAAATCCATTAGTGATAACATGACTGCGGCCTTAGTTCACTTACCTGTCCAAGGTAGTTTTTCTCCTCGACATATGAATATTCGCCTATTAAAAAATTAACTGTAAAATATTTTTATAGTTCAAGGTAAGGGAGAAAAAGTTACAATATATACATAAAAAATGGAATTCAAAAAGTTGTGATTTTAATTACCATTGTGATTTAAAATCATTAAAATCATTAAATCATCAAATTTCATTAAAATCATACCTTGTTATTTAAGAGTTAAAATATGATTTTTTAAAAACCACTAGTAATAAAAATAGGTATAAACCGAGCGCAGGTACCCGGCAATCTACACCAGTCGAATTACATTAATTTAATTTAAAATGCAAACATTTCACTCAATTAATTTAAAATGTATAACATTAATTTAAAATGTCTACATTAAAATTCACATATTATATTCATTTAAAATACATATATTAGATTACTTTCAAAATGCATTCATTGATTTCATGTGAATAAAAAAAAGAAAGATAGCTAGAAAATAATAAGAAATAATATCATAAACAAAAACATTTTACTTCCACATCAAAGCGTTGTCTCTACTTTACACACGCAAAAAATAAAATTGCAACTGGCAAGCAAAAGAAAGCTATTGGCAAGACTTGCGCCCAGCTAGCATAAAAGTACCAAAAATAGTCACTGCAAGTTTATAACTGAAATCCCCTTTCCCCCCTTGAATTAACAACCCTTAATGTGCCTGTACAGAAACCAGAATAGAACGAACTGGTCAGATGTGTTACTTTTACCAGCTCTGACGTACAAACGGTCAATAGATATAATTTGAGAATCTATGATATCGGACTGAATAATAATTTATTCAAATACATAAGCAAGAATCTATTGACTAGCAATGCGATTAAAGGAATTAATCGCTTTCGCATTCAGACTGATTACAGTAGTTACTTCCACCATTATTTTTTTAATAGAATGGTGGCCTTTTTCAAACACAGGATTTTTCTCAAAAATAAGTCGAAAATTACTATTCGGAAATACTGGAGGTAATTACCGGAGTAATCATACTCTGTTCACATTACCTTATAATTTAAATAATTGTATAAGAACCAATGATGTAAAATAATGCGTTTTATTTCCTTGACGTTTAATTTTTTTCATATCATGCTGTATCATATTGTTTTTCTTATAATGTACGTATAACTGATTGTTACACGTAAATTGGTAATAATGAAATAGAAACATTTTGTGTCCCGCAAGACAAAAGTAATATTGTTTTTTCCGAAACTACACATACATTAATGAAATATATTTTAAATAAATTATACTTAAACTCGAAAACGTGGATGTCTTAAAAGAGTTAGCAATGCTATGGCGTAAATTTATTTTTTAGAAGTTATGTATCATTACAATGTAAAGTTAACGACAATGCAGAAAAATATATACTTAGAATATCCATGCTATTGCTGGCATGACAGACCTTGAATAAATAATACATAATGGTAAGAAGATATAAAAAAATTTCTAATTTTTCATTTTAAATTATATTTGATTCCCTCAAAAAAAAAAGAAAAAAAAAGTTGTAAATTGGACGTCAAACATGGCAAATGAAGTGCATTCGTACTGTAACTAGCATAGTTGTTGCACTCTTATCCAACAATTCACGAATAGAAAATTTATTGCGATTATATATATTAAATTAAGTAATACGAAATAATATGACTCCATCTTAAATAGGACGTAATCCCCATGGCAACCAAGAATCATTACCTATTGTGGTATATCATTGAATTAATTCATAGGATATAATAGAACGAATAAAACTTTTATTAATGTCTTTTTAAGTTTTAATTCGGTTTTCATAAAATTTGAAATGACTCGACAAAATTCTGCAACGATTATATATATTAAATTTCAAACCATTTGATTGGCTAGTTTTTGCGCTGTTATATGCGGACAAACGGAAAGACAGACGACGACTATATGTGCTAACTATTTATATAATTACGACATTTCCCTATAGACCATAATGCAATGGAATACTTTTCAGTGTCTCTGTAACTAAACTATGAACACTACATACTTTATTTTCAATACCCAACATGGCATAGTGAATGTCGATAACATATATCAATTACAGAGCAATCCAACTATATTAACGCAAGTTAGAGTTCGGATAGATAGAAGGACAGTCAAATCGAATTAATAATCGCTTTCCAATTATGTTGCAAAGTGTTAAAAACGCATAATAGTGTGAAATTTCACTTTAAGCAATTTATACGAATAAACGGAAGCATACTTAAATCTGAACCGCCCTGTATTTTACCTACTGCCTTTATATACACGCCACTATTTTGCTAAAATTTAATGAAGACTAAAACACGTTTAAAACTACTGAAATCACACTTCAAGAGATTATAATCCATACACAACCATGTATTCAATTCTTTGCGTGAACCTGTATCTCATTTTATCTATATTATACAAACAAATCTTAGTACACTAAATGTTGTTCAGCTTAAAAACGCATAACTCATTTAAAAACCACCTTTAAGCTATTATCGTTCCTACTCAGTAACCCATACGAATTCTTTTGTGGAACCCTGTTTATGATCTACAGCATTTATACACACAACGTAATATGTATAAATTTAGTTAAACTTAAAAACTCATATCACAACTAAAAATGCACTTCCAACAATCATCACTAATATACAGTATTTCGGATACAGTATAGTATACGAAATCTTTTGTGTGTCCCTGTAAATACTAGGCACTTCCTATTATACAGAAAGTAACTTGTAATGAACCGCAGCAACATATATGAATTTCATTATATGTGAAATAGTTTAACGTAATTAAAATACCCCGCAAACAATGTTTCAACCTGTACCATTACGTAACGGAATTCTTTTGTGTGGCCCTGTAGATGAATAATAAATATTCTTTGCATCGCGTATCCTACATAATGCATATTTTAGTACACTTCATAAATGCATATCAATTTCATTATGTTCGAAAGTGTGTAACCTCATTAAAATGCTCTTGAAACAATTTTTTCCCTTTGGCCATAATGTAACGGAATACTTTTGTCTGTCCATGTAATTGAACTAAACATGCAATTTTCACAAAATTTGAAATGACTCGACAAAATTCTGCAATGATTATACATCTTAAATTCCAAACCATTTGGTTGGGTAGTTTTTGCGCTGTTAAATGCGGACAGACGGACAGACACATATGTCGGATGGACCAGACGACGACTATATGTGCTACGTATATAATTACGAACGCACCTAAAACGAGGTAACTTACTGTCGTGTATATTCTTTTAACTATAAGAACTAATTTAAATTATTATTATTTCTATGAGTAATAAATTATACACATAAATGTTAAAATTGTAATATAAAATAGATAGTTGCTCTTAAAAGTTCTACCCTTGTATGTGAAACGCTTAATTTTAATTTAATTATTTTTTCATTTCCAGTAAGTAATTTTAATTACGTTATATTTTACTGTTACAAAAGAACGTCAAACTACACTCGTGCATTGTAAAATTATAATAATTATAATAAATTGTACAAATATACATTTAAAATAAAGTAACTGGCACACGGTAGCATAAAGAAAGTGGGTGCATTTAAAAGCTGAATATTCAGATATGTAGTTTTATACACGTTATTAGGAAAAAATATATTCAGAAACTATTTGATTTTTAAAACTGCCTTTGATTTCTAAATTCTGATTTTGAAATATATTAAATTTTACATTAACAACACTCGTACATTTCATTTAATTATAAAAGTTTAAAATGTATTAAAATATACACGTCTACTTATATTATAAATAGTCACAGAACAGATAGATGCACTTAAAAGATGAACATTCAGATGTAAAATTCTTTACGTGATATTAAAAAAATGTTGTAGACAAAAACAATTTGGATTTTTTTTTATTTTCTTTCATTCGTCTTCTACTCCTTAGAAAATAGAAATGCCTGCGAAATCAATATCATCTTCTCAGTGGCGCAACCAGTAGGAGAGTTTAAGGGTGAAGGCTTCGAGAAATCCACATTTTTGACAGAAAATTTCATTGAACTGAATTATTAAATCAATACACTATATAACGTACTTTAAAATCTCCATACCCGAATGCCTTGGTTGGATGAATATTTTAGTTGTCGTAAATGAAACATATAGATAATTAAACATATAGTTTCTTGCTAAAAACTAAGTAAGCAAGCAGTAAATTAAACAAAACACAAACTCATATAATTTATTTAAAATATTCTTTTCATAATATGCTCCATTTAGAATAAGATGTTCAAAATTTTTGGTGGCACCACTTCTCACCACTATTTTCAAATATTAACCTTCGCCGTATTTTTTTATCATGTTATAATAGAATGGCATATTATTGTATTAATAATATGATGCCTAAGTGTATATCTTCATTACTTGAAACAAAACAGATGAAAAAATATTATTTTTAAAAAGTTTTTGTGAAAATATATTTTTTAAAATTGTGTCATTTATTTAAAGGTTAGTATGAAATTATAGTACTGCTCATTATTATTTACAGAATTATTAAATCAGTATAACATTCAATTAAAATCTCCATCACCGAATATCTCATTTCGATATAAACAGTTAAAGTGCGCTAAATGTAATACATTAGTTTCAATCAAAAAAAAAAAAAAAAAAAAAAACTGCAGAAATATATAAACATTAAATTATAGACACAAATTATCGGCAATTTATTCTATTAATAATTTGACTCCTTAGTGTATAATCTTCTGTTTTTGACGCAAATCACATGCAAAGATTTATTTGTGTCATTAATTATTTCAATAAACAATTAAATTTAAAAAATCAAAAAACCCGACTACGTAAAAAGCGAGCTAATTAATTATTTCTCATCGGTGTGAAACTATTTTTTCAATTCCTACTATTAGCTCACACCCTCGCTATATATATCTTGTTCAAATTTTCAATCGTTAATAAAATAATTATTATTCATCCAATCAAGCTCAAATAAATTTTTTTAAACTTGTAGTGGATGACACTTGATGTTAATCCAGTTTTTTCAAATATTAATTCATTAATTAAATTAAATTAATTATTTTTCAATAATCGAGAGAGCCTTCTTCTTGATCAAAGTATTTTAAGACCGAGAGAGCCCTCTTCTTGATCAAAGTATTTTCAGCACCACTCAAGAGGAAAGAAGAATGGGAGACAAAAAACTCTCTTATTGACCTAAGTAGGAATTGACTTAATTTTTTTTTTTTATGTTACTTGTTTATATTACTGACCTATTTTTTTTTTTTTTTAATGTACTTGTATTGATGACTTTTAAGTTGTGTTTAATTGTTAGTTCCTATCTATATAAACACTGTTTTGATGAGGTCTATAGATGTCTATGATGGTTAGAGTTGCAGTAAAGCTAGAGATCCTACATACACAACTTCCAGGTTGTATAATATTTTAACGGATCTTCTGACTGTAAATGAAGCATTGTCTTCATTTTGAAAGACCTATCTAATGATATGCCACTCAATAGGGTGCGTAAATTGTTTTTTCGTCTCTACCGCCATTTTGTATTTTACGGTCACCATTTCGAATTTATAAAAACCAAACCTAGCCTATAACCATCGGGCGGTTAAGACAAATCGATAGAGACCTCATTCATTAAAATTCATAGCCGTTGGGATGTTTCGAGGGTATAAAGAAATCCACATACCCAGATACGCGTGAAACGCATAACCATTCTTTTCAGTCGGGTAAAAACATTTTCTATCAAGTGTGAATGAGGCAAAGTAATTAAAGGTGACTTACATAATAATAATAATAATAATAAATAATCTGCGAGATTCTGTTCTCTAAACTGGTAAATGAGAGGATCTGTGTTCGAACACATGTCGCGCTTTTAGGCCCAACCGTTTGCAGTTTTCCTAGGTTTTCTTCTAACCTCCCTAAGGCAGGTCGCACACTGAGGTATCTCATGTAACATCTTGCTCGACTTCCAGATAAAATATGTTTAAAACAGGTTTTCGACAGCTTTTATCTTTGTTTCGACCTGTTTCTCCTTCTAAGTCGCACTTCACCTTCCTCCTGTCGCCTCAGTGTGCGACCTGTCTGAGCTTGCGTAAATACGCATTAGGTTTCCCACCCCCAAACGAATGCCGTTGACATATATCCTTGGTGCAGATAATCGGCTGCAACAATAACCTCAAAACTCCACAGAAAATTAACACCACTCATTTAAAGTTCATACAAAATTGCAGCACTAATAATGTTTTAGAACCTTTTCTATTAAGTATAAATGACGAAATATTATTGAATGTATAACTAACTATAAACAATTTTATTGTATTAATAATATGACTCCTAAATATATACACTGTTTGATATAGATTTAACCCAGAAACATGTTTGCAATTATAAAATGGCTTCTAAAAATATTTTCACAGATATACTTAAAACACAGTATTATGTAAAAGTTAGTGTAAAATTATAGCACTGCTCATTGCTCTTAAATCGTTTTCTATCTAGCAGAAATGAGCCATGTGACATATTAAGTATTTTTACATTTTGATTAGCGTACACCATAAAAAGAGTGAATAAATATATCGTTGCTTATTATGATAATCATCAAAATCCTAAAATACAGGTATAAGGTGTGTGAGTAATTTCTAAAAGCATTTAATTTAGGTATAATACATTTTAAAATTTTGTCCTAAAACTTTTTTAAATTATTAACTTTTTATATAAAATAAGTTTAATTTTACAAAAAATTACAGCATTTGAATTTTCTTTGAAGGATAACATCTACTGTATTCCTTGATACTGTTTGTGTACCTATAATTAACCACTTCCCTGGATTCATTAAAAATATATAATTGTGCAACTCATTTCAAATTTGTGCATTTACAGTCGGATTTACAGAAAAATCAATGAGGAGGTAATACTATTTTTTTCCGTTACTTAATGATTAAATTATCAAATACATTCAAAAATTCACGAACAAAGTGCGATTTGACACAGCATATTATCAATATCATATTTTTACAAGATTCTATTTACAAATATTTCGAAGTAAAACTTTATGGGACATAATAATGCAATAAATTTAAAAGCTAATTTTTTAAAACTTTTCATTTTATATTGGAATAATAATTTAATATTTTATATCTAGAGATACAGGAATCTTTCTTATAATTAGTACGTTTGTTTGAACGGAAAAAAAAAATTCTTATTAAAAGTGGATGCTCTTCCAATTTAATTTGCTGAATCAACGAGAGGAATGATTTGTCAGAGAAATATATGTTATTCACATATATTCTAGTTCCAATTCATGAGGTAATTATTCTTTTTAGAGATATTACCTATAGGTAACGAAAAACTGAACAAAAGGAGATTAATAAATAAAGAAAATAGATGGACCACTAAAATTATTTTAGAATTTTAATCATTTACTTCTGATATTTTACTATGTTATAGACTTCGAGTATTTTAAATTGACTGAAAGCATAATATTCTAATCAGTTTTGTAAGCTTACGGACAAAGATGTTATAATTTGAATTTTGGTTTTAACCCGGGAGGGAGCGCGCCGGGCCTGATAGTCGCAGGGTGCGTATGGTTTTTTTTTTTTACAATTGTCACCACTATCTTTTTAAAAGTAATCTTCAACTTATTTTATCGCAAAAATTTTAACAATCGTCTCCGACTACATAAGGTGAAGATTATTATTTAACCATTCATTACCTGGGTATGCGCGTGTTCTCTCGGGTTAATAACGACCCCATATTTTTCAGATATCAAATCATTTATTGCGTGTGTGTCAAACTGTGACCTGCCGGTTACCACAATTTTTTTAAAGAAATAGTCGACTTTTTGAAGAGCAGAGATTCGATGATTAGATAAGGCAGTTATTTTTGCAAAATTTTAGTGGTATCTGGCGGGGCACAGTTTGACACCACTGATTTATTGGTTTCCTGGATTTTGAGGAATTCGAAAATTAATTAATTTCCAAAAAAATAAACTGTCATTTGGAAACTTGTTTATTAAAACAGAAAAGAGTGAAATAGCATAATGATTGACCTGCAATATATACAGTAATAGGTAACTAGTAGAAGTAGACTAGTAATATGCTGTTGTTATGTTAAGGCATGAAGAGAATGCTGTGTATTTTATAATAACCGATTTCCTTATATCCTCAAAGAGATTTCTCAGATTTCAAACATGTACATTTACAGTGGGATTTACAGAAAAATCAAAGAGCATATGGCATTCTTTTTATCTTTCCACGGTTTAATCATTAAATTATCAAATACATTTTAAAGTTCACTAACAAAGTGCAATTTGATACAGCATATTATCAATATCATATTTTTATAAGCATTTATTAGCAAATATTTCGAGTTAAAACTTTACGCGAAATAATAATGCGATAAATTTTAAAGTATTATTTTATATCTAGAGATACAGGAACCTTTCTTATAATTAGTGCATTTGTTTGAACTAAAGGGACTCTTATTAAAAGTCGATGCTCTTCCAATTTAATTTGCTGAATCAACAAAATGAATAATTTGTCAGAGAAATATATGTTGTTTCTTTCACATATATTGTACTTCCGCTTCATAAAGTAATTGTTCTTTTTAGAAATATTACCTATTGGTAAGAAAATACTGAAAAAAAAGAGACTAATAAATGGAGTAAATGAAACACTAAAATTATTTTAGAATTTTAACGATTCACTTCTGATATTTTACGACGTTAAAAAATACCCGTATATTAAATGGATTGAAAGCAAGACATTCTAATAAGTTTGTAAACTTACGGAAAATGTATTATAATTTTAATTTTGGTTTTAATAACGAGCCGATATTTTTCAGACATTAAATCATTTATTGGTTTTCTGGGTTTTGGAGAAATTCGAAAATACATTAATTTCAAAGATTTAACTGTCATTTGGAAATTTGTTTATTAAAAAGAAAAGCATGAAACAATATAATAATGGACCTAAAATATTTACGGTGATAAGTAACTAGTATAAATAGACTAGTAATATGTAATTATTATTTTGAAGCATGGGGACAAAACTGTGCATATTTTAATAACCAATATCTATGTATCTCCTGAGAGATTTCTGAGGTTTCAAACTTGTACATTTACAGTCGGATTTACAGAAAAATCAATGACCATATAATATTATTTTTATATCGAAATTATCATTTATTATTTAATATCAAGAGACAGTGGAATCTTTCTTATAATTAGTGCATTTGTTTGAACGGAAGGAACTCTTATTAAGAGTCGATGCTTTTCCAATTTAATTTGCTGAATCAAGGAAAGGGATAATTTGTCACAGAAATATGTTATTTCTTTCACATATACTCTAGTTTCAATTCACTGTAATTGTTCTTTTTAGAAATATTACCTATTGGTTGCGAAATAGAGAAATAAAAAATAAATTAATAAATAAATAAAGCAAATGAAACACTAAAGATATTTTTGAATTTTAATGATTAACTCCTGATATTTTACGACGTTACGGATTGAACGTATTTTAACATCTTGCACTGGAAATTAATTGGCAGAAGCCCGTGACTATCTCTTCTATATTTTAGAAAAATATTTCACACCAGAATTTTTATTTAAAATTATTAACTTATCCATTTATCTAGGTTTTTTTTTTTCTTTGTATCTTTTAAACTAGTTTTATAAAAAAAATTACTGTTTCGTATTCATTTGGTAGCAGTCAAAATGACTGTTCGCGGGCTTTCTAGTGTTAATCCAAGGCAACGTACATAGCACGTCTTTCCAGGTCAAGAGGCTAACCTCTTGAAGAGCACCGGTATATCATATATACCACTTAATTTTATTTCCCAAATGGCACATTGACATCAGAATTTATCAATTACTTTTTTCTTTATATAATGTGCGTGAAGAAAAGCTTTTACTTACTTTCTTATACGTTTGTTTATAAATACCGTTGTCATTCAATCATTTTAACATTTTTGCATCAAAAGTACTTTGCCCTCGAAGGGGTTAAATAGATTGAAAGCGCAATATTCTAATAAGTTTTGTAAGTTTACGGAAAAAAGTGTTAAAATTTGAATTTTAGTTTTAATAACGATCCAGTATTTTTCAGACATCAAATCATTTATTGCAGGGGTGGCCAACAGTGGCACGCCGGATACCACTAAAATTTTACAGAAAAATTCAACTTCTTGAATCGCAGAGATTCGATGATTATATAAGGCAATGATTACTGTAAAATTTTAGTGGTGTGGCGCGTGCCACAGTTGGCCACCCCTGATTTATTGGTTTCCTGAATTTTGAAAAAATTCGAAAATTAATTTCCAAAAATTGAACTGCCATTTGGAAACATTTTTTATTTAAAAAGAAAGGAGTGAGAGCATAATGATTGATCTGTAATATGTACAGTAATAAGTAACTAGTAGAAGTAGACATGGTAGGCATGGTGAGAAAACTGTGTATATTATCATAACCGATTTCTTTGTATCTCCTGAAAGATTTCTCAGATTTTAAACGTGTGCATTAACAGTTGAAATTTACAGAAAAACCATGCAGCACATAATATTATTTTTATTTTTCCACGATTTAATCATTAAATTACCAAATACATTAAAAAAATCACTAAGAAAGTGCAATTTGATACAGCATATTATCAATATCATATTTTTACAAGCTTCGATTAGCAAATATTTCGAGTTAAAACATTACGGGAAATAATAATGCGATAAATTTCAAAGCTCAAAACAGAAATTTTAACTTTTCATTTTATATAGGATTAATCCTTTATTATTTTATACCTAAAGATACAGGAATCTTTTTTTTTTTTTTAAATTAGTGCTTTTGTTTTACTCTTATTGTCGATGCTTTTCCAATTTAATTTGCTGAATGAATGAAAGGGATAATTTGTCAGAAAATATATTGTTTCTCTCACGTAGATTCTAGTTCTGATTCATACGTAATTGTTATTTTAAAATTATTACCTAATGGTAACAAAATACGGAAAAAAAGATTTATATATAAAAAAAATTAAACACTGAAATTATTTTAGAATTTTAATGATTCACGTTTGATAATTTATGATGTTACAGTATGAACGCATTTTAAATGGATTGAAATCACAATATCTTAATAAGTTTTGTGTTATACTTTTTTGTGTTATACTTGTGTTATACTATGAATGTTATACTTTTAATTTTGGCTCTAATAACGAGCCAGTATTTTTCAGTCATCAAATCATTTATTGGTTTCCTGAATTTTGGAGAAATTCGAAAATTAATTAATTTCCAAAAATTAAACTATCATTTGGAAACATTTTTATTAAAAAAAGAAAGTTGTCAGATAGCGTAATGATTGACCTGTAATATGTACAGTAATAAGTAACTAGTAGAAGTAGACATGGTAGGCACACTGTAAAAAAAATCTGTAGTTCTACAGGTGTAAAGTTAATGCTTTCATCTTTTCACGCTTTTATTTGCTTTCATCTGTAACTGTACAAAAAAGCTGCAAATCTACAAACCTAGTTTATGTAAAGCTAAAGATATCTGTAACTTTACAAATGAATCTGCTAAAATTACAGTAAACTTACTGAAATTTTATCTGTAACATTGCTTGCAATTTCATGAAAAGATCTAGGCATCCCGATTTCCTAAAAAATTCTTAGTAACCTTACAGATTTTTTGATTTTCGGCACAAAAGTGTGTCTGTTACATGAATTTTTGTTGTTGCCGTTACATAAAAAGTTCTAGGAGTCCCAGTTTCCTAGAAAAACTTTAGTAAGAGTACAGATTTTTTTTTTTTTACAGTGCATGGGGAGAAAAGTGGGTATATTATCACAACCGATTTCCTTATATCTCCTGAGAGATTACTCAGATTTCAAACTTCTGCATTAACTGTCGAATTTACGAAAAAAAAAACAGACAGCATATAATATTATTTTTATCTTTCCACGATTTAATCATTAAATTATCAAATACATTAAAAAAATCACTAACAAAGTGCAATTTGATGAAGCATATTATCAATATCATATTGTACCAGCTTTTATTAGCAAATATTTCGAGTTAAAACTTTACGAGATAATGCGATAAATTTCAAAGCAAAAAAAAAAAAAAAAAAAAAAAAAAAAAAAAAAAAAAAAAACTTTTCATTTTATATGGGATTAATCATTTATTATTTTATACCTAGAGATACAGGAAGCTTTCTTATAATTAGTGCGTTTGTTTGAACGGAAGGGACTCTTATTAAAAGTCGATGCTCTTCCAATTTAATTTGCTGAATCAACGAAAGGAATATTTTTTCAGAGAAATATGTTTTTTCTTTCACATAGATTCTATTTCCGTTTCATGGTAATTGTTCTTTTTAGAAATATTACCTAATGGTAACGAAATACTGAAAAAAAGATTAATAAATAGAAAAAATAAATGAAACACTAAAATTATTTTAGAATTTTAATGATTCACTTCTGATATTTTACGATGTTACAGAACGCAGGTATCTTAAATGGATCGAAATCATAATATCCCAAGTTTTGTAAACTTACGGAAAGAATGTTAAAATTTTACTTTTGGTTTTAGAAACGAATCTGTGTTTTCCAGACATCAAATCATTTACTGGCTTTCTGGAGTTTGGAAAAATTCGAAAATACATTAATTTCCCGAAATTTATCTGTCATTTGGAAACTTGCTTATTAACCCCTTGAAGGGCGGTGATGCCGTCACCGCATCACATAATTTTAATCCCTAATTGCCACATTAGCACCGGAATTTGATAATCAAAATTTCTTCTTCATTGACTACGCGAAAATATGCTTTTACTTGTTTATAAACGAATTCTCTAGTAAATACTGGTGTCATTAAAGTATTTCAGCATTTTATGAATGTAAGCAACTTGCCTCTGAAAGGGTTAAGAAGAAAAGAGTGAAATAGCATAATGATTGACCTGTAATACGTAACAAGTAGAATTTGGCTAGTAATACTTAACTGTTATTTGAAAACACGCAGAGAAATTGGGTATATTATAATAATAACCAATATATGTATATCTCCAGAGATATTTCCCAGAAAACGTTTGTTGTAATTAATAATATAATATGTCGCTGAAATACTGGAAAAAATTCATTAGCCTATCATTTTGAAACCTGTTGAACAAATAATAGTAAATTTTGAAAATTCTATTCAAGCTTTTAATAATTCATCATTTTTCCAAATTATATGTTTTTAACATCTTGCTTTATTTTTAGACATAGTTTCGAAATTATTTTTCTCTAATTATAGCACTAAACTGTAAAACAATGGTTACTAAGGGGTCTCAGGACTCTTAAAATTGGAAAAAATGAAAAAAAAAAAGAGACCATTTTCAAAATTTAATATCGTAAAATGTATTTAATTTTAAGACACAATTTTAATAGGAATAAAATATATAAGTATGTTCTTTCATTTCATGTACTTAAAAAGTTATAAGATGTAGAATTAGCATTTACAGGGGGCTCCAAACTGTTAGACATTTGACGAGCAAAAAATCGGCATAACAGCTTACGCGCACGATTACACAATAAGTATTGCAACTAGAATGAAAATTGTGGTGCCTATTTATACTTCAGATTATAATAATTACCCTGAACCTAAATAAATTTGTATTTAAAGCTTTTTTATATTTTTAATACAAAGTTGTATTTAGCTAATGCAAAATTAAGAAAATTTCAACAGTATAATCATTTAAAAAAACATTGTTTTGAGCAATAAAAAGGAAATTTTAGGTTCAGTTTATACAGACCAACATGAACCATATGTTTTGAAAATTTCATGAAAAAATATTCATAAGTTTTTGGGATATCGTGCGCGTTATGCCCAAAAACGTCATTTGGAGAAAAATGGCTTCAAAGTTTCCGAAACGACGCTTCAGCTATTGAACGTGTATAAATGTAAAAGCCATAACTTCAGTTCTAATAGGAATTTCAAAGAAACAATTATATAAAAATGTTCAGAAAAGATAGGAGTTTAACATCTAAAAAAATTAAAATTTCGAAAATTTTAAAGCTTTAAGAGTCCTATGACCCCTTAAGTAATATGAAACGCTTATGATTATCTTTCTTGTGTGCAAAATTTATATGACATTTCATATACCAGTGGTACTAAATACTTTTTGCGAACAGTATTCTCACACCACTATTTGCGAAAATATATATTTGCCTTTATTTATTGACATAAATTCTGTGATTAAATAAGGTAAAGTTTTCTATTAGAAAGAATTGGCAATTCTGCGGCCCACGTATTTTGTAGCGAGTACCACTGTCCTACACGGTCTCAAATTTGTAGTTTTTAAAGAAATATTCTTAAAGTACCATAAAAATATCTATTTATTATATAATACCAAAAGCAAAGATTGAGATAGAGTAATGATGTCTAACATCTAGTAATAAGTAAGTAGTGGTAGTAGATGGGTAATAAATATATAAGCTACTTCAAAACAAGAATAAAAACTGCATACTTTATATTAATAATAAATTCGTGTGTTTATCCAGAGACATTCTTCAGAAAATTTTGGTTGCATTTAATCAGAATAAACTATTTTACCTTTCATAAAAAAAGAAAAAAATACTTTATTCTATCTTTTTTCAAATTCTAGAAATAAATGATAAATTTTATAAATTTCAATTAAAACAAACGGTTGTATGCATTTAAAAAGTTGTTTCAAACACAGTTTTCAAATGAATTTTTTATAATAATGCCACTAAAAATTGATTTGTTATTAAATAATATCAAACGCTTTTACTGCGCTTGTTATTACCATTTAATATTTCTAGTACATTCCATATTTGTTTTCAAATTTTTTCTTATTAAAGAAATATCATAGCACCAAATTAGATCGAATAAGACAAACAAGGATTACGACGTAAATGGCAATCGTTTTGTATCACAAAAATTTTGGTATGTGGGCAATATTTGATTGATAACCATAAGGTAAAAATTAGAATCCTGATGCATAGCACTCTATAAGTTATACGAAAAGTTTACCATTATTTTAAATAAAAATATTAATGACAGAAAATCTGCATTCAAATAAGGCAAAAATTACTATTGAAAAATAGTGGTACACCTTCCGAATCATTTATGGATCTCTAATTATGCGCATTTTAAAACATTAAAATGTTGTATAAGTAACTTCGAACAATACTGTTTATCGTTTCAAAATTTCTTTTGAAACATTAGTCATTTTTATGCTTATTTATGAATAATTTACTGTATTAAGCAGTCTTATGAACATACATAAATTTTAAATAAAACCAGAGCTACTGTAAAAAGAAGAATTCTACTGCTTCATGTGACTTTTAGTAAAGTTTACCCGATTCGTTATTTTTTTTGCTGCAGAACTCGGATTGGTCTTTGACCAGCATTATTTTCCCACAATAATGGTGGACTCGAAGCTGTTTTCTTTACCTTCATTATTGTCACACAATAGTTTTCGTTTTAGATTTACCTTGCAAATATTGTAAAAATACACATAATGACATGTTTTTTTTTTTTTTTTTTTTTTTTTTTTTGCAAATGAGGAAAGAATCTGCTACGAAGATAATTGTTTGGAAATAGTGGTGGACAAAAAACAGGCAGCTGCGAGGCTTGTTGTTGTAGGGCTGCCATATCAACTGTTTTTATATTCTATTCGCACCACTATTTTAAGAAAACAATTTTGTGGTATATTTCTCTTGCAGATGTTGTCAAAGTGCATGTGAAATATTTTTGTTTTTAAAAAGTGATACAAGATAGAATTTAAAAAACAGTCGCAAATGGCACCCCGTTGTTGGTATGCAAAAAGTAATACTGAAATCGCTTGATGTACCTAATATAAGGTTAATAAAATTTGCAATGAGTCATTAATGGCATTGGTTAATAAATAAAATTGGATATTTTTGTCCAATATGACGTCACTATCGAAAACATTTTGGAAGTGCTTACTTCTCTGCCCTACATTTCGATGTATTAATAGCTTTCGCAGAAATCTTTTATAAACTCAACCAATGTGCTGAAGAAAAGTTATAAACAGTATTTAGATTATTTTTAAACAAATGTCGCAAGTTGTTAATAATTTCTCGAACGCTGGAAACATATATCAGTTTCTTTATAATTTATTACAAGGATTAAGTATCATTCCTATTTTTAAGTACGGCTGTTTGGTGGAATCTCCACTTGAGTATTAATGCATTTCTTTGCAGCAGAACAAAAACTTAATAAAACTTCAGTATTACATTTTGATATGCAAAATGTAATACTGAAATCCCATGATGTACTTAATATACGGCTAATAAAATTTGCAATTAATCAATAATTGTTTTAGTTAATTAATAAAATTTTATACTTTTTGTTCAATATGACGTAACTCTCGAAAACATTTCGGAAGTACTTACTTCTCTGCCCTACATTTCGATGTATTAATAACTTTCACAGAAATCTTTTATAAACTCACCCAATGTGCTGAAGAAAAAGTTATAAAGATTATTTAGATTATTTTTAAACAAATGTCGCAAGTTGTTAATAATTTCTCGAACGCTTGAAATATATATCAGTTTCTTTATAATTTATTACAAGGATTAAGTATCATTCCTATATTTAAGTACGGCTGTTTGGGGGAATCTCCACTTGGGTATTAATGCATTTGTTTGTAGCAGAGCAAAAACTTAATAAAACTCAGTGTTCGTTCAATTTACTTTGTTGAACCAGCGATGAGAGTAATTTGGAAAAGAAAGGCCGTGCTCTTCATTCATTTTTCACGCTCCAATTTGCGGCGAGCTTCATTTTTCAAAGCTGTTACATGTTGATAGCAAAACAGTTTTCACCAACCGAGATTATCAAATGGGAAATGAGAGAAGGGAAACCGAAAAAGGGGATGAAACCCAAACCCAACCTTAAATGGTTTTCTTTAATGCTCTTTGTTTTTGACAAGACAAATGTTCGGATAGAGAAAATACCATCAAATTGACTGTAAAAAAAATAAAAAACAGCCAGAGCAGACTTTTGAATCGAGCCGAAATACCTTCAAATAAATAGCATATTATTTTAGAATATAATGAGTGCTTTTCAAAAAGTTTTTCCTTTGATAAATTTCATATCATTTGCTGATTCTTTTTTCATTTTTTTCGATTCGTCTGAATTTTAAACTATGCGCAACATTTTAAATTCCGATATGTTTCGATAAATGAATCATTTTTTTTTTTAAATCTTGAAATTAAAAGCTTTTTTATGGAAATTAAATGGGTGTTTTTTTTTTTTTTTTTAAGTTAAACAATCAAAAGAGTAAGAAAAGTACACTGCATGTTACAAGTTGTTTTGTTTTGGTTATTTTTTCTTTTACTTTGCTTTTATGAGAAACTTTTAAGGTTGAACATTTCTTTTAAACATTATTATTTTAAATATTTTAAAAATTCTTCGAATCTAGAAGAATTTGTTTTAAACTCAACATTAATTTTGGTTCATCAGTGCATTGCACGTTTGCTTAAAATAACATTTACATGAAACAAAATAGAACATTTATATGAAACTAATTTTCATAGTTTCATATATTATTCTTATAAAGATCCAGTTGAATTAAAAATATATACATTTAATACCTGTAAGTTTATTAGAATTTGAATGATTTTTTTCCTTTTTTCTAAATGTCTGATATTGATTTTTACTGCTTTTTTAAAAAAAATTATGTTCCATTTACTGACACAAAATAAGATTTGATCATTCAAGAGTTTTGCTAATTATTTGATAAATGTAGAGGGGCATCACCTTTGAAATCTATATTGTAAAGTACAAACATGTATTTGAATAACACACAATTCGTTAATTAGTTAACGTCACAATCATGGTGGCAACACCTGAGCAATACATTTTTTTCTTTTACTCAATATTTTAAATTTCTAAACATCACACAATTTAAATGTTTGTCCCGTCGAATAGTGGGAAAAACATTTCATTCAAATGCAATTTGATTGAAAACTGTATCTCAATTTACGGATTTATTATGGTTTTTAAATAAATTTTGAGCATTTTTTAAAAATACATATCACGAGAAGCAATATTATGAAAGATTAACACCTCAAGGGGTTAAGGGGCGGCGGTATATATTATATACCACCTACGATTAATCAAGATTTGCACCAGAAAAATTTTAGGAGATTTTAGTTTTCTGACTTTAGTGGAGAAAAGTCGTAAAATTGCTTTTCCTTATTTTGAAATAATTTTTTTCTAAATTTCGGGTGGGAATTAAGCATTACACAAACCCAATTGCTTGCCCTTCGAGGGGTTAATCTTCATTTGGTACGTCACGAAATCAGTCCGGAGGCCTTGAGCATTGAGAAGGTAATGACTTAAACCACTGAAATTATCAGAATAAAAAGGCTGCTGTAAGCAGAAAAATCTTTGGCGATTTCTTTCCAATTTCTTAGGCTACTGAGCTTTGGCATGCGGCTAATACGAAAATATCGCATTTAATACATTTGAAAACTTTATTTGAATGCGTAATTGTTATTTTTCATATTAAAATGCTTTTTGTGATTTTTTTTTTTTTTTTTTTTTTTTGGTGATTCTAAGAAAATATATTAAATTTTAAAACTCTATTAGAGTTCTCAATAAAAAATCGTTTTCACACATAATCTGTAACTCGGATTCCCTAGTAAATAACTTATTTTCTGTAATAACTTATTTAGTACAGAAAATAATACTAAATAAATACTATAAATATACTATAAATATACTATAAATATATAAAAATAATACTAAATAAATAATAACTTATTTAGTTTCTGTAAATAACTTATACGTTTTCAACATTATTATCATTAAGTGCATTAAGTTCGTTAGAGATATACAGGGTGTCCATAATTAAACGGCCCTATTTAAAAGTTCTCAATAGACGAAACTATTGTTCACAATGTTGTGAAATTTTGTGGAGGGCATAATAAAGATATGGAAATTTGTTTGGGCGAAAACAAAATGTTCAAAATTTCACCGACAGAGGGCGTTTTTAACGAATTACACATTTAGCAGACATTTGCGATAGTTTACAAATTTTATTACAACCAAACATGTTCCACATGACGGTCATCATTTTTAGTTACCATCTGGAATCGTAAGATAGCATGCTAAACAGTTGACCGCAGTGTGTTCTCGGAAATGTTAAGAGCATGTCATGAAATGCTATCTTTAAGATCAGGTAAAGATAATAAGTACAATTTAAAAACTATGCTAAATGCGTAATTCATTAAAAAAACGCTATCTGGAGGCGAAATTTAGAACTATTTTTTTCTTCTCTTAAATAAATTCCCATCCTTTTATTATGTCTTTCACAAAATTTCACAACTTTATGAACAATAGTTTCGTCGGCAGACAGCTTTAAAGTAGGATCATTTAATTATGAACACCCTGTATATCTAATTTCTCTAACGAACTTAATGCACTTAATGATAATAATGTTGAAAACGTATAAGTTATTTACAGAAATACCAATGAAAAGTAGTAAATTTTTGAAGTACACATCTTTAATGTTGATTTATTTACACATAAAAATAGTTTTCATTTGAAAATAATAATAATAATAATAATAATAATAATCTTTTGTTTCGAAACATTTTCTGTTTTTTCAAATGTAAGCTCATAATCTGCAATTTTATTTTAGGCTTTTAGTGACAAATATAAAAATAAAATATTCCAAATAATTAAGTTAACTTTATGAACCTTAAATTGCATTTAATTAGGATTGCAATTTAGCAATGACTGTTCGAAAGATATGCGTTTCTATAACCCTTTAAGACCTGACCTACACAATTGTATAGGTGACCCAAAGGAAAAAGAAAAAGAAAAAATTCATCTTTTTATGTGATTTAAAAGCCGAGCCTGCACCACAGAATTGTTTGGATCCTCCCTTGAAGTAACCTGACATCGGAAATTTTTTACAATATTTTTTTCAATCAAATATGATTCTACTTATTAAGGTTAACCCTTAAATGCGCGATTTTTTATTTTGTTTCGAAAAAATTATATATGATACTCCGAAAGGTTTATAACACATGAAAAATAATGAAAAAAAAAATCAGGGATATATTTTTCATATAATATGTCAATCTTTTCGTCTGTTGCACATCTGCAATATAAGTAAAAACTACTGTCGTGTGGCTGTTTTACGCTAAAATAATGCTAATTAGTAAATACTTTAATAAGTATGTGTCCAAATATCTTGTTTTATATAATTATTTATTTTATAAAACTTAACCTTTAACCCTTTAATTCCCATAATAGAATACGTTCTAGAAATTCCGGGTGTATAAGCCGCGGGTAAAATAAGTCTGTTTCAAACCAGAAATTTTATGTAATATATATATATTGTCAAATAAGTTCGAAGATTGAATAAGATACATTTTGAGAAATAAAATTTCTGGTCGGAAACGGAATTATTTAAGCCGCGACTTATACACCCGAAATTACGGTACGTAGTTCAGAAAATCTGACTTTATACTAGAAGTTTCAATGGTTAATTTCGCTTTATTTAAATACGGAATGTCTGTTTTTTAATTAAAGCAACTATTGCTATTTTCAATTTCTGGTGTGAATTAGGTATATGTGAATAAAAAAATCCATTAAATTCAAAACAGTGTTGTTTGCATATATGCAATCTGCGCACTAAAGGGTTAAAACCCAAGTCTTTTAATTTGTACCAAAATTCTTCAGGTCTTAAAGAGAATAGCAGTGATGGAACAGTGGCGCAGCAGTGGTGCGATTGTCACCACTAAATTTTAATAGTATTCATAGGATTAAAAAGTGTCAGAAATTCTGTCCCGAAATAAGACGAAGAGTAAAATTAAAATTTAGCAGTGTCAATTGATTCTCTGCTGCTACACTGTTCCATCACTGTAATAGTTATATTTTGTCTAAATAGAACATACGCATTCTTCTTCGAAAATGCTGTTTGAATGCATATTGACATCTAAAGAGATCATATTTAAATTTTTAGTAAAATTTTATCCCGGCTGTAATTCAGTGATGAACCGTTACTTTAAAACATGTTAAACTGAAGATACAATTTCTGTATTTGTTACATTAGAATTTTAAACTTTGTAAATAATGAATCCTTCTTCGCTGAAAAACGCATTTATTAAGCATTAATATTCATGCTACGATATATACAGGATTCATACTATTCTTGAATTTTAATACCATTATTTCTGAATAGGAATCTTCTCCTTATTTAATTACAGGAAATTATTACAATTTCTGAAATTACGTGAAGCTAAGATTATTGTTTCGAAATAATGGTGCTAACATTCAAGTATCATATGAACCCTGTATGTAAATATGTGCATCATTATATGTGCTAAATAAAATTTTCAGGATAATTCAAAAATCAAAGTTATAATGTTTGATATATTTGAGAACAATTTGAAAAATAAAACTTTTAATTTTGCCATTTGCTAGTTTAAAGTTAAACATTTGTGTAATAATTTCAAAATAAAATTTTGTGTTAAATAAACTGTTAATTTCGACAGTCTGTAAATGTATAATAATATTACCGAAAGCTTAACACGTTCACGCCGGCGCGGTGGGTCACACTCGACTGTCTCAGAGTTTTTAAGTCTCCGGCTGTTTGCACACCACTGTTATTTTAGAGAAAATATTGTTCCTTTAAATCGCCCAATTGTTCTAATTAAAGAAAAAAACTTTTTCTGTATTAAAATACTGGTATCCAAAGAGCCGGAGACTTGGCAGCTCTGAGACAGTCGAGTTTGACCCACCGCGCCGGCGTGAACGTGTTAAAAACAATAGAAAATAAATAAGATATGTTTGTAAATGTAGGTTTAATAACTTTGACAGAGGTTGTGAACTTATTAAAGAACATTTCGAAATAATAACTTCTTAAATTCAAAAATATTTTGATAAGTAAATAAATTTTATCAAACGTTTAAGTTTTATATCTTGATCTAATAATATTTAGTGAAAACAAAGGATGTTATATTTAGTTTTATCTGATGAATATTAAATTAACAATTAAATTATTATTATTATTATTTTTTTTTTTTTTCACAGTCGCGTGATTTTTTTTTTTTGTACGAAGTTTGCGCGATTTTTTAATAAATTTTCTGCGACATTTATGAAAAGTTTTATCTGAAGGGATCGTTGGATTCGAATTTAATTATTTATTATTACAAAGGGTGCTTAATGAATGACTGTGCAAATTTTAAACGGTGATAGGACACACTAGAAGGAAAAAAAATGTTTAGGAAATTTGAGTCGAATTCATTTATTGAATCAAAAATACAGGATCACTTCCAGCCGAATGTGGATTTTTGTTTATAACTTTATCAATGATGAAAATTTTGTAGCGATACTTTCAACAAACTTACTTTGTTTTTTGTAAATTGTGATGACATCGTGAGAAGTGCTGAAAATACGCAATAAATCGGTGAGTGATAACAGTGAAAAATCGTGGGCTAAATTCCGAAGTATGGTTTGTCTAACTCACCGTTGTATAAATGTGTGTGGTGGTCACTTCAATCACTTCTCGTGGTGTGTCCCGTTTTGCACAAAGCAAGGTAAGTGTTATAAAATGTTCGATAAAATACTTTTATTATTGTTAAACATATGAACGGAAATCCTTGTTCTACTGGGAGTGAGACTCTCTATATTTTTGATTCAATAATTGGATTACGATCCCGGTTTCCTTTACAAAACTTGTTTCTTGTAGTGGGTCCTATCATCCTTTAAAGTTAGCCCACTATTTCTTTAAATACCGTAATTTCGGGTGTATAAGCCGCGAGTAAAATAAGTCTGTTTCAAACCAGAAATTTTATTTAATATATACTGTCAAATAAGTTCGAAGATAGAATAAGTTACATTTTGAGAAATAAAATTTCTGGTCGGAAACAGATTTATTTGAGCCGCGGCTTATACACCCGAAATTACGATACCTTTGATAATAATACATCATATTTTAAGTAGAAATTACATTAATTATCATTTCATATGTTTTCTCTAATCTATTTCAAATACCACTCTTTCCGAGTTTACATGTAAAAGTTTGCCTTTAATTAGGAGTTTCAACTAGCATCAAATGTTATTTAAGACTCTCCTGCAATAAAAAATATAATTAATTAGCTAAATAGTCAGAGCTACACTACTTATTCTTAAATATTAAAAAAATATATTTGCATTAATCTGACTGAAATTCTATTTTACCCCTTTTTTAGAATAAGTTTCTACAGATTTTTTTTTCTTTTGGGTTTGAAAATGCTTGCTGCATACGAGCAATGCTAGCTCAAGGGTACATAGCGTTTTCCTCATTTGCGTCTTTTTCTTATGCGAAAGAAAATAGAACACATTTTACACATATGCCCTTTTGCAGTGGACTCAAATATTCTATTCAAATTTTAAATCCTGTTTGTCATAGGTTGAAAAATTATTCATGATACTGAAATTTTTTTATAAATTAATTGTCAAATACGTTATTTCCTATCTTGTAAAGTATGTACAAGGACAGTGATATTTTAAACTGACGGATAAAAATGAACCAAAGTTCACCCAGCTTTTAACCTTTCTTCTTTTTAGCTGTTATAATGACATAGGAAAAAAAAATGGATAGCGTTTTGAAATTGCAAGGTTATTTTCACTAACATTACCGTTTGAGACAGTGCCCTCTATTTGTTATACTTGGAACTTCAACAAAGAAGCGTAGCAAAGAAATTTCTGAATTCACACATTAACCTCCTTCAAGATTAAGGGGGTCCGGGACACAATTTAAAATAATTTTTATTTATAGAGTTAAAATTTTGAATTTTTTTGTGATGGTTAACCATCTTATTAGTAAACAAAATCAGATGATAAAACGTCTCGTATATTTAAAAAAAAATTTATTTAAAATTCATTAAAAATGTAGGGTAATTGTAAATCGTTATAACACGAAATATTATTTGTAGAATTTCAATTTTTTTCATTTAAATAGACAGACATATATAAGTTTTAATTTAGATTCAGCATTTTAAAAAATATTAATTTAAAAAAAAAATTAAAAATTTTTAAAGTAAAAATTTTAAAAAAAGTGGTGTAACTTAAAAAAAAAATCATATTTTCAAAAGTAAATATTTTTTTCTAATTTGCTGAATCAAAATTAAAGTAAAACAATTGAAAAAGACATGTTCCAAGTTTGAACCATTTATCTTTAACGGTTCTTGAGTTATAACGATTTAAATGCGAGAAATGGTGAAAAAAGCCATCATGAAGAAAAACGCATTTTCACAAGAAATCGTTTACATGACAACCATTGCTTGAAAGCTAGATTTTGAAAACACACCAAAACGAAAAATTTAATATTGCCTGTTCTAATTAATATAGAAACATGATTTAAACGTCATTTTAAGCAGAAAAACACAGATAAATTTTTAATACAATAAAAGTTATTTTTAGAAAATTTGGAGATATTTGTGTTCCGGACCCCCTTAACTTCAATAGTTGCCACCATTTACTTGTTACTGGAATTTAAATACATTCAGTCGATCTTTGAACACCCTGTGAATATTCCTACATTCACAAACATTTACAACTATTCTTCAAGATGTAAAATTCTAGAGGGATGTCAATATAGAAAATCCGGAGATTTTGAAAATATAAATTTATTTATTTTCCTCTTTTTAAAAACGGCAAATTACACTTTTACAATAACGTACGTAACGAACAAATTGTAAAGCATTTTTAGAGAATGCTATTAACAAAAAATCTAACTTTTCCTACAAAGACACCTGTTTGCTTATTTGAGATAAAAATATGTACGAACTAGAATATTATTCTGAGTCACAGGAAGTCAGAAAATTTATTGACCAGAATAAAAGCCAATATCGGGATTTTTCCTCGATAACTGACATATCGCTTGGTGGACAGGTCACGACAGCTTAACCGACATCGAATCGTTCGAAACGTTTCACAAAAATATCAAATGGAACAATATGTATCTGAATTTTTTGCAATATTCGTGTAAAACAGGAGTATATAAATTTGTGATATTATTTTTGAAAAGAATTTATGTATTTTTAGTCGAGAACGCCATTTTTTCGATGAAAGGGAGAAATGTTCATAATAAATTCCTTATGAAAGATTCTGTAAATTAAAAAGGGAAATATGATGAAACTTTACTTTAAACTATTATAAATGAGAATTTTTTTAAGAATCGAAAAAGTTATTATGTTTAAACCAATAAATGTAAAAAGGAAATTTCATTAAAATTAATTTTAGCATTATTAATACATTACAGACTTGAGGCGCAAGGTGTAGACCTTGCACCTTTCGTGCGCCAACCCCCGGACTTTCAACACACTCGCGCGGTGTGAACTTGTTCCTAATTCATTCACTGGAAGATTGGTTGGTTGGTTGGTTGTGTTTATGACGGCCAATTATCAACACTAGGGATATAGGCCCTAAGGGGGAGTGCCCTCCGTGGGGGTCTTTCTAAGAGAACCTAACATGTATTTACGCGTGGAAATCCAAGGTTCGAATAAAACCACGAAAACTCCGAACGATTAGGCGGACGGGTGCGATTGGGTTCGAACCCAGCACTTCCCGTCTACCAGATTCGAGAGCACAACCTCTCGGCCCCTGGTGGGGCCATCCACTGGAAGAAACACTGCAGTTATACACACATATCCAAATAAAAAATTTGAAATTTGAAATTCCAAGTTTGAACCATTTATTTTTAACGGTTCTTGATTTATAACGATTTAAATGCGAGGAATGGTGAAAAAAGCCATCATGAAGAAAAACGCATTTTCACAAGAAATCGTTTACATGACAACCGTTGCTTGAAAGCTAGATTTTGAAAACACACCAAAACGAAAAATTTAATATTGCCTGTTCTAATTAAGATAGAAACATGATTTAAACGTCATTTTAAGCAGAAAAACACGGATATAAGGGCATTTTAAAAAGACTTTTAAAAAAGGAAGAGGTTCTCAATTCGAAGAGTTTGTACATTTTTTATGTACGCGATTGCTCCGAAACTACGCGACCGATTCATGTGATTTTTTAAAGTGAAATAGTGTACTCACGAATTTGTCCCATTTAAATTTCATCAAAATTGTTTCAATACTTTTTAGAAATTCAATAAAAATCAATAGAATCAATATTTTTCCACATTACGTTAGCTGCTTGCGAATCGCTGGGTTAACTAGCTTCTAAGTGCCCGTCACTGCACGAGCAGCCGATTTACAATAGAACTGGGAAAAGTCTTCTTTTTTTTTTGTACATTCACTAATTACTTCGAAATTATGCGACTGATTCGTGTGAGTCTTTTTTTTTTTTTTTTTTTTTTATTGAAAGTGATGCTCTCGAATTAGTCCCATCTAATCATTTTCATCAAAATTCGTTAGTACTTTTTTAGAAATTCAACCCCCACCCCCCCCCACCCCGCCCCCCCCAAAAAAAGAAAAGAAAAGAAAAAAGAGAAAAAATGAACATCTTTAAAATATTTCATTTTGAACGATTTCTTCAAGTGACTTAGCGCTATTTGTTTGGTGAGAAAGTCGCTATCTGGCGATTTTCTTCCCTCTCAATAGAACTACGAAAACTCGTCTTTTTTATGAACATTCACTAATTACTCCGAACTATGCGACTGCTTCGTGTGAGTCTTTTTTTTTTATTATTGAAAGTGATGCTCTCGAATTAGTCCCATTTAATCATTTTCATCAAAATTCGTTAGTACTTTTTTAGAAATTCAACCCCCTCCCCCCCACCCCAAAAAATGAAAATAAAATAAAAAGGAGAAAAAATGAACATCTTTAAAATATTTCGTTTTGAACGATTTCTTCAAGTGACGTAGCGCTATTTGTTTGGTGAGAGTCGCTATCTGGTGATTTTCTTCCATCTTTATACGGTTTTGTTTCTAGGATTGTTGTAGGTAAAAACAAAAAGCAATCTTTTAATCGTTAAAAATTTCTATGGCATAAGCAATCAGTAAGAAAAAAATATATATATACGGAGTTTAAATTCCCCCAAGATTTCTTTGGTACACTCACTTCATTTGTAGAACTACATTTTAACGGTGGAGGGATTTGAAAGCTGGGACAAAAGTCCCTGGAAAATTTTTGAATTTAATATAAAATCAAGCAATTTCGTCGATTTTATTTTTTTGGTTAAACAGTTTATATTGAGATATTTAATTTTTTTATGGACGGACAGACCGGCAAATAGATAAATTGCATCGATCTTGCATTTGGATATTTTCTGTAACAGCTTAGTTGATTTTTTTTATAGTATAAGCAATGAATTGCTAATTAGTAATTATTTCCATATTTATAAATTAAAGTTTTGTATGCATTAGAAAGGAATTTAAATTAAAAGTAATGATCGTCTCTTGTCTGTGAAATAGTAGTCCTGGGACATGCAGTCTTTGAAAAAGGAGAATGGTATGCATTTTTTTAAAAAATAATCCATTTTCTTTTACTACGCTTGTGGCATTGTGTTGCATGTTTACTAATCAAAAGTTTAAAAAATTCCTGTAAAATGTCTCTATTACAGAAGATTTTATAAAGGGACACAAAAATAGTAAATGTTCTTAACGTTTGAATAAGATTTTCTCCAAATTAACGTGTTATCACTAAGTTGGCAATATACAGGATGTCCGCTCTCAACGGTGTCCAATGGCTAATTCCTAAACCGTTAGTCATAAACATATAGTTCTAATTACAAAAATATTTTAAATCAGGAACAGAAATATTTTAAAAGCGATTTGGGTCAATAAAAATATTTCTTAAAAAATTACGAAATTTAAATTTTTATACAGTCCCTCTGTCCTATAAGTTATATTTAGTAAAATATTCCTTTTACACTGACAAGTAATACAAAAAAGTCCCGTTATTCTATGATTAAAATTGACCGAGTAATGGCTGTTTAAAGTTGGAGCATATTTTTTTCTGCAAATTGGGGGTCATTCACAAATTTAGTCGAAATATAATTTCATCAGATATATTAAAAAAATGGTTGAGAGTAAAATTAGCATTGCAATATAAATTTGAAATCTTTAATCATTCTGACACATTAATGGAAAATATACAATTTGTAATAAACATTTAAGAAGAATGAAAAAAACATAATTTTTGTTCAATAAAATGGTGCTAAATTAACAGCCTCAATTCTTTACAAAATGATACGTATTTAAAAATATTATTAGATTGCACTAGCCTGCAAAAGTTGGGTTATGTCATGTTTTTTAGCTTTTGATAGTTGATTCTTATTTATTCTGTACCGCTAAATCCGAAATTGACCTTCATTTTTAACCATCACATTAGGATTTTTTGCAAATTGCAAATTTCAAAGTTAAAATTGAACCTCCTCCCCCATCTCATCGGACCACTTAGCTGTTTAGCTGTAAGAATCCCAGGATAAGCTAAAATATGGAATAAATTGTTGAATAAAATAAAAAAAAAAAAAAAAAAAGTGTTACATATGGTTTATAGTATGAGATTGTCGCTATATTTTAACTTACACATTTACGATTTGCAAAAAAATTCTAACGTGATGGTTAAAAATTAAGGTCATTTTCAGATTCAGTGCTAAAAAGTACGTAAAAATCAATCATCAAAAGTTAAAAAACATAATCATCGCCTCTATTTTATAGTATCCGATTTTTGTTATTCTTTAACTTTGACAATTTATAATTTGTGAAACATCCTGACATGATGGTTAAAAGTTAAGGTAATTTTCGGATTCAGTGCTAAAAAATACATAAAAGTTAAAAACCCAACCCTCGCAGTCTTGTATTATTTAATCTAAAATTTTTTCTTAAAATTCTTGGCGGTAATCTATCCGAATTTTTTTGTGTTATCCTGTAAAATAAGTATAAATGGTAACCACCGAAAATCATAATAATGTTAGATTGTTATCGGATTTGCGCCAGTATGTAAAATGTAATCTCGATAGTATATTTGAAAGTGAGTTAGAGTTCGAGTACAAATTTTGAACTGGAAAAACATACATACGAACGTTGAAGTAACATAAAAACTTATAAGAATAACATAATTTTTGTTAAAAAAAAATCATTAAAGAAACAGTCTCAAATCCTGACAAAATAAAACGTATGTTATTTTAGCCAATCTGAAACTTAATAAATGTTAACTTAATCGTAATACTTGTACGATTTCTTTCAAAGCGCAGATACACATGAAATAAGATCTTCGAATACTTTAAGCACTTGGTATGTGACCCCTCAAAGCCAAGCCAAACTCATTTGTTTTCCGAGCAGAAAAGTGGCATAAGTTATGCATTTTTAAAGTTTCATAACTCGCTCAATTTTTGTGTTATATGAATGGGACTTTTTTCGTCTTACTTGTCAGTGTAATAGGACAATTTTACTAAATATAACTTATAGGGCTGGGAGACCGTATAAAAATTTAAATTTCGTAATTTTTAAAGAAATGTTTTTATTGACCCAAATCACTTTTAAAATATTTCTTTACCTGATTTAAAACATTTTTACAATTGGAACTATATGTCTATGACTAACGGTTTAGGATTTAGCCATTGGACACCGTTGAGAGCGGACACACTGTATATATAATATAGTAGACCCAAATTTGGCAACATTTTACCAAATATTACTAAGATAAGCAATCATGTGACTTTTGGCGTTACTCCATGTTTTCCTCGTACACGATCCCGAATGGGAGGACGTACATAGAGCTAAATTAAAGTCCTCTGTATTTTCCAAAAAGGAGTTAAAACATCAACGTGTTTGAAAATCCTAAAAATTGGCAGCTGATACATACATTTGACTTGGAAAAAAAATTCGGAAGTTGGCATTTAATCTTTATATCTCTTTTAATGCACATCAGATAAGTAGTAAAAAATTTAAATATAGTTTATAATTAAAAACTGCATGGTCTATTACATATAATAGATAGCTGGTCGGAAAGGGTTAATGACTAATTTTTTTCTGAACTATCTTTGTTTTAGAAAGGCTTACAAACTAGTTTTTTCTAAGCTAAAAATTCTACTGTGATTTATTTTTTAACAATGGATAATTTTTCTGAAAGTATTTAATTATCTAATAATATATCTAACGATATATTGTAATAGTTAATTAGCTAACAATATATAACGAAACTTCAAAGGAAAAAAATACGTTTTAAATTAAATATATGACAGGTGAAGAAAAATAAAATTTTAACACTGATTATTATATCAGTAATATGACAGTGATAAATTTTTATATATAAAAAAACTGACATTTTTTTTATAAACTTTTATTTTTGAAATTTCAGCTGTGCAATTATTTATCTAGGTCTTGATTGATGACTTCGTATAGATTTTAGGGAAGTTTTTGGCAGATCTTTTAGAAAAATAAACTGTTAACTTTAATCGAATTTTTAAAGTATTTCTAAAGTAATATTAATTTATAAAGAAAATATCAACCATGCAATTTCTCAAAACTAAGACAATTTCATTTTTAAAGTTGTATAAGATATTATAATTTTTAATTCGCAAGACGATTAATATATAATTATATTTTCTTTCAGCTTTAGGACGTCAGAATTTTCTATATATAAAATTCAGTTTTCAGTTCTTTTATGTCGCGCTGGGCAAAATTTCTATATAATAATTTAAAAAATATCATTACAATATAATTACAATAGACTGTAATTATAAAATTGAAATTCTACATGATAAAAATGTTTTTCAACATGATGAAAACTTTATTAACATAAAAATCTAGAATTTTGCGTTGTTTTTGTGAATGCATACAATATTAACGACGTTAAAATTTCGAATATGCTACATTCTGTAGCCGATAATTCGCTACATATTCAAAATATTATTAAAATTAATACGGTTTATAATTAATAGTACAGTGAACTAATAAAAAAAAATTATTAATGAACGTATAGCAAATTTAAAATTCAACTAATTTTAAAATCATTTATTGTTTTTAAAGCCAAATGAAGCATTCAAATGAAGCGTTATTGTTGTTATCAATTCCTCTTAATCTCTTCCGCTGAATAAATCTTTTGTGATTTAACATCATGTATACTGTTTCTTTGGAAATATGTTTCTAGCTTTTTATGTGGTTGTTAAATAGATAACACATTTTCATTATAATATATTATCTATCTCTCCTTGGAAGCCTTAGAATATTGATGCCAATAGCACTAGTAATCCTAATCTCAAAATCTTTGACATTAGAATAAATAATAAGTAATTTTGAAAATTAAAAGCATGTACTGTAGACATTTCTGAAAGCCTCAAGTGTGTGTTTTCTTTTTAACTATGTCTTTATTTTCATATCTCTCTCTCTCTCTCTCTTTCTCACTCACTCAATAGCTTCGCTAATATCGTTGTGTCTTTCTGTCTCCCACACGCTCAATAATTTTGCTGAGATTGTTAAATCTTTTTATCTATCTTCATATCTTCACTAATATTTCTCTCTTTATAACTTTGTTGCACAGCTGCCAACTTGTACGGATTTTTGCTACCACTAAAATTTAATAGAAAATTTTGTCTAATTAAATCGCCGAATTGCAGTGAATTTTGATAATTAAGTAAGGCAGAAATTTCTGTTAAATTTTAGTGGTAGCATAAATCCGTACAAGTTGGCAGCTGTGTCGTTGTTATATAGATATTTATTTCGTAGAAGTTAGTTGGCTAATTTGTTTGGGGTGCTATGGCCATCTTTTGCAAATGAGGGCTAAATTGATCGGGATCTTCGCTTAACCCCTTGAAGGGCACCGGTATATGTTATATACCACTTACTTTTAATTCCCAAGTGCCACATTCACACCAGAATTTGGAAACTAAATTTTGTTTCATATAATGCACGCGAAGAAAAGCTTTTGCTTAGTTTCATATAAAGTTGTTCATAAATACCGGTGTCAATCAGTCATTTTAACATTTTAGCAACAGAAGTGTTTTGCCTCTGAAGGGGTTAATGTGAAATCAGGTCCATTACGAATATACTAGTCTTAGTGAGTATTCGAATCTGAGAACTTTAAATAGTAATCTGGTCCCTAGACAATGTTTTATAGAGATATTCAATTTTAATATACAGAGTGTTCGTAAACTGTTTTCACAAAATAAAAGTGCGATAGTATCTATCACGATGAATAATTTTGGTATAGCAAAATTTTGGAATCAGGCTATTCAGTCAAAAATACAGCATTTCTTACTGAAAACAGAACCCGGATTCTCGTACATAACTTTAAAAAAAAAATTGTCCTAATTTTTCACGAAGTTTTTGTTATCAAATAAAGCTAACATTTGTCTTTAAAAATACTGGTATTAAATCAACAAAATTTTTGGCAGTTGTTCCAAGACCATATGGTACCGAAGTCCTGAATGGGCTAAGAAATATGAAATTACATTTTAAAAGGAACATACGAACAGAACCTATGTTTGACTTTTTTTAATCAAAAATATTGAAAAAATTTAAATGCAATGATAAAAGTTTCATAAATACTTAAAAACTGTAAATAATAATTAAAAAGAACTATAACTATGAAAACTTATGTTCACAGGAAATAGCATTTTTTTTTTTTTTTTTTTTTTTTTTTTCGATTTTGGAACAGAATCTCGATTTCCAGCTCCTTGTATATTTACATAATATTAAATGATTATCAGTTAGATAATTCATTATTTCTCAAATTTTTCTCTTTTTTTTTAACGGTGTATGACTCGTGTTTATTTAAATTTCAGCTAAAGCACATTTCTTACATGCATGTCTTAAATAAGCAAACTTCATAGAGTTTTTCAGAACATCACAGAAATAACGCTTCTTTGGTAAAAGTAATAAAATTAAACATATAACTAAATACACTGATTATCAAAAATTAAGGAAAAGTCACAAAATGCTAATTTTCAAATACACGAACACTCAAAAGAAAATAATATAATTCGAATAATTACTATCTCTACAGAACAGCTAGCCCATATAACATCTCATTCATGTCACACATGGTCACAAGTGTCACAGTCACTACGGTGAAGCAAAAAAATAGAAAATTGCATACATCTCATTATGAGTCTCAAATGATCACTATATGTGACTCCACTGAGAAGTCAAAGTGATTGCTCCTTTGTGACGAGTCACCAGGTGACTTTAGAATGTAGTTAAATTGTGACTCTCATGTAACTGTCATTTTGAGAATCAATTTCATAGTCATCATGAACGTTGCATTATGATAAGTCACCAAATAATATCATATTATAGTCACATGGAGACTTTTTCCAAAAGAGCACAATGGTGACTTCACAGTTGTCTCTCTGTCACCTGAAAGTCATCATGTGACTTTAATGTGACATTATTTGGTAACTTATCACAATGCAGCGTTCACGATGACTTTGAAATTGAGTCTACAAATGACAGTCACATGAGAGTCACAATGTAACTACATTGTAAAGTCACATGGTGACTCGTCCCAAAGCAGCAGTCACAGTGACGTCTCAGTGGAGTTACATATAGTGATCATTTGAGACTCATAATGAGATGTATGGAATTTCCTATTTTTTTTTTTTTTTTTTGCTTCACCGTAGTGACTGTGACATTTGTGACCATGTGTGACATGAATGAGATGTTATATGGACTAGCTGTGTTGTAGAGATAGTAATTACTTGAATTATATTATTTCCTTTTGAGTGTTCGCGTATTTGAAAATTAGCATTCTGTGGCTTTTCCTTAATTTTTGATAACCAGTGTACTTTGTGAAGCATTTGGGATGTTCATAAACTGTTTTTACAAAATAAGAGTGGTGATAGCACGTATCAAGTTAAGCCTATTTTGTATAAAAACCAGGGTCGCAATCCTCTTATTCAGTCAAAAATACAGTGTCCCACTCCAATCTGATTTCGTACATAACAAAAATGAAACTATTTTAGTGAAATTTTGAAAAGACTAGCTTTGCTTCGTGTCAAATGTAATGCAAAAAGAAGTGGTAAAAGTTCATTGCCAGTCGGTCAGTGATACCGTATGCATTGTCAGCTGCATTCTCAGATATGAAGCAGCATCTAGTTCAATGTCGCTTAGACGCGAACGGTAGTCATTTACAGCACTTATCATTATGTTATCCCATTTCAGACAAAGTAAAGTAAAAAATTTCACGACAATATTCTTCGTTTTATTTATTTTATTTGTTTTTTTCATACCGGAAATTCCGAAAGAAGACTTTCCACTTTAAGTAATCACGGAAAGTCTGTCATTAAAAAATCAAAAATTACTATTCAGAATGTCTGAATAAAAAAAGAATAAATAAAATACACGCTTCTGTTACAAATGGGTTAAAAAGAGATAATGGAAAATGCAGTGATTTTATTTTAGGGGTGTCTAAACATTATTAAAAGGTTTCGGAAGATTTGCAAAAAAACATTTTGAAGCACAGACAAAAATTTTGTTCACTTTATGTACAGAGAACCTAGTCGCTAAAATTGCTATCATGTAATACGCTATCTAAATTCCTAATTCCGTCCTTAATGGGTTATCCCATTTTCACCATTAGCACAATTGTGCGTCCATTTCAGGAATTTCTTTTTTATTTAGAAGTTCAGAATCCATGCCAGAAATTCTCAAAGAAGAATTTCCACTTTAAGTAATCATAAAAAGGCTACTATTAAAAAAAAAATACTATTCAGAATTACTGGTATGAATTCGGAATTTCTAAATAAAAAAGAAATCCATAAAATACACGTTTCTCTTACAAATTGTTTTTTAAAGAGATAATGAAAAATGCAGTGATTTTATTTTAGGGCTGTCTACACATTATCAAAAGATTTCGGAAAAATTGCAACAAAATATTTTGAATTACAAATAAAAGTTTTGTTCACTTTATGTACAGAGAACCTAGCAGCTAAAATTGCTGTCATATAACATGTTATCTAAAATCTTTCAAAATTTTATTTTTTATCTTTAAGATAAAGTTGTCTCTCTTAATTCAAGTGTAAATTTTATTTTACTCTACGTTTCGGTAGCTCTAGATTACACCGACAATTTCTAGCCTGTCCCAATTATCATTAAGAAATACACCAGAGAGAATATTACGCGTGCTTATTGCTGCCAAATTATGACTATGATCAAAGCTAAACACTTCGCTTAAGCTTCCACCTAATACAAAAGCTTAAAATTTGGCTGGTCGCCATTACACTAATCTAAATTTGTTTAGAGGTTTAAAAATTTGAGGAAAGGAAAATAAGAGAAATTATTTTCACTATACCTTCTGTAATGTAACTCAAAATCCTTTATAACATTCATCGGAAACTCCTAATTCATATTTACAGGGTGACTATAAAGAAAACTCAGATTTAACCCCTTGAATGTAGGTGAGATATATTTTATGCCACTTAACTTTAATCAAAATTAGCATCAGAGTTTTTGAATAAAATTTTACATTTAAAATTTTACTTTGTGTGACAAAACGTTCTAAAATTTCATTTCTTTACTTTCAAAATAATTCTTCGAAAATTCTGGTGTGAATTCAACATTAGAGGAACATAATTACTTATCTGTGAAAGAGTTGAAAGCAAATTGTGTAATAAAAGAATAAAATTTGAATGTAGTTTTTCATATTTTGTAAATTATCATAACACATTATATCTCTTTTAATCACAAAACTTCCTGAATTTTGATTCACATTATACTTTCGAAATTGTTTTAGGCCAGGGGTGTCAAACTGTGGCCCGCCGGATTCCACTAAAACTTTATAGTAATCACTGTCTTGTCTAATCATCGAATCTCTGCGATTCAAGAAGTCGAATATTTCTTTAAAAAATTAGTGGTATCCGGCGGGCCACAGTTTGACACCCCTGCGTTAGGCAAGCGATTCAAAAATATAAAACATGCTAAAATTAAATGCTAAAAAAGAATATGAAATTCATATTTTATAACCCACCTGTATTATAATTTAGTTCAAATTAATAATTCTCTAAACATTCTTCATCCTGTATTATCGGTAATGCTTAAGAGATAAATAAATATTTCAAATCTTAAATATATTTTATCGAGATAGAATAAAAATAATATGCATGAAATTTTAACAATGTTTTAAAGGTTATTTTGAACGCGGGACACTTTTTACCCGACTGCCGAGAAGGGTTATGTGTTTCACGCGTATCTGGGTATGTGGATTTCTTTATACCCTTGACACGTCCCAACGGCTGGATGAATTGTAATGAATGAGGTCTCTATCGATTTGTCTTAAACATCCGATGGTTATAGGTGTATTTTTGTTTTTATAAATTCAAAATGGCGACCGTAAAATGCAAAATGGTGGTAGATACGAAAAAAAAAAAAAGAAATTACGCACCCTATTGAGTGGCATATTATTGGATAGGTCTTTCAAAATGAAGACTATGTTTCATTGACTATTTTACAGTCAGAAGATCTGTTTAAATACTACACAACCTGGAAGTTGTGTAGGTAAAATCTATAGCTTTACTGCAACTCTAACCTTTATAGACATCTATCGGCCTCATCAAAACAGTGTTTATAGATCGGAACTAACAATTAAACACAACTTAAAAGTCATCAATACAAGTAAATAAAAAAATAGGCATGTAATACACTGTTATAATGAAAAAAAAAAACGGACTAAAAACGGAAATTCTGCTAGTAATCTAGACGCCAGTACTATTTCCGTATTTTTACGGAAATTTTCCCCCATAAATTACAGAAAAATTTCCGTTTTTAATACGGATATTTGTCTGTAATTTGTGGGGAAAATTTTACGTAAAAATACGGAAATAGTACTGGCATCTAGATTTCCAGTAGAATCTCCGTTTTTTAGTCCCCTTTTTTTTTACAGTGTATAAAAAATAGTTTCACATTGATGAGAAATAATTAATTAGTTCGCTTTTTACGCAGTCGGGTTTTTTGATTTTTTAAATTTAATCACAATTTTTTTCAATCTGTAGTTTTAATAGCAACAAACACTTCAAATCATCATCACTTGTTAATATATTGGTAAAATCTATATTATAAGGGATAACTTGTCCATGAGTAACTCTGACGTCATATTGTCGGTAAAAGCTCCTAATCAATATATTTTGGTTTCGGTAAGCCGAAAAGCCTGTGTTGAATACCCCCTAGTGTTTGTAATGCTGAAGTTTCAGATAATACTGTTAAGAACATTTTTAAAAAATATTAAATATCTATGTTTTTGAACCAGGAAAAAATGGAGTTTGTCATATAAATAAAATTTGCATATCACAATAACTCATAAAGTTTCCTTAAAAATTTCATTAAGAAAACAGAAATTTCCATTTAGGCTATTCAATAACAATTTCATAAGGCATTTAAGGCGTTAAATTTTGAAACGGTCTTTAGCGTGTAACATTGGTATAGGGCAATTCCATCGTACTGACGTAACATTTGATCATCGGATTTTGTTTTCAAAACTATGTAGAAAATTTACTAATAAAGCTAGAACAAATTTTTACAATTTAAAATATTTTTTACTGAGAACTTAATACCCAAATACCTGCAGATTATTTCAATCTCTCTTTTACTACCAAAAATTGCAATTCAAAATTCTGTAACTGACGTAACATAAAATATACAAAAATTTTCTCTGCCTTCATTGAAGTATAAAAATTATAAAACCTACCCGTTAAAAAAAGTGATTTAATGTTCTCAACAACAATAAGTAATGCCAAATTATAACAGTAACTTGTTTAATTAATTTCTGAATAATAAAAAAGAAAAAAAAATGGCATTTAAACGTGCAACTGACGTAATTTTTATTGTGTAGCTGACGTAACATTATGACTTTACAAAAACAAAAATGGTACTTAACTTAGTTTGTAAACATTAATTTACAATACCTTTTTATTAGGATTTTATTATAGAATATAAAAATATCAAGTTTTCCAATCATGTCCTTAACACTAGAACCGCCATAGAGATCATTTTGACCGGTACAAAATAAAATTATTTCGATTATCACCAGAAATTTCTTTCTAAGATAAGTTTAAAATGTGACACGGAGAAATAAATTAAATAAATAAGTTAAATAGTTTTAAATAAAAATTCCGGTAGGAAATATTTTTATAATACTTCACTAAAATTTCCGGTGGTTCTAGTGTTAATTTAAACATATTATAAATCTTATCCCCCGCCCCAAATTGATAATTTTCTGTGGAATTGCCCTATACCGGGGGTGGCCAACTGTGGCACGCGCCACACCACTAAAATTTTACAATAATCATTGCCTTATCTAATCATCGAATCTCTGCGATTCAAGGAGTCGAATTTTTCTGTAAAATTTTAGTGGTATCAGTCGTGCCACTGTTGGCCACCCCTGCCCTATACATTTTAGGTGCCTCAAAAATGTTTAAATATCATTAATTAAATTATTAATTTTTGACTATTTCATGGTCGAATTTCAAAATATTCCAATACTAATTCCATCCTATAGTCACGTTAGTGTGAAATGCATGATTTTTCAATAAAGATTAATATGGGTATGTGATGTGGTATGTAACAGGTATGTAATAAGTATGTCTATATAAAATTTCAATGCAGAAAAAGAAGATGATACACAAAATATAAATCTCAGTTACCCCCTTCAGTTTTAAATTGTGATAAACATAAGAATAAATTGTTATAAATGGGTTTTTAAACAAATTTAAACTTTGGCTTATAACAAATCATAATAAATTAACTTGCATTAATATTACGTTCTAATGGAACATACTGCGTGGTATGTCCTTCCGGGCTGTTCACTTAAAAGATGGCCAGGACAAAGATATGACAAAAACACAAGAATTTATAGCAGAATTTAGAGAATTAGCATTGGGTCGCGTAGATTTACTTCAGGCGATCAAAATAAGCTCAATTTTATGAAAGACATCAGAAAGAGGGAGGGATTTATCCTAAACTTATTAAAAACAACTTAGTTAACTCTACTCTCAATGGCCTCTCCGTGCATTCTGTAGGAGTCTAAGAAAATTAATTAGCAGACAATTTCACTATAAATGGAATACCGTAGATACTGAGGTTGCTCAATATTTGAAACAGTAAACTGAACTTCTTACCGAATGACGAAAGCTCAAAGCTGATGACGACAGCCGACAATCCAAATTGCTAGTAAGAAACTTCGCTTGAAGCTAACAAGTTGCCCAATTCCACTAGACAACTCATACACTCAACTGCAGGATGCGTTCGAAATCCACTGAACCCATTTCCTGCCGCCATTATACAATTAGCTACTACACAACCACAGACACCTATTCAACATATTGCAAAATTAAACAAATTTGTTATAGGTAAGAAATAATATAGATAAGAAATCTTTAAATTCGATTTCTGGAAAATCAATTTTTCTGTTATTTCCATGTACGGTAAAATGCATGACATAAAATGTTTTAAAGCTATTTCAGTGAAATTTGACAGAACGTTTTCCATTACTTACTCTGTTCTGAACTAGAATCTAAGCTCTGTGTGATAATGTAATTATTTTATATTCCAAAACTTAAAGAAATTACAGAATCTCATTCAAATGTTCTGACAATATGTTGAAGAGTGTCGGGAAATAAATGAAACGTTGAAAAACACTGATAGTTAGCCCTTAAAAGCCTCTAGCATAAAGATCCTTTATGTCCCAAATAAAAAAATAAAGAAATTTTCACATTATGAAGAGTTTTTCATTGATTTTTGTGTAAAATACGTTAGAGGGTTCGAATGATTATTAAACTTAATTTTAAAATATTTAAACTACTAGAATTAATAACCTAAATCAGCACTTACTAATATATTCATATCATTTCTTTGAAATAGCGCTGGGCGGGGTAACTGTGCCAGGTTTTCAGGGTTTCTTTTGCACGAGAACGATAATTTGGGTCACTTTACCTTTATAATTCCTCCATGAATAAATCCCTGTTATAACAATATGGATTTTCCTATAGCCGAAAAAAAAACGACCGACAAAAAATCCAATCCTATATTTCTGAACATCAAAACAATTATAATTGTTAACAATTATGTTAAAGAAATTATCCATTAAAAAATATTTTTATTTTATACAATGAATAAAACTTTTTGAAAAAGGTTAAAGGTGAAGTAAAATAAGATAAAGTATCCATAACTTATCCTAAATTATATTACTGGTAATAATCGGTATGCTAAATTAATTTTATTACAAGCTTTTTGCGTGATGCTTTAACCCTTTCAGGGGCAAGACTTTTCTGCTCCGATTATGTTCAAATAAATAATTTACACCGCAATATACGAACAAATTTATTTGCAAATAATCAAAAGCTTTTTCTCACGCTTATTATGAGATCGAACTTGTACTAACAAATTACTGGTGCCATTTGAAATTTTGGGCATTAAAATTAACCGTTTGCAGACTGCAAACGGCGCCCTTCAAGGGGTTAAAGTACCATCGGGGTATAAAATTTTATAGCAACAACACAAATGAAAACTTGATTTATTCTATTCTAACTGTTATTAAAAACTAGTTAAAATTACCTAACATTAAATTTTAGTTTTCATATTAGTGCAACGCAAATTAAGCAAGTTAGCATTTGAAATAATTTATGAATATTTAATTCATTCTGAAAATAAGTAGACGATTATTTAGAGAGAAAGTTATTTTGAATCATGATTTAAAATGCCACCGCCAGACACTTAAACTTTTGAAATTAATTTCTTCGGATAACGAAGCCAGACAGCTGAATGGTGTGTTGTTCTACTTCTTGGCACAGATTTCAAGCAGAGATTAAACGAGTTACCATATCATACGCGACGAATTAGTTAAGCAAAACTCTTTTTAAGAATTGCTTTTGAATTCTTAAAGTGGAATCTCTGAAAAGATTTTCATAGTTTGAACTTATTAATAGTACATACACTTTGAATTAGTTTAGAATAATTTACAAAAGGAATTAAAGGTTTACTTCAAACTGTAAATTTTCATCTCAAAGGGAGATAGTTGAAAAACTGAATTTTTACAAAATAACCTAAATATTTGCAATATGAAAGAGAATGTGAAACGTGTTAGTGAAATACAACGGATTTTTTCGATTAAAAGTTGTAGTAAAAACTTTAGGTTAAAGAGGAACTCTTATAATTTTATAAAATTTAACACATATTTTAAAGCGCCTTTTAGTGTAATGAATATTAATGCTGAAGATATTTGTGCAATATAATTGTAGTTTATTGGAATTAAATAAGTATTGGAATTATTGATATTATTGGAAAAATGATTAGCTGTTTAAGTTACGCAATAAATATATTAATCTATTTATAAAAAATATTAAAAATAATACAACTGAATGCTACATTGCCCCCTACTATAAAAATCTAAAATTTTAAGGACGAAAAATAATGCTGCAAAGGTTATTGTAAATTGTGCTTTATAGAATTCGGAAATTAAATCTATGTTTTCTGCATAATGCCGTGAAATGTAACGCTTTTTCTGTTGGCAATTATTTAGCTTACTTAATTGTAATTTTTAATTGTTTTATGGAGGGTAGATACCCATTACTGAGCATTTAATGTTTTCAGATGCAAAGTCATGTGATATAGGAAAACTCGTTTTAAGAATTGCTTCTGTTTAATATATATACTAAGTATGTTTTAAATATAAATTTGACATAATATACTAAATAATACATTTCTTTTAGTTTATAAAAGCATTATTCTGTATTAGTATAAAAGCCTGTCATTCAAAAAGTATTGCAATACTTACATCACTGAAGCACTGAGAATGTATCATATGCTATTTTCATAGACAAATGTTAAAAAAAAATGCATATACAATCGTAATATGAGATACAATGATACACAATAAGCAGGCCTCTCACTAGTCACTTTTTTTGGATATTACTTCAAACAATTATATCATATGTTAGGTTTCTTTTGCTATATTTTTTAGGCATCTACTCCAAAGCTTATTTCCATGCTGTAGAAACTTACCGCGAAAATTACTCTTTGGAAAAGAAGGTATTCAAAAAACGGACCAGTGAGAGTCTTGAAAGTGTTATATTTTAATATCTCAAATTATTTGCATAGGGGAAGGACGGGTAAAGTGGCCCGTGATGGCATTGTCTGCGACTTTGACGCGGAAGGCTACATTTTTCTAGTTAGATCTAGAATTCAGTATTTTTGTTTTTCGAATTTTTGATGTAGGTAAGTGGTTCAATTTCCTGATAACAGATAAATGATATGTAGTGTTATAATTATTTGTTCTTATGCTGTTTGATCAGTGTGAAATAACCTTTTAAATGACATGCGTTCAAAAATTCCAAGTCATGTAATTTAGTTTCTAGGCCACAGTTTTTGTAATGGCACCATTCCGGGCAAAGTGGCCACAAAGAGATCGGGCAAAATGACCAGATGGCTACGTTCTCCGGAAACGATTTTTTATTCATTGTTCATAACAATATACTACTCAAAAGATTTTTTTTTAAAGAAGAAGACAAGTCGCTGCAATAAATTTTGCAGAGAAAGGTTTACTCTCGACATTTGCAGTCTACATATCTGTTGAGGGCACCTAGTATTCCTCCATTTGTCATAATGATACTCATTACAATATACTACTCAAAAGTATTTTTTTAAAGGAAGAAGACAAGTCGCTTCAATAACTTTTGCAGAGAAAGGTTTACTCGACATTTTCAGTCTTCATATCTGTTGAGGGCACCTAGTATTCATCCATTTGTCATATTGATACTCATTACAATATAGTACTAAAAAGTATTTTTTTAAAGGAAGAAGACAAGTCGCTGCAATAACTTTTGCAGAGAAAGGTTTACTCTCGACATTTGCAGTCTGCATATCTGTTGAGGGCACCTAGTATTCCACCATTTGTCGTATTGATACTCATTACAATATACTACTCTAAAGTTTTTTTTTTTTTTTTTTTTTTTTTTTTTTTTTTTTTTTTTTTTAAGGAAGAAAACAAGCCGCTGAAGTAACTTTTGCGGAGAAAGGTTTACTCTCGACATTTGCAGTCTGCATATCTGTTGAGGGCACCTAGTATTCCTCCATTTGTCGTATTGATACTCATTACAATATACTACTCTAAAGTTTTTTTTTTTTTTTAAGGAAGAAAACAAGCCGCTGAAGTAACTTTTGCAGAGAAAGGTTTACTCTCGACATTTGCAGTCTGCATATCTGTTGAGGGCACCTAGTATTCCTCCATTTGTCATATTGATACTCATTACTGTTTACGTTATATCGCAACGATTTAATACTTAAAACATTATTAAACATAATACTTATTCATAATGCCTGTTCTTTAGGTCTTGTTGATTAAATATACATCCTGGATCAGTGTGATTTGTTCATTTAATTTACCTATGCTAGCCACTTTACCTAGCCTAGGCGGGCAAAGTGGCCATTTTTTACTTTTTATTTTAAAGTAACGTGTACGTAAAAAAAAAAATTAAGTAAAATAGCAATTGAAACTAAATTTATCATAGTTACTATTGGTAATTGTTTCTAGACCTTTACTGATTAAAAAGGTAGCAGTTCATCAAACATTAAAGTGGCTCATTTACCCTTCCTTCCACTACATGTATTCTAATTTAACCCTTAACCGGAAACGTGAAAATCCTGTGAACAAGCAGAACACTTAATAATTTACCAAATAGTGAACTTAAACATTTAATCTTTAATAGTAATGCATTAACGGGGCCAATTTTTTAATATAACAGCATAAAAATAAGGTTGGAATGTCGGAGATATAAAATATTAAGGGCAGATATGTAGACGCAAACATCTCACAGAAGTACGTTTCCGGTTAAGGGTTAAGGGATTTTCCATACATAAATTTTAAAACCACTTAATTTAAAATGAAATAATAAAGTTGCTTTACCATACGACAGTTTAAAAATAACTCAACTACATATATCACTACTAACACACGCACTCGTATATCCAAAACAATATTTATATTGTGAATTTTTTTTAATGTTTGATGATTTTTTCTGTAATATTCTTTGCACATCTCTGTATATTTCTCTTATATTATCTCTTATATTCTCAATCTCTTATATATTTCTTAAAAAGTGCGTTTACTGTATATTTTGTTTTTTCTTTCTCCTGTGTTCAATATATTTTTCGATTGTATTTTCATATATTTGATTTAACACTAAAATGCCCGGAAATTTTAATCAAGTTTCATAAAAATATTTCACACCAGAATTTTTATTTAAATTATTTGACTGATTTATTTAACGTAAATCTACGTTTCTTAAATTTCATTTATTTTTTGAAAGAATTTCTGGTTCCAATTGACATTTATCATATGGTCGGAGTCAAATAGACTCCTTCCGGGCGTTCTAATGTTAATCTTGATTATATATATTACTCTCTCTCTCTGTGTGTATGCGTTTACTTCTAACTTCTGAAAGCAAAGTGAGACAAACTACTCTTTAAATTCGTGAAATTTGAATTTGTAATTCATTTTTTCTTTCTTTTGTCATTTGTTTCATTTGTCATAATTTATACCTTCTTCTCTTTCTATTCCAATTAACATTAGATAAATATGTTTTAGATTTCAAATAACTAATGAGTTCAAAAAAAAATTCAATAACCGGTTGCGTTTGATATTGTTGACTAAATATTAAAAATGGAAAAAGTTAAATGTCAAAAGTTTTTATTTTAATATTCCGTTCAAAGATTTCGTATTTTCATTAATTATTTGTCATTTATTTATTTAAGTTTATTTTATTATAAAAAAAATAATACTCAAATAAATAAAATAAATGAACACACTTTTCATTTTACTCCTGCTTATTATTTCAAATGTTAAGAAAGTCAATTTGTAGCACAAAAATTTACTAAATCATTAAGATGTTGAAACGAAATATAATAATTATTCTACTTCTCAGCACAGTGGATACGGTTTCAAGAAATGTCTAATAATATCTTAGGTAATTTATTCCTTTTTTAAAAGTTCTTATAAGAATATTTTTATTCTTCTCATTTATAAGGTAACTTTCAGTATTAAATTAGTACAAAAGTTTATTTCGGATATGGACAAAATAATTGAAGTAAAATTTAAAGAAATCTGTTGCATAGAAAAATGTAGAAATATAAAATACGGAAATGAAAAATATTTCACTTTTTGAATTTCTGAGATTAGATTAAATGTACAATACAAGACCACTGTTGCATTTTGAATTTGTAAAAGTTAGGTTTTTTATTTGCCAACTTAATTGTCACTCCTATTGGTTCATATTTTTCACTATACTTAAATTAAATTCTTTTAAAATCATATAAAATGTACATTAAAATAACTTAGTATGCAATAATAAAATCGGAAAGAAAATGTTTTTTCACTGTACTTAATTTTTTTTTCTTTTAAAATCATATAAAAAAGTATATTAATATAAATTAGTATGCAATAATAAAATCGGAAAGAAAATGATTTTTCACTATATTAATTTTTTTTCTTTTAAAATCATATAAAAAAACTATATTAATATAAATTAGTATGCAATAATAAAGTCGTAAATGAATGACATATGATCTTTATAAACAAATATATGTCGAGTAAACTTATTAAGATACTGATTTCTTGCATTTCTATATAAGGCTTACTATCTAAATATTTTAGTGTATGTTATTTTTTAGATTATATGAAAAATTATAAGTTATACATTATGACGAAAGTTATAAGTTCTTTCGTGACGTCCAGTGTAACTAAAGTAGGCTTCGGCCTGCATATGCTTTTAGTATGCATTATTATCTTCGGATACGATAGTCTCTAATCTTCTTCCAATCGATGCCCGATTTTTTAGTTATTAGAAAAAAAATTTTTATCTGTAGGAATACCGCAGACATGCCATTATGCTCAAAATGTTTAACCCCTTGAGGGGCAAGTGATTGTGTTCCTGTAATGTTGAACTCACACCGGAATCTTTGAAAAATTCTATTTCAAAATAAGTAAAAGAAATTTTACGGCCTTTTTTCCACCAAAGTTAGAAAAGTAAAATTTAATAACATTTTTCTGGTGTAAAACTTTATTAATCGTAGGTGGCATATAATATATACCGGTGCCCCTCAAGGGGTTTTAAACTGCGGTATAATATATTTTATGCTGCTTGTATCCTTTTATTTTTAAATATAATTAGAGAAATGCCGAATAGTTAAATTTTAAACTGTGAAATATGTGTAAAAAAATTCCCAAGTGAAAATTAATTTGATTAGTTTGAAATGAATATACAATTTTTTAAATACAAATTTTGCAGTGTTTTTGACTTTTTTGATTTTGTAAAAAAAAATTTCTGACATGCAAGAGTTAGAATTAGCTTATTTGTGCGAGAAACTGAGTGTTATATATATATATATATATCGGACAGATTTTTTTCGAATTACGTTTTTAAAAGTTTATTCAGGTTGTTTATGTAAATTAAAAAAGAAGGAATTTTATGCATTCGGGTGGTTAAATTAAATAATTTTTATAATGTTTTGTATGACCATATTTGATTGAAAAAATATAAAAAAAAATACCTGATGTCAGGTTTTGCCAAGGGAGGATACACGCATCTGTGGGTGCAGGCTCGACTTTAAATCGCACAAAAAGAGGAAAATGCTTTTTCTTTTTTGGGAAATGTATTTTAATAAGAATGTTTTTTAAAATGCTTTTTTGTACATATTTAATAATATCGGGAACATAAAAAATATTTGTTATACATATTCCCAAATAACCCTTAGAATATTAAATCAATAATTACGCAGATAAACATTTTAACCCTTTAAGGCCTGAAGATTTTTTATAGAAATGAAAAGTTTTGGTGGTTTCCCCTAATTAATAGGATCATATTTGATTGAAAAAATATTTAACAAAATACCCGATGTCAGGCTATGACAAGGGAGGATGGCTTGACTTTAAATCGCACAAAAAGGGGAAAATGCTTTTTCTTTTTTTAGGGATCACCTACACAATTGTGTAGGTTAGGTCTTAAAGGGACAAAGATTCACTTCTTGATAAAAAATAAAGTTTGAGAATCCATACTATTTTCAACCTCTCAAGAAATTTACATGGTTTTCTTTATTGATTTTACTGAAAATTTTTTAGAACTACCCATGAAATAGGGAAACAATACTAATAAATATTGGTATATCATACTATATTTAAATTAAAACTAAGGGATCTAACCCTGGATTTTTAGGTTAAAGAACACAGGGGAAAACCCTTTTTTTATTGAAAACTCAAATAGATTTTTTACATTTAATATATTTTTTAGATTGTCCCTTACATCTAAAAGCATTTTTATATAAAAACTATCACACTGTAAAAAAAAAAAAAAAAAAAAAAAAAAAAAAAAAAAAAAAAAAAAAAATCCGTAAAGCTACTAAAGTTTTTCTAAGAAACTGGGATTCCTAGAACTTTTTATGTAACGGCAACAACAAAAATTCATGTAACATATACACTTTTGTACCGAAAATCCAAAAATCTGTAAGGTTACTAAGATTTTTTTAAGAAACTGGTATGCCTAGAGCTTTTCATGTAACTGCAACCAAGGTTACAGATAAAATTTTAGTAAGATTACTGTAATTTTAGTAGATCCATTTGTAAAGCTATAGGTTTCTGTAGTTTTGCAAAAACTAGTTTTGCAGGTTTACAGCTTTTTTTGTACGGTTACAGATAAAAGTTTAGTAAGGATGTAACATTACATCTGTAGAACTACAGAATTTTTTTTTACAGTGCAGTAATTATTCAAATAAAGTTCTAAACCTTATAAAAATCGATAGTTTCGTATTAGCCACATTACAAGAGTTAACAGACAAAAACATCGCGTAAGATGTCGCTACTTACAGCAGTCTTTTTGATTTTGATAATTTCAGTGATTTAAGCTTGTAGTTCGATTACATGTCTATTAAATTTGCGTTTTATTTACTTATTGTATTATTATTGCGTTATTATTTTACTATTTTATCTGTTTATTGGTGTAGTTTTAATTTTATTTTAGTTTTAGTTTTTGTACGGTTACAGATGAAAGTTTAGTAAGGATGTAACATTACATCTGTAGAACTACAGAATATTTTTTTACAGTGCAGTAATTATTCAAATAAAGTTCTATACCTTATAAAAATCGATAGTTTCGTATTAGCCACATTACAAGGGTTAACAGACAAAAACACTGCGTAAGATTTCGCTACTTACAGCAGTCTTTTTGTTTTTGATAATTTCACTGATTTAAGCTTGTAGTTCGATTACATGTCTATTAAATTTGCGTTTTATTTACTTATTTTATTATTATTGCGTTATTATTTTACTATTTTATCTGTTTATTGGTGTAGTTTTAATTTTATTATGAAATATTAGAAGGAAAGAAAAGCTGGAACATTTATATTATGTGCAAACGAGTTAATCTTTCGTAGTCGTGATGAACGCAATATGGAACGGTTTTTAAAAAATCATGCTTGAAATTTATTTTAAAACCACAAAAAAAACAGTAAACTGCGTTACAGTTTTTAAACAAATTGCATTTGTAAGAACTTTTTTTCCTTATTTGACGGTGTAAAAATTGAAATTGTGCTATGTTTAGAAGTTAAAAAATTTCAATAAAAGCAAAATTTATTGGTCAGGTGTTTTCACCGTCCATATGACGTCAGCGGTACTCACGAACATGTTTTTACTTTATAATATAGGTTGAATTCTCCTTTCATGAAGCGGCTGTGCGAAGGATGCTTAAATTTTTGGACGTTCCTATCACTAATTAAAAATAATAAACGTTAAATATAATGACAGAAATTGTGTGATCAAATGAGGCAAAGGTTATTATTCAAATTAAGTGGGAGGAACGTGCAAAAATTGGTGCATTATCCTGACCCCTTGTTAAAGAATTTAGGATAAAGAATATAGGACAAAGAATGTCGGACATGGATTATTGGATGCAAGCCTTCTGCTTACAGTAGATAATTTCCCCCATTTCTATTTTTTTCATCACGCATTTTCTCTATGCATTTGCATAGTTTACAAAACAACAATATAAATGGCGAAAGCTATTTCAGAAAGAAAAAAAAAAGATAGTAAAATAAATACAATTTTTAACGCATTTATTTATTTCAAGAAAAACGCTACTCCCATGGAAATCAACCAATTTTACACATGTTTTTAAAATTTAAGAAATTTATGCCTATTGTATACATTTTAGGCAAATTTCGATTAATACACACCAATAATCGTTAAATAAAGGATTTTTATTTATACGAATTTAAAAACACAGACGAATTAGATTTATCTGATTGTTTTGGTTGGAACCTGTTTCATGTTGAGAAGCACTTAAAATAATACTACTTAAGCATTCAAGCATCTTGAGTTTTTTATTTCCACGTAGCAAGCTGTTTTATGTGAATCGCTTAATTGGTTTCTAATAGGAACTTTAACAGCTCATTCCATTTTTTTCCAGTAGGATCGTTTTCGTTAAAATATTCACCCAAATTGTGCCACTTCACGGTATTAGAAATAAATTTTCATTGTTAATTATTTAATACACTAACTTGCATAACGAGTATTAGTACAACATTAAAATTGTACTGTAAAATACGGTTTTAATTTTCATCAGTGTACTTTTATTGTACACCTTTGTTTTGAACTACACTCTAAAAAAATCAGTAATTCTACAGATGTAAAGTTACAGAAATCTGTATGCTTACTAAAATTTTATCTGTACTACAAAAACTAGTACAATGTATATCGGCAAAACTAGTTTTTATAAAGCTACAGAAACCTGCAGCTTTACAAAAAAATCTACTAAAATTACAGTGATCTTACGAAATTTTTATTTGTAAACCGGGTTGCAGTTACATAAAAAGTTCTTAGGCATCCCAGTTTCCTAAAAAAATTTAGTAACCTTACAGATTTTTTGATTTACAGTGCAAAAGTGTATCGGTTACATGAATTTTTCTTGTTGCCGTTAAATAAAATGTTCTAGGAATCCCAGTTTCCTAGAAAAATTTTAGTAACTTTACAGATTTTTTTTTTTTATAGTGTAGTAAAATGATATTGTTTGTTTAGGGTGAAAAATTAGCAGCCCCAATGATGTATGTGTATTTTAAAAGTTTTCATGATTATTTTGTCTGAATTAAAAAAAAATAGCCTAATATTATAAATTTCTAATTTGATTTATGCTTTTGACGTGGATTTCAAATAGCAGAATACACATCCAAACTTTTTTTAATGTATATTTTCAGTCGTCTTTCCAAGATTTAAAATTTGGAAGTTGTGATATCTATTGAAATCTGTTGTAGTAAAAATACACAGGACTTCCACTGGCATCTTTTTATACCAGTATTTCTTTAAAAAATTGTCGTATTTTTTTTTTTTTTTTTTTTTTTTTTTTTTTTTTTTTTTTTTTTTTTTTTTTTTTTTTTCAACTTGTGCGAAAGAATCATCAGAGTAGGTTTGTAAAAATTTGCAAGAGAAATCTAAAAACAAGATTATTATTGAAAAAAGTGGCATGCCCTGAATATAAATTTTTTCAAAACGTCTTCAAAAATTCTTCCATAGCATATCGTCACATTAAAAGTAAGGAAAGTAACGATTGCCACAATCGTTAGATTTCCAAAAATGTTATTTGCTTTTTAGACGGCAACTTTTAATTTTTTAAATGGAAAAGTCATTTTTCTTCAAAATAAAAGATATATACACTATATATCCATTAATCACCGGACACTTTCAATTTTCGACATTTTGTCGAATATTTTAAAATATGCTCGTCCGATACTTCTGGAGCTTCAGGATTTTAAAGAATATCTTTGACCTCATATTTATCAACGGTGATTTTATTAGGAGGACAATTAGGGGGGGGGACAAAAAATAAAAGAAAAATAATAATACTTGGGATCACCCTGTAAATTAAAATGAACGAAATGATCTATCACTGTAGCTTACGAATAAATGGATATTGCACAATATCTGTATTTATTTGTGGAAGAATAGTACGTATATTCATGGAGAAATATCGATTTTTTTTCTAAGTTAAATGTTTTTTTTATATCATGCAGGGGTTTTTACCAAATTTAACACCAGTTTCAGAAAATTTGTCAAAATGTAGAAAAAAAGTATGGTGCAATTGGAATATAAATATATTAAATATTTGATGAAATAGTTGCAGTTGTATGAAATATTTTTTATCTGCACATGCGCCCACGATATCAAACATTTTGTTTTAACTTAATTTAATAGTCAACTCTTGAGCAACTTATAAAAAAATTCAGTCAAATATCATGAAAATTAAGATAGATATCGGCGACAGAGTGAGCTGATTTTTAGTTGCTCTCTAAAAGCAGCTGAATGATAAGGGATTTTCCACAAATTGTCATTTAAATTTTTTTTTTAATTTTTCATACTTTATTGATGCTTTAGATCGACTTGGATAACCACCAGAACGTGCTTATTCTATAATAAAACGAAGTATCAAAATCGGAGCATTTGTTCCAAATCTACGCGTTGATATTCATTAAATAATAATTTTTCTGAAAGTCAGTAAATAAAAAATGACAATTTGAGGGAAATCCCTTATCATTCAGCTGCTTTTAGAGAACAAGTAAAAATCAACTCCCTCTATCGCCGATATCGTCCTGAATTTTAACGATATTTGACTGGATTTTTTTTTTTAAATTGCTTTATACAGTTGACTATTAAATTAGGTAAAAAAAAAAAAAGGGCCTCTGTTATCGTTCGCTCATGCGCAGATAAAAATTTCTTCATACAACTGCTCATGTTTCATAAAATATTTAATACATTTATATTCGGATTGCACTATATTTTTCTGCTACATTTTGCTATTTTTCTGAAGCTGGTTTTAAATTTGGTTGAAAACCCTGCATGATATAAGCTAAGAATATTTTGAAATTTTCAAAAGAATCGCTATATCTCCATGAATAGACGCACTATTCTTCCGCAAATCAGTAGCCATGTTGTATGTTGTACAATATCCACATATTTGTATGCTGTAGCAATAGATCATTTCGTGCATTTTATTTTACAGGGTGATCCCAAATATTATTATTTTTCTTTGATTTTGTGTTGCCCCTCCCGCCCCCCTAATTGTTCTCCTTATAAAATCGACGTTCATAACTATGAGGTCAAACATATTATTTATAATTCTGAAGTTCCAGAAGAATCCGACAATTATATTTTCAAATATCGAAAAAATATCTAAAATTGAAAGTGTCCGGTGATTAATCACTATATAGTGTATATCGATCATCGGACCTGAAAGATTTGAAATATATTTCCTTGAAAAACAAAAAATTCAGAATTATAACTCATGACTTTTGCTTATCTTTAGGTTAAAAAGAAAAATAATAATTCAAGACCAAGATATTTCAAACGATATAATTTAAGATAAAATCATGTTTTCATGCATTAACTTGTGTTTCGTATCTAACAAAAGATACGACGGAACAAATTTTTTCAAGCATATTTTTTTCGAACGTAAAAACTGCATTATATTCTCATTTGCATTATGTTATATACTGTTTCAGATTGACACCTTTGATGATTTCGTGGTATTAGCGGTAGGATTATAACCCCGTAAGAAGCTAAAAAAATGACCATTATTTAGAAAAGTGTAAAAAACAGTACTTTTTTTCTTTAGTTCATTTTCTCATTGTATAAGGATTTCTTTAACATGTGACAACTTATTTTGTTGCGGGATTGTAAATTGTGTACTTTGGAAAAAATCGGATATGCGATAAATGTTCCACTGAATTTTAAAAGCTATTGAAAAGTTCTATTTTTAACTGAATGAATAAAAAATGCCCAGCTGGAATATTAAATAAGCTTAAAAGTTTCTTCAATTGAATTTAGAAATATGCTTAAAAATTATAACAGGTATCATTTCTTATCTGTTTTTATATTATTTAAAATTAGTAAAGAAACGATAAAAAAAAGGCAATAAGTCGTTTAGCATTTAAGGGGAAAAGGTAGAGTATTGAAATTTTTTCTCATATTCTTATTTTTATTTATGAAGTAGCAATCAATTAATATTATCATTTCTGAAGAAAAAATTAATTAATTAATTAATTAATATTTTCTTTACTTCAGCACCATAGAGTAGGATAAATGCAAATCAAAGTATATTTTTGTAAGGAATTAAAAAAAACTATTGAAGATTTTTTTTTTTTCTGAATAGATGGAAAAAACAAACAAATTGCTATATAAAATGTATTTAAACGACCTTCATATTGAATTTAGGGAATAAATTGTATTAAAACAAAATATAAGAGATACTCGTTCTAATTAATTTTATATTTATAAAATTAGATAAGAGCCTCGAAAAAAAGCAGTATAGTAAAAAAAAAAAAAAAAAAAAATTAGGGGAAATATTAATACACATAATTTTTTCTTTAATTATTATTACTTAATTTTCGAAATAAAACTAAGCTAAAATAGAATTCGTGGAAATCAAAGTATAGTTTTGTAATGAATAAAAAAAAAAAAAAAAAAAACTGTTGAATTTTGCTAATGAATGTGTAAGAAAAAAGCAAAATTGCATGAAATAAATTTAAACGTTCTATTCATTCAGTTCAGAAAGTACACTGCTGGCCATTAAAATTGCAACACCATGAAAGATTGAAAATACAAAAAAGATATTTATGGTACATAAACAGTATGGCATGAAAAAAAAATGATTAAATTTGTAAACATTTAGGGGGTTTACAAGGGTGCGAAATTGGTAGAAACAGCTGCTCCCCCTGGCAGCTAAAACGGCCCTTACCAGGTTAGGCATGGAGTCGAACTGGGCTTGGAGGACAGAAACGGGCTACTCATTCCATGCTGCTTCAAGTCTAGCCACACTTCATCAACCGTATTAGCTGGAGAAGGGTAGCGGGCTAGTCTCTAAGCAATTCATCACCAGATGTTTTCAATGGGTGACACATCTGGAGACCGTGCAGGCCAGGGCAGCAATCGAATACCCTGTGTATCGAGGAAGGTCAGATCACGACGTGCAACATGTGGCCTTGCGTTATCATTCTGGAAGATGGCGTTTGGCAGGTCTGGAAGACAGGGCACAACCACTGGACCTAAGATGTCAAAAATGTACCGATCTGCGTTCAAATTACCATCGATCCGAACTAGAGATGTGCCTGTCGTATACCCAATGGCTGCCCAAACCATCACACCAGGTGCAGGGAGGGCCCCTATGTCGATATCGAATGCAAGCAGGTGACAGGCGTTTTTCTCGGAGCCTCCAGACAAGTATACGGCCATCAGAATACGGCACGTAGAACCGGGACTCGTCTGAAAAGACGACATTGTGCCAGTCATGCATCCAGCTTTGTTGTTCGGCGCACCAGAATCGCCGACTCACTCTATGCTGCATTGTCAAGGGAAGCCGCAGTACTGGTCGCTATGCTGACAGTCCACACTGTTGCAAACGTCGTCGCACCGTACGAGCAGATACTGGGCGCGCTTCAAACATGCCCATTTCCAGACTAATGGTTCGTGATATGGTTGTACGGTTTTGCAGGGCCAACCTCATAATATGTATGTCCTCTCCGGCGTTAGTCATGGGAGCGCGTGGAGTTCCTACATGCTGTTCAGTAGGACCCTGAGCAATTCAATGATTCCATATTTGCATGACAGTGGTTGGATTTCGACCAGTGCAACGGGTGATATCACGGAAAGATAATCCACACTCTCGATAGGCAAATATACCGCCTCTATCGAATACCAACACTTGGTGGTAAGCATTTCTTCTTATTATTCGAGGCATAACACGATATTTTGAGCAAAAACCGACCTTACAAAGCGCGTTCCGAATGAAAAATCCACTTCGCAACTTTTCTTTCATGCAATGCTTCAGATGTCGTTTCTCCCACCAGCCTCGTCTAAATGCGCTGAAATGCTAATCATTTGCATATTCCAACCTCTTCTTCCTTTCATGTGATTTTGACGTTCGTCAGATCATTCCTTCTTGGTGTTGCACTTTTAATGGCTAGCAGTGTAAATTACGTTAAAGCATTTATAAAAAGCATTCATTCTGATTCAGTCTTATATGAATAAAATTAGATTGAGATGATAAAAACGGCAGAGTGTGGTGCATGCAACATTTAACGAAAAAAGTTTGTGTACGTCATATTTTTCTAGAATTCTTACATTGGGAAAAAAAAAAAAAAAAAAAAAAAAACTTGATTTTAACGAAAAAAAACTGTTATCCACACTGTCAGAAATATTCTCCTTTATACAATAAATCATTCGTCATTTTTAAATAAATAATATCCGTTCTCCGAGAAAATATGCTTTTTCCGTTATACTTCCCGGAAGTTTGAAAAAGAGGGAAAATTTCCGTATATTCCTTGCACGCATGCATATTGACTGTATTAATACCAAAGTTAGAATTTATTTAAAAAAAAAGAAAAATCGAAAATTCATTAAATTAAAATTTCTAATTTATTTAAAAACAAACAAACAATAATAATGCTTTCGAATTTAACAAAGCAGCAATTTTCTTATTCATTTAAACTTATTTGCAATTTATTTTTCAGATTATTAAAAAATATATTCGCATGTAGAATATATTCTAAACGAACTCATTTAAAATATACATAGCAGTTCAATCAAGTTTTAAAAAAAAATCGATTTTATTAAAAAAAGCAGACATTTCTTTTCGAATTTAATTCAAAATATAATATTCATATTTTACATCTAACATTCAAATTATGTCTTATTAACACTAGAACGCCCGGAAGGAGTCGAATCGACTCCGACTATGTGATTAAATGTCAATTGGAACCAGAAATTTTTTCGTAAAATAAGTTAAATTTAAACCACACAGATATACGTTAAATAAATCAATTAAATAATTTTAAATAAAAATTCTGGTATCAAGTATTTTTATGATACTTGAGCAAAATTTCCGGGCGTTCTAGTGCTAAAAATATGTCTAATATGTAATAATTTTTATCCTCTATTATTCTATAAGTGTTGAAACACCAACCATTATTTCATAACGACGAAATGTCTCTGCAATTAAATTTAAATTTCCGAGCTTTCTGAACAAGAAATTTAACAAGCCTTACCAATCCCCCAGTTGAAGAAAACCCGTATCTTCATTTTAAACTCTCCGTCTACCAACTACTCGCTGGCCGAGTGGTTACGATTCTCGGTTCGAAACGTGCGGTGCCAGGTTCGAAACCAAGTGGATCCACGGGAGAACGATAGACGTATTAAAAAAGAGAAACTCCTTTTTTTTAGATTACGAAATTTTCTGTCCTAGAACGTTAAAAAAAAAAAAAAAAAAAAAAAAAAAAAAAAAAAAAAAAAAAAAACGGAAAATTCTTCTTTTCTCGGATATATACCGGTAGTAGCGATGCCAGGAATATTTTCGTGAATTGAAGAAAGTATTTCTGAGAGTGCAGGACGCTAGAAAGAGCTGTTGGTTTTACGGACATAATATGTATTTACTATGAACTTTTTGATATTTTAATATATTTTGCCTGTAAGTCTGTAATAAATACACATTATTTCCGTAAAATAAACAGTTTTTCACTGGCTTCCTGGTTGATAAATCTTTTACTATAAAATCAACATATTTTCTTTTGCAGTGTATTTTAGCCCTTTAATGCCCATAGTAGCATATATGCTACCAACAGTGTTTCGGATTTAATGTTTTTTTTTTTTTTTCCGAATATTCCTAATTCATAGCAGAAATTAAAATTTTTAATACTTGCTTTAATTAATAACAGACATTCCGTATTTAAATAAATCGAACTTTATTATTGAAAGTTCCTGGTAGGAAATCAGATTCTCTAAATTACGGAATTTCTAGAACGTGTTCTACCATGAGAATTAGAGGGCTAATGTACGACATAAAAGTGATCTGAAGTAGGATAAATGCAATTCTGTATATTTTTGTAACGAAGGCTAATTTTTACGGAAATATTAAAACTTTTCTTGTAATTCTTTAATAACATTCAATTTATCAATAACAGGTGTTCTAGTATTTCTAAAAAGGATACTTTAAACTGTATCACTTGCTAATATTTTATTAGTACTGATTTTATGGAGAATTCCCATGCCATTTAAAATACGCTATTTCCAAACATTAAACTGAAACTAAAAAAAAAAAAAAAAAAAAAAAAAAAAACTATCGGCCAATTCTATTTTATCAAATAAAGTCTTTTTTTTTTTTCTGATATAAAAAAAAAAGTAAATCCGAAATGATAAAAAGAAACTTAGCTAGTCTAGATCGAATTATTGAAAATCGGTACTCAGAGCGCGGAGAATTTCGCTTTTGTTAAAGTCATTTTTTTCCTCTCTCCCCCCTCATAAATATATACAAAAAAAGGATAAAATCATGGTTAAAATAAAGAATCCGTATGTTCAAGGAGGAAAGCTTTTAACGCGAAAGAAACTTGGAAGTCATCTTCAAAATATAATCATGGCCTTTTTCCATAAGCGTTGGGCTAGATCGATTTGCCATCTAGTTGGCAACTTTTCAATTCTCGCATCTACTACTCTCTTTTTACCTTGTGGCTCAAGCTTGGCAGAAGACACATGCTTATTACTCATTTCTGTAAAATGAATGGACTGCTTGCTGAAAATGCAAATCTCTATTGGTTAGCGTTTGATTTGGGGTTGAAAGAACAGCGATAAAAAATAACGGCTGCGGACAACACTTTTTATTTACCTCGCGACTGATTTATGAAGTTCACCTAATTCATCATATCGCTTTATATTCCGATTTCTCTAAATCGGTCGGCAAACGTATTTAATATATAATATATGATATATTTAAGTCAAATATATTCTTTTGTCGTTTGTCTAGTCCGTTAATAAAGTAAATAAATAAATACATAAATAAATTCATGTATATTATGAGGAATTTTCACGTTTCTTTCATTTTGGTGTGATTATTTATTTGTCGTTTGAAATTCACGCATTCTATTTCTCCATAATAATGCACATACCGCAATGGAGTTATTATTAAAATGTTTTGAAGAAGTAAGTGAATTATAGTTTTGAATAGATATATGAAGTTGGTAAAATTTGTAAAATATTATATCCATATATAAATATATTACATTTATAATATATAACCATTATATAATTGCAAATCATCATCGATTTCCAATTACTAAAATTAAATTAATAAATTTAGCTACAATTCATAACATTGACATTATATAAAATAAAGATGGAACCTGTAACTAGTGATACAGAATCATGCTAAATTCCACTATTTCACTAGCACATTGCGGGCGATAAATCCATATAAAACATATGAAAAAACCTCAAAATATAGTTTTGAGTAGATATATAATGTTGTTAAATCCCGGAAAATATTACACATATAGAGGATATAATAAAACTTTTTGTAAATATTAACCATTTAAACAAATGAAGGATCGGCCGAAATATTTTTTTTCTCTGTTATAATATTGTAAATCCTTTATAAAAGTGGAAAAACAAAAATGGAAAAATGGAGTTTCAAAAAGAGGAGGAAATATGTAAGAGAAAAAATTTGTGAAAGGAATTCAAAAACACAAGAAGACGAATATTGAATCTTATATTATGATATACAACTGTATAGCTCTCCGAAGTGATTGGTCTATTCATGAAAATATTTATTATCATACACAATATTTGTTATCACACATAATATTTATTATCACACTCATTTTCATAAAATGAAAGTTTGCTGAAAACGTATTATACCTATTCACTAGCATTTGATTCCAGATTAGCCCCTTTAAGGGCGGCGATTCATTTTTGAACCACTTAATTTTAATTCCTAAATGCCACATTGGCACCAGAATATTGGAATAAAAAAAATTCTTTTATTAAATACGTGAACAAAGCTTTTTGCGTATTTTGAAATAAATTTGTTAGCTAATTCTGGTGTCATTCACTCATTTCAACATTTTATTATTAGAAGTGCCTTGCCCCCGAAAGGATTAAAAGAATATAGATAAATAGGAACGGCTGCATACAATCCTTTTTATTTACTTTCCTACTTGTTTAGAAAATTTGTCTAATTAGTCATATGGATTTAAATTCCGACTTCTCTGAAACGGTCGTCTAACTCATTTAATGCATAATATATAATATAAGGAATATTTATGCCAAATCTATGGTTTTGCCTACATAATTTGTTTAGCCAGTTAGAAAATGAAAATAATAAAGATAGATTAAAGTATGTTATGAGTTATCTGCATGAGTTATGCGTTTCATTTTATATATTATTATTCAACACACATGCTAATTACCAATTTCCCTAAAATAAGTAGTCTGCATGCTGCAAATGTAAACCTGTATTGGTTAGCATTTGATATGATTTTGAAAGAATATAGACAAAAAAGAAAATGATGGCTGCGGACATTCTTTTTCTTTACCTTGCTACTGATTCATGAAGTTTACCTAATTCATCATATCTCTTTACATTCTAGGTTCTTTAAATCGGCTGGCTAACTTATTTAATGTGTAATGTGCAATATATGGGAAATTTAAGTCAACTCTAAACAAGAAAGAAAAACCAAAAGTCAAGAATACGTTATGAAACACTTTCCAACATTTCCAGAATTCTGTAATGAAACTTCACCATTTAATAAGATGAAAGAAGATAGCTTAACCCCTTGACGGTGTCATTAAATTATGGTTTAAAATTTAAAATTGCTTATTGGCACCACTTTTTTGAAAAATAAATGTTCACCTTACGTAATGACAGGTAAAATGATACCATAATAAAGCCAATTACACTATTTTATAAAACTGGTGGGAATCAAATTATCTGAATAAATGACGCAGCCCGTGAAAATCACGGGAGCGAGAATTAAGGAGTTAAATAAAGAATTTAGAAAACGCATAGCATTTTTGAAAGCCCAATTTTAGCAATTTGAAATTGAAAAGCCATAGACTGCAAGGTATCCAGTTCTTTGCGTAGCCCTGTATGTGAATTTATTTTTAGTCTATAAATATATTTTAATGTACTAAATATAATTCAGTTGAAAAATGCATTACAAAATTAAAAAAAACACCATTAAGCAATTGATGCCCATAGACAGAAATACTTTTGAATTCTTTTGTGTAGTCCTGTATATGATTTATAGAATTTATACACATCATGTAGCATGCAAAAAGGGTCTAGCCGGATAAGCACAGCGAAATGGCCCCCACAGCCGATGTTTGTAATAACATGTGTGGTAATAAGGCTCACCATGAGAATGCAATATAGAGTGTTTTTAGCCTCTGACCTTGAACTGTCCTTGAGATAATCGGGGAAGTATGCGCCGGCGCTACTATTTTTCAAATACGTTTTTCTCAAAAAGTACAAAAATGAAAAAAATGAAACCAACGACATTTATTAAAAAATATATTAGTTCACATTATTTGTTTTTTTCACATTTTTATACAAATTTTAACATAGAAAAATAAATAAAAATATTTTATAATGTTTACAAACACAAAACAAACCTATAGGGAAGTGGTATGTATGGAAACATTCTCTTATTTTGGCGCGTTGCGCATTCTGCCCGAGTGGAAGTGTCACAAATCGACCGATGCACTGATAGTAGCCTATTTCTGCAAATGAAAACAGGGAAAGTTACGAATATTTTAGCAAGTTCCTAGCATTATTTTTTTATAACTCAAAAAGCGCATCTTCGATTTTAACGAAACTTTTTTTTCTTAAAAGCACATTCTTTAAGCTTTATTCTGTAATTTTTTGGTTGGTGTAAATATAAAATTACTACATCAATAATTTTTTTAAAATATTTTTGTTTATTTTTTATGTTAAAATTTGTGTAAAAATGTGAAAAAAATATATAATGTGAAGTAGTATATTCTTCAATAATTGGCGTTGATTTCATTTTTTTTTTAACTTTTGTACTTTTTGAGAAAAACGTATTTGAAAAATAGTAGTGCCGGCGCATACTTTCCCGATTATCTCAAGGACAGTTCAAGGTCGGAGGCTAAAAACACTCTATATTGTATTCTCATGGAGAGCTTTATTACCACACATGTTATTTAAAACATCGGCCATGGGGGCCATTTCGCTATGCTTATCCGGCTAGACCCTTTAGTTAAATTTAAAAACGCAAGCCATAGTTGAAAACTCATTTCCAGCAATTATCACTCATAGACAATAATGTAAACGAATTAGTTTGTGTGTCCCAGTAAATGACGATAAAAGTTAATCACTCTGTATTCTACTGTAAGAATCTTCAAATGAATCTCAGAAATGTATATAAATTTCATTATGTTTGAAATGATGTAACATCTTTAAAATACGCTGCAAATGATTTTCCCCCGTAGACCATTGTGTAATTGAATTCCATTGTGTCACCTTATAAATAGACGATAAATGCTTTGTACTCCATATTCTACATAAAGCATGCTTTAGTGCAACCCATAAATGCATATGAATCTCATTATGTTTGAAATAGAGTAACATCAGCAAAATACACTGCAAATTATTTTTCCCTGTAAACTGTAACGTAACAGAATTATTTCAGTGTCTCTGTAAACTAACTATAAATGCTTACATACTTCCTTTTCAATAGGTAATATGCCATAGTAAATCTCAAAAAATATATCAATAACGTAGAAATATATTTACGTGAGTTAGATAGCGGACAGACAGATAGATGAACCGAATTCATAAAACTTTTTCGAATATGTTGAAAAGTGTTATTGAATGATATCAATAAATGAATTGAAGGAGAAATTTAAGTATATTTACGAGAGTTAAAGAGCGGACAGACAGGCAGACGAACCGAATTAATAAACATTTTTTAACCATGTTGGAAACTGTAAAAATGGGGATAAAAGTATATTACCCAGTCATTTGAATGGGTTTTGCATGTTATTGTGATTATTTATATATCGACTGGCATTTCTAAATTCTATGTATAAACAGTGGTGGAAAATTGGCGCAGAGGAGGAGTCTATTGACACCACTAAATTTTAGTGGAATTTTTCGTCTTATCTAATGACAGTTTTTATTAAGATGAAGAATACCATAAAACATTAGTGGTGTCAATAGGCTCCTCCTCTGCGCCAATTTTCCACCACTGTATATATTTTATTTATCGTATCGCAATAGAACTATCAATAAAATACTTTAAAGAAATTAAATTAAGTTTTTAAAGACGTGTAAAGTTATAAATATGCATAAAATAAAGTTGTTAAATATTTGTGAAACATTACATAATTTATTTTTCACAGTTTTACACATCTTTGAAGATTTTTTTTTTTTTTTTCATTAATGGAAATATTTAATATAACACAAAAGGCTGATTAACAAAAAAAAAAGGAAATAAAATCAGAAGATGTTGCAACTTTTTCTTAAGAATGACGAATTTTTAAATAATGTTTTTTATTAATTTTTGTATTAAGGACGTGTGAAATTTTAAATGAAATCGCAACGCTTTGAAATATACAAAATATGTAAGAGAGTTTCATAAAACATTGAATTCTTTAAAGAAAATTATTCATGTTTAGATTTTATTCAAATTTATTTACTTAAATAAGGCTTATTTTATCAATACACGATAACAATAATTAATAGACTAGATAAATAGAAAGTAAAAGACTGTAAAGCAATAGACTGTAAAACATTACATAATTTATTTTTCACAGTTTTATAGATTTTGTTGATATTTATTTAGTTATTTAAGTCTTATTTTATCAACACACAATAATTAAAATTAATAGACTATAAAAGGTAAAAGACTGTAAAATTATAGACTGTAAAATAATATAGATTGTAAAACATTACATAATTTATTTTTTTACAGTTTTATATATTTTGTTTGAATTTACCTGTTTAAATAAGGCTTATTTTATCAATACTCTGTAATTAAAATTAATGCACTATTAATGGACTATAGAAAGAATGCAAATAATTCAAATAAAACTGCTTATTTTCAGTATTTTTCAATTGCATATTGAAATGTTGTAATTTGACAAGTATTAAAAAATTCTAAGTTTGCTTCTGTGGAGCAAAAAAAGTAGGAAATAATGAACTATGAAATATATTTACAATTTCAGAAAAATTGGATGTTGTTTATTTGTTTTTAATCCATTCGAATCCATTTTATTAAATTTTGTTTAAATAAAGTAAATGTTGGACAGCCCATACTGTAAAATAATTATGTAACGTTACTACATAAAATTGGTGGCAAAATGCTGCCTCAAATTTTATGGAGTAATTTAATTTATATAATGGTGCAATTTAAACTGATATAACTGGTGTAATATTGTACATTAGTGTAAGATAACACCAGTTATATTGGTTAAATTACTCAATAAAAATGGAGGCAGCAAGGCTGCCACCAATTTTATTGAGTAGCATTACATAAGTTTTTTACAGTGCACCAGTGCTTATAATCTAACGAAATTTTTAAGTGCAATTAAAAATAAACGCACGTTTCATTTTAATTATAACGACGCAGGGCTCTCACTGGTCCGTTTTTTGAAAATCAGTATTATTTCAGAGAGAAATTCGTGGAATGTTTCTGCAACAATCGCAAGAAAAACGGCAGTCTAGATAAGTTTCAACGAAATTTATAAAGAAGATTTTTCTTGGAAAAAAAGTGGTGTTCAAGAAACGGACCGAGTGGGAGGCCTGTAACGATTTTTAAAGCGACTAATTTAAGAATTGTAAATGTAGTAAAAGTGAAAAATAAATATTCACATAATAAACTATATAATTGAATATTTAAAACATGATTTGTCACATTACTAACTAATTTTATTTATTGAAAATTAATTGAAAAAAATTAATTACAATTATATAAATATTATAATTAAATAAAGCACTGTATTCACTATAAAATAATCCTAATTTGGTGATTGTTTTATGTTTTATTAACAATTAATTAAAATTAAATACATAATTCTATTACGAGTATGTTTGATCTTTAATATCGCTTAATTACATGAAGGGGATGGGGGTTAATTACATGCTCTTAGCATAACATTGCTGATAATATTATACAAACTGAGAAAAAATGTTTTGCTTATAAATTTGGAAAATTGGTTTATTTTTATGTATTAAATTATGCTTCAATTACAACATTTTTAGGGTTTTTTTTTTTAAAGTAATATCTGAATTCTAAATATGAAACGCGATGAGAAGCTATTTCAATTTTTAGTCGCGTAGGCACTGAAAATTATATACATTTTAAAGGAGTCCGGGAAGCAAATTCACAAACACTCAACGTTCCAGCGCTTTTGACGCCAAACACTTTAGCCAAGGGCTTTGGCGAGTAAATAAACTTTGAAGCGCATCTTCGACGCGCATGCAATTTCGATCTTCGATATTTCGTACATTTGACCGAGTGTTTTTTGTTTATGGAATACTTGCAAGAATACTAGGTGAAATAATAAATGCTTATTTCATCGTCCGAATAATTATATATGCATTATAAACAAAGGGAGTATTTAATCTTATAGATACATGTTCTATGAGTACGTTCTTTTTCCTAAACTATTTATTTATTTAGTTTTATAAGTGTCATGTGCTGCCATACTAGTGCCAGCATACTAAATGCAAAACAATAATCTCCTGAATAAAAATATCCTGTTAAAAATATCCAAAACTGCTCATACATCCCTCAAAGTTTTTAGTTCATAAAAAAATAGGACCTACCCTCTTTCCTACGACCTTGACTTGTTGAGCCCTGCTAATACAGGTATCAGAAATAGTTATTAAATTCTTTAAAACAGAAAAAGTCAATAAAAAAATCACAAGCGGTTATAGTTTGTAACATTTAGATGAGCCCACTATTTTTCAATTTTCCTACCCCCCCCCCCCTCCTTCATTTTTCTGTCAGATTAATGATTTTTCATTTTAAGAACAGTTAGGAGGGGGTACACCCTACTTTTAGAATATAACTTTCATACTTTAATGAATTTATAAAATATTTGTTTAACCAACTGACAGGAAAAAGTAATTTTGTCTACCAGTTATTCATTGAGATTTAGAAAAACTCTATATTATCTTATTAAGAATAATGTCTATACTTAGCTTAAGGCTGCTCAGCTGCTCTGCTCAACAAGTGCAAAACGTTTTGACACATTTACAAATTCATTCTTTAACGGAAATATATAATATTGGAAGGCCTGACTATGGCAGCGATTTGGAATCGAACTATGTTTTCCATTTTTTGATAAATAAATTACCGATTTTGATAATAAATAAGCGATTTTGATCACGTGACAAAGAAATTTTTCTCCCTTCGCTGACTGGTTTTTCTGCTTTCTTCGCGAACTTCGGTTCAAAACGTCAACTTTGACAATATTTTCTGAAAGATCTATCGTGTTTCCGAAAAAACAGTTCGATTACATAGTTTCTGAACAACAGTTATATTTTTTGACACCTGCTAGTTTCATGCATTTCCGAACAAAAATAAATTAAAACTTATGTCATAAAGTTGCCCTTTTGGATTTGAGAACAGCCTTAAAGCTCTTCTTAAATTCCCTGCTCAACAAAAAAAAAAAACTTCTTGACATGCTTTTAACCTAAAAAATATAACTGGTAGGCCTAATTACTATTTACTTGCTACCTAATAAGCAAGGTATCAGAAATAGTAATTAAATTCTTTAAAACAGAAAAAGTCGATAAAAAATAGATTCATAAATAAATCTAAAAATAGAAATTTAGAATCGAATAGCATTTTTCATTTGTTAACTAAATTACTTGATGTACAATTGATTTTTGTCATGGGATGACAGGTTTTTCTCCTTTCCTACGCTGTCGCATCCAGAAATTCATTTAAAATGCAGACTTTAACGGTATTTTCTGTCAATTTCATGTGTTTCTGAACAAAAGATAATTTTAAAATGTATCAGAAATTAGTTCCAGTGGATTTAAGAATGGACTTAAAAGTTATTAATCCATATCTGCCAACCTTCCAGTTTTTAAATGTCAAACACACTTTATACCACAATTTTTTCTGAAGAAATTAAATCAAATAAGTTCAACATGAAGAGAGGGGATGGGAGGCAGTGATATATTATTAAATAATAAAAAGCCATATCATTAAACAATTTTATTAAATTTTTGGTGCCATGTATAGTATATGTTTTTTGATTCTAAAAAAATTGTAAGGTTGGCAGCTGTCTTAATTCTCAATATCTAAGCAATAATATGAATAAAATAAAAAGAAAAAACATATTTTATTTAATTTTCTAAGATTTTCTGTAAATTTAGAAACTATTTTGTAAACAACATTTGTATTCTCAGGCTATGCAAATAACTAAATCAAAATTCACCAGTGGATTTTTAAGGATAACCAATACGTATATATATTATTATTATTATTACTACAACTGTAGAATGAAAATGGAAAAGAAATATAACAAACAATAATTTTGACTTGAAAATTCAAAAAATCATTTTCATTTTGATACAATATAAAATTATATGAAATAGATATTTATGTACTGTATATATATATATATATATATATATATATATAAATGTAAAAATCATGAACATTTTTATAATTTTTTTTATGTTTTAAGAATCTACCCTGGTAACATTATGACATTCGCAAGCTAATGTTAAGTCAAAGAAGCTTTCTTTACAAAATGTAACTGCAACAAAAATATAAAATGTTCAAAACTGTCACATTAGACATAGACCTCAGATATTCCATGCAAAACAGATCACTTTAAAATATCGAAATTCAAATATTAAATCTGTAAAGTATGCGACTGATTTCATATTAACTTCTGAATGTCGTCATGTGAGTAGAATAGACTTTGCTAATTTCCACAGCATTTGCCAATTCAAACATAATTGAAATAAAGGCTACTTAATTTACTTTTATTTTTTAAGTATGTTTTTTTTTTTTTTTTTTGTAATAAATTTATATACTATGAATTACATTTCTTTTATCTCTATAGAGCAAAACTTCGTGATCGATACAACTTTGTGGCAGATTGACTAATAATATTATTTTTTTTCTTACAACCGATTGACAAAACTTGAGATTTTTACCAATCATGAAATTTCACAATTTTTTTTTGCTGCGACATGGTAAAGAAATGTGCGATTTTTTGCCACAAGTGATTAACAAAATTTTTAATTTTTTTTCTTTAAGAACGAATAGGCAAAATTTGCGTTTTTATTTCAATGACCGATTGATGTTCTTCTGAGATACGTTGATGAAATTCACAATTTTTTTTTTTTTTTTTTTTTTTTTTGCAACCGATGTCGAATTTTTTTAAAGTGACAAATTGACATGGTTGCTATCGCGATAGACAATCCATTCCATCTTCATAACGCTACAAAGATGTAGCTTGAATTTTTCCGCTTCATCCTTATTTTGTAGTGGTAATCTTATTATAACGGAATCAAAATTCGAGTTAGCATTATCAATAATACTATTTGGATACGTTGACTTAATATGGGGGGGAGGGGGACTTTCTTAAATTCTGTAAGGGTATCCATAACATAAAAACATTCGACAAAACATAAACAACAACCGTGAAACTGGCGAGAACAGAATACTGCATATGCGCATGCGCGCAGTTCGTTTTCTCACCAAAACGCTTGGCTACAGAGCTTGGCGTTAAAAGCGCTGGAACGTTGAGTGTTTGTGAATTTGCGTCCGGGAATCAAAATTCTGAAGAAAAAAAATGCATTTTTTTTATCTTTCATGCTAATAAAATACCACAAAGTTAAAAAAATTTATAATGCAAACCGCATACTTCTATGACGATTACAAAAACTTTCTCAGAATGGATTTTTTCATAATTTATCATTATTATAAGGCTGTGTCTAAATTTTTATACAAGGTATGTGTATGAATTTTTATGTTATGTTTTTATTAAATTATCTTTAGAATTTTTAATTTCATTGGAAATTTTTGATAGAATATTCCACAAAGTAAAAATCACTGTCAAAATCAATGTACAGAGTTTTTATAAAACGTTTTTAATAAATGGTCTTTAGAATGTTTAATTTCATGGGAACATTTTTAAAGCATAATCCTCGAAGTAAAAATAATTGTCAAAAATCTTCTTTGTTTTTACTTTTAAATTTATTATAAATTTTGTAAGTAATATTTTTATAAATCCTTAAGACAAATTAACAAGAAACCTTTTCGGCATACAGTGGTGAAAACAGTGTGACATAAGGTAAGTGGTTCTCGAGTCATATCAAACATTAAATAAGTTTAAATTTCATCCTTTTTTATTACAAAGTTTGTAAAAAAATTTTGTGTGTAAAGTAATCATTATAGTAAGACACATTTCTAGAAAAAAATACATAAAAAAATACCTATAACAGGGTTCGTACGGGTATTTGAATTTCATGACTAAGAAATTCTTCGGTACCAGTATTTTCCTATGGAAAATCTCTCCTGAAATAAGACGAAATTTCGGCAGTTTAAAGTAGATTTATTTTTCTATAAAAAAAATTCTGATATTAGTCCTTGAAAATAACGGTACCCGTACGAACCCTGTATAAATAAACAAAATAAAATTCTGACCCGAGGAACCCTTTCAAAGCACATACACTTAAAAAAAAAAAAAATCTGCAATTCTACTGATGGAAAGTTACAGAAATCTATATGCTTGCTAAAATTTTATCTATACACTGTACAAATAAAGACACCGCCCCCTGAATAATAGGCCTGAGCGCTGACACAAAAATGGCAGCCATAGTAGGCGGATTTTTTTTAACGTATGTAAGGTCCCCTAAATTTAGACACCAGTGTTTTATAAAAGATTTCATTGATTTGTTTAATCTAAAAATAAATAAATAAATAAATAAATAAAAAATAAAGCGGAAAAAGCTTTTAAAAATTCTTGGTACCAAAATGAAAGGGACCGTACGCCTACACACGGTGAAAAAATCCACCTTCAACAGTCGCCATTTTTGTGTCAACGCTCAGGCCTAGTATTCAGGGGGCGGTGATAAAGATGTAAATCTACAAAATCAGCTTTTGTAAACCTACAGAAATATGTTGTTTTACAAAACAATCTACTAAAATTACAGTAATCTTACTAAAATTTTATCTGTAACCCGGGTTGCAGTTACATAAAAAGTTCTAGGCATCCCAATTTTCGAAAAAATTCTTAGTAACCTTACAGATTTTTTGAATTACGATGCAAAAGTGTATCTGTTACATAAATTTTTGCTGTTGCCGTTACATAAAAAGTTCTAGGAATCCAGTTTCCCAGAAAAATTTTAGTAACTTTGTATTCACTTTTATGCATATTTTTAATATCTACACTTTACAAATTAATTTAAATGTAGTAAAAAGGAATTATAGCCACAATAAGAATCCTTATAAATTTATTCAACTATATGCTTTTTTATAGTTTAATTATACTTTGCTTACATAAAAAGTATTTGCCTAGCAAAAATATCTAAATTTATCACTCTTATAAAAATTTAATAAGGCACACTAAATATACTTAAAATAAACAGCTTTACAATCTTTTGTTTTAGATGTTTGTGTAATTTTAGATTTTATTTACGAAAATTAATGCAACTTAAACAAGCTAGCTTAAGCAAGTTTCAAAACCTTTGATAAATTCAAAGATATTTTGAATAGTAGTAAAATCATGTTTTTGTTGTTGTTGTTGTTTTTATAATGTAAGGTGAATCTTACAAAAATTTAATTCTACCTTTAAAATTCGGATTTTGAAAGTGTTTGTATTGTTTATCAAGTGGTGAAAGAACTATGTAAAAACAAGTTGTTATCCTTAAATAAAATGCCATATTTTTAATCCAAGATATTTTTCTTTTTCATACTTTTTTTTTTAAATAAATAGTTTTAAGTGTGTTTTTGCTTATTGCATTTATTTCAAATGAAATACTATTATAAAATAATTCGTCAGAACTTTCTAATGCTGTTATTGTAAAGTTTATTGTAAAATTTATCGTTCACTATGTAAATAAATTAAAAATATCTCAAAATATTAATTCGGATTTTTAGTTAATCCATAATTCCATCATTGTTTTGTCGATGATTTTTTTTTTTTTTTATTGGAACTGGCAAACAGTTAGGATAAATTCGAGATGTAAATTTTAAAATAATAATTGAAGCTTTAGAATATACAAAATTTAAATTGCAAAATTGTAAAAACTTTACATAAAATTATAATTTACATAACTAAGACATAACATTAAGACATACCATAATTTACATACATAAGACTTAATAAAAATAGTAAATTTACTATTTTACTATGTATTTTGTCAACTGCTGTATACTTTTTGGATAATCTGAATTGAATACAATCCTAACATGTAATGTAACTTTTGGCAACTTAATGCCTCTCAAATAATAATAACAATCCTACCAATTAAAGCTTCCCCTCATTTTTGTTTAAGTGCTTGAAAGGCTGTGATTTATTTTATACCACTTCATTTTAATCCCCAAATTCCACACTCGCACCAGAATTTTCGAATAAAAATTTCCTATTATTATGTACACGAAGAAAAGCTTTCAGATATTTTAAAAATAAATTTGTTTGTAAATTCTGGTGTCAATCAATCTTTTTTCACATGGAAGTACTTTATCTCTGAAAGGGTTAAGCTGGGAAAACAGAAAAAGTTTATTTAACATTGTAAGATGATAAAAACTAAAATAGAAAACCACATGAGATTAATATAATAAATTAAATTAAAAAAAAAAGATTAACGAAAAGTAGCATTATATGTAAATTTTATTTCATTTAATACTGCATTTATTCTTTAACAGTCACATTAAAAAATAAAGTTACAGATTAACTGTACAACAAATCATCTCATTTTTATTCTAGCAAATCTAGTCCCAAGATAATACCCGATTGTACTGTATACATTTAATTTTTGGGATTTCCGTATATTTAAGTAAACGAGCTCCACGAGAGCTCTTAATTTAATTGTAATTAACTCGCTCTGCTCATTTGTGTGTGGCTGGGTAGTCGCGTGCATTATCGATAGCTAGCTTGGGTGTTTCCCCAGATAGGGAAAGCATTTCATTGGTGAGTTTTGCGTGATAAGTGTTCTCTAACTAAACCTAGAGGTTTCAACCAGAATAATAAACTATTACCTGTGTAATTTAAATTGTTTTCGCGTAAAGAAGGCTAAGACGTATAGAAAGTCTAGAACTCTTAATTTGTAACAAGGAATGAGGTTTTGTTTCTTCATGTTTTCATGAAGGATTTTTTATGGGATAAAGGATAGGTTTCATTTTAAAATTTCAAGAAAAGAGATGACAGTGAAATTTAAAAGGGAAAGGCCATAACTGGCTGTAAATTTCTTGTTCTGAATACATTTAAGAATGTTTGAAATAGAAAGTGATACTATATTCACAAATGGTAGAAAATATAGGGAAGTAAATATTATTTTTAGATTCGAGAGCAATTAATTTTCAGGTGATATTAGAATAGAGTAGTTATCCTGGCAAAGCTGAAAACACGTTCTTCCTAAACGTGTTTTTAACTTGCATCAGGTGACAGTAGAACCTGTCATAGGTGATAGCCAAAATACATTTTTACCTTGCAGAACATGTCTTTATCCTCGCCGATATCACTACTCCTTGCTGCTTTTATCAGCTGATGGTGAGCGCTACTAATTAATTGCTCTCTAAAGTACAATTGAGTTCTTTAATCATTATATGGAGAAAAGAGAAGACTTACTTATGTAGGGTATAAATGAAAGTTACCGGAACTAGTGCATCCGAGTAAGGAAAATAATTAATTTTTTCAAATGCACCTTTCTTTCGTTCGTGAAAAGTTAACACTTTATATAATGAGCGAAATGGGAAGAAAAAAGTGAAATGTATAAAACAAATACACATGCATATGTTCACACATGCACACTAGTGTTGCCAGGTCTCCCGTATAAATCGGGTCTTCAAATGCTCTGGATACCACTAATTTTAACTGTTTATTTCGCTACGTTTAATTGCAGATAATTCAGCCACTGGGTAAGGAGAAGAAAATTACTTTAAAATAGTGGTGTTCACAGCATTTGGAGACCCCGATTTGTACGGGAGACCTGGCAATACTAATACACACACACATATGTGTATATATCATCATCAACCGCAACAATAATTGTTTTCAATCCGCTGCTGGATGTATGTCTCCCCTCTCCTTGAGATTTTTCAATTGCTTCCTGTCTAATGCTTTGGTCATCCAATTACCTCTAGACACTTTTGTGATTTCGTCACTCTTTCTTACCTGAGGTCATCTTTTTCGTCTTTTACATCTCTGGGGCATCATTATAGGGTGTTTGTTCTCCATCTATTTTCTTGTCTTCTTGCAGTGCGCTCAGTCCATTTTAACCGTTTAATTCTCTCTATGATCTCAAAAATTTTCGGATGACTTCCTATCCAGGTAATTATTTTTCTGTCTCTTCCTGTTATGCTTATCATACACGTTTGCAAACTTCGCTGTGATATTTGTAATCTTTTTACCGTCTGTTTTGTTAGCTTCCATGTCTGTGCTCTATAAGTTACTGCACACAAAATACATTGGTTAAACACTTATCTTTACAAGCAACGAGGCGTGTTACTCTTCAGAATAATAGTGTTGTCACAAAATCACTCCACCCATTTCTCTCGCCTTTTAAAGTGAATGAATTATTGACAGAAAATATAAAAAAGATCAAATAATAAAATGTGTTTTAAATGTATGGTTGGATATTGCTTTTGTTCTACATTATTGAACACCTGTTAACGGTGCATAAGTATGTTGAATAAAACTTCTAACACCACATCTCAATTTAGGCAATTGGAAAAATGCAATAGCAGATTTATAAATAACAATGTAGATAATTTTTACCGTAACTGCCAACTTTTACGCTTTTTTGCTACCACTAAAATTTAGTAGAGATATTCGCCTTGTTTAATCGTGAGATTTCGACGATTAAATAAAACAATATTTACTATAACATTTTAGTGGTATAAAGAAAGCGTAAAAGTCGGCAGCTATGTTTTTACTAAGACATAGAAAAAACAGCAACTTCAAGTCAGTAACTTAATGAATATTACTATTAAGGGGGAGATCACCTTAAAACTTTTTAAAAAGTCCTTTCTTTTTCTATTATTAAAGAATAACATGTTACCAAACTTTAAAAAATATTATGACGATACTCGAATTAGAATCGGTTTTATGATAAAATATGTGGATAGATTATTCAAATCAAGGCTAAGTAACATAGAAACTATATATTAAATTTATCATTAACTATAATTATAATTAACTATATATAAATTTGTATTATATTGTACTTTATATAGTTTTATAATATCTACCTATTTTTAAGTAACTTACCTGTAATACATTTACTTGTTTTTTAACTTTTTATTGAAATTTTATCATAAATTTTGTATTTTATTGTTTAATTGCCTGAAAAAAATATTTCCATCTGAAAACTTTATTATTATTTAAGGTTGAAGATAAAGTACAATATTTTAAGGATATATATAGATATCTATTTAATATTAAGAAGATGTATCGAATATATTTTTAATAATCCTGCGCGCAACACATGTATGTCAAATCGTCTTTTTGAAAATCCTTAATTAATATGTCTCAATTAAAGCAAATTCTAATTATTTTTCAATAAATGTATTTAAATTAATACGTAAACAAAGACTTGTACACTTTACTCTTTAACTTTGTTTAATTTGAAGAAATATTTACCGCTCCAAAAACTTTTTAATATTGTTTTAAAATCAAACAATATCGAGCTGATGAAGTGATCTCCCCCTTAAAATATATATATATATGCTTGTGTGTGTGTGTACTTAATGTATTTAAATAACATTGAATAATTTATGCATTAAACATATATTTTTGTAAATTTAAGCATAAAATTAATTTTTAACTTAAAATGTCGTAAGCTTAATATGTATAGATTAAGTGTTTAATAAAATAAAACAGCCATGAATTCATCAATTTTATGAAAAATCTCTAGTTAAATTTGGATTTCGGATGGTTTAAAAATAGTTAACAAAAACTATAATCAATATCCAGAGAAAATAAAAATAAAAATGATCGGATTCAGCATTAATTATGGATTTCTAATAAAATAAACATTTATTAAATCTCATAAAGATTAATTACGTTGAAAATGTTTCTAATTAACTGGATAAAAGCGCAATATCAAAATAAATTATGCTATTAATAAATTGTCAAAATATAATTAATGACCTTTTTTAATTTAAAACTGAAGTGACTTATCTTAAGTTTTATAATTGTAAATATTATTTATTAAATATTTATAAAAATCAAGTACACGATTTCTATGAGATCTTTTTTTAACCCTTTAGGGTATTTTCCCCCAAATTTTTCTTTTCAGGAAAAAATATGAATATTTTTAGTATCAAAGTGAAAAGAATGAAAGCTAGGTACGCTGTTTTATGCTACTATATTTCATACATGTTTGTACAAGTAATCTGAACAATTTTTAAAATATGCAGAAGTTTAGAAGAACTTAAGGTCCTTCAGGAAAACTTTTTTTTTTTTTTTTTTTTTTTTTTTTTAATGGATGTGCAAGGTTAAATAATAATATAAGCTTATCGATAAAATATTTTAATAAAATATATCTAAAAGTCTTCATTTGCATGTATTTTTTTAGTTGTTATGACATTTTGATTAGTTTAATAATTTGGATACAGTTTCTATAGCTTTAATGGTTAAATTATTAATTAATATTTATATATAAAAGGGAGTGTATATTAACTATGATTCACAGGTATTAGTTCGTTTCTTTTAATAAAAATTATTGAACAATCTTTAAATTATTCAGGGGGAATTTTAAGGAATAATTTTGCTTTAAAGTGGAATAGTTTTTAAAAGTTTTTTGATAATGTAAGCTTACTTATACATGATATCAGTCCAGCTTACTCCTAAACGTCTTCCGTGTGCGCATATCTTCATTTTTTTTATTTCTTTAATTGTTTTGTTACAGATTTTACAACTTTAATGCTCAATTAATTAATTAATATTTAGATATAAGATAAACGAATTTTCATTATCGGAAAATAGGGCCCCACATATCTTTAATGGAAATAAGAATTATTTTATACCAAATGTTTCAAGAAATATGTCTAAAACAACAAGAAACAACTGGTGTAACGTGTTTAAGGGGTCAGGCACTTTTAAAAGTAACAAATTGCATGTAAAAGAGACCCTAGTATGAATTTCAGTAACTCCACATCTAATTAAATTTTTGATATGACATTTTAAGAACGTATTAAGAAGATATGAAAATAGTTTTAATTTCTATATTTCCTACTCAATGAACATAATAATAAGTCATTTTGTGCATCTTTAACCCTTTTAGGGGCAGTGGTACGTTTATGAAACAACTTAATTTTAATTCCCAAATGGCACCTTGGCACCAGAATTTTGGTAAAAAAAAAATCGGTTTATTATGTATGAAATATATAGCTTTTTCTTATTTCCAAATAGATTTGTTCGTAAATTCAGGTGTCATTCATTCATTTCAACATTTCAACAATGAGCATCCTTTGCCCTGAAAAGGTTAATGCTTTTCAATCAAAATTTCATGAGATTCTATACTAGTCCAGGCAATAGAGACCATATAGGGACTCTACATAGCAAAATTAATGGTAGTACTGGAAATCGGCTTTCCAGATGTTTTTTGGGTCGCTGAATCCGAATTTGTAACTTCCCACCAAAATTTCCCCCGGCAAGCCCCCCCCCCCCCAAATTTTGGTAAAAAGCCCCCCAAAAAAGGTTTTTATTAAAAAATTCCATTTTTTTTATTATTTTAAGGAAAAAATAGCTAGAAATTCAGAAAGTAGACAAAATTTGCAACAAATTAGATATATGACATTATGACTTAGGATGAAGGGGAAGGGGGATCTGCCTCGGAACATGCGCCGCAGTGCTGCATGGACTAAGTTGCGCAATTCCACTTAACCACTCACACGTTTACATTAGCCCTCCCATCTTCCCTCCGAACTTTCTCTATAAGGTTTACTTTAAGTTTTTGGGTCGCTGAATCCGAATTTTTAACTTACCCCCAAAATTCCCCCCCCGACCCCCCCCCCCCCCAAAATAGTTGTTTTTAATTTAAATTTCTTATTATTTTAGGGAAAAAGCATTACGAAATTCAGAAACTAGACAAAATTTGCAACAAATAGGATATATGACATTATGACGTAGGATAAACGGGGAGAGAGGGGGCTGCCTCGGAACATTCCCCGCGCGCTTTTCTCAAAAACCAAATTTTTTCAAAAAATCAATTTTTGGGGAGTTGCCGGGTGAAATTTTGGCGGGAAGTTACAAATTCGGATTCAGCGATCCAAAAAAACATAAAGTGAGTTGAAATCCAGAACTAGTATTAATTTTGCCAGATAAAATCCCCTATTGCCTGGACTTCATAATTTAGTGCACGTTGCGCCGCAGTGCATGTTCAGAGGCAACCCTCACCCTCCCCGTTCATCCTAATTCATAATGTCATATATCCTATTTGTTGCAAATTTTGTCTAGTTTCCGAATTTTGTAATGCTTTTCTCCTAAAACAATAAGAAATTTAAATTAAAAACAACTATTTGGGGGGGGGGGGATTTTGGGGGGAAAGTTAAAAATTCGGATTCAGCGACCCAAAAATCTTAAAGTAAACATTATAGAGAAAGTTCGGAGGGAGATGGGAGGGCGAATGTAAACGTGTGAGTGGTGAAATGGAATTGTGCAACTTAGTTTACGCAGCACCGCGCGCATGTTCCGAGGCAGATCCCCCTTTCCCCTTCATCCTAAGTCATAATGTCATATATCTAATTTGTTGCAAATTTTGTCTACTTTCTGAATTTCTAGCTATTTTTTCCTTAAAATAATAAAAAAAAAATGGAATTTTTTAATAAAAACCTTTTTTGGGGGGCTTTTTACCAAAATTTTGGGGTGGTTGCCGGGGGAAATTTTGGTGGGAAGTTACAAATTCGGATTCAGCGACCCCAAAAACACATAGAAAGCCGATTTCCAGTACTACCATAAATTTTGCTAGGTAAAATTCTCTATTGCCTGGACTATACAGTAACTTCTTAAAAATTATACGAGCAATGACCAACATCACCGTTTTGTGAGAATTAACTTTAAAAAAAAATAATACCTCTTGATCATATAAAAAGTGGTCAAAATACGTTGGCCATAACTTCCCATCTAAAGTGAATTTTTGCATGAGGTTTCTTTTAAAATGTTTCTAGAGAATCTAGTTTTAAGGGGGGGGGGGGGGGTTAATTCGGTGAAAAAAAAAGCACATTTTCAAAAAATAACATTTACGATACGGGTAATGCTGATTATTTAATTAATTTCCATATAATAAGGCAACATCTGAACAATATTTTCCTAAATTTTTATTGCAAAATATTGGTAAATAAGCCGTTGACGCAAATGTCCGCAGGCGGATCGAAAAAATGTTGTTTTGCGGTGTACGTTATGGCTCGTCACTGGATCATCTGAAACAAAAAAATCAAAATGCGTTTATTAGGTGAGATGTTTTTCGAGGTAACGTGTCGAGTTTTTTTTTAATCAATTTTTTTCATTTTCGTTAGCACTTGAAAGTCAAAAACGCGATTTTCTCTAAACAAAATCGGCAAATTTGTTCTTGTAAAATAATAAATAATTAAAAAAAAAAAAAAAAAAAAAAAAAAAAAAAAAAAAACTCTACAGCGTTACCTTGATAAACATCTTACATAATAAATGTATTTTTTTTTTTTTTTTTTTTTTTAAATTTTATTTTAGATGATCCGGTGACGAGTTATAACGTACAAGGCAAAACAACCTTTGTTTGAGGCGTCTGCAAATATTTGCTGCCAAAGGCTTATTTACCAATATTTTGCAATAAAAATTTAGAAAAATGTCGTTCAGATGTTGTATTAATATATAAAAATTAATTAAATAAACCAGCATTACCTGTATCGTCTAAAAATATTTTTGAAAATATGCTTTTTTCCGCCAAAATTAACCTTACCCCACCCCCCCTTAATATAAGCTATTAGACAAAAAATAACTTTTTAGAAACTTTAAAAGGTACCTAGCCCCTAAAGGTAACATATTGAGACAATGGAGTTATGAATAAAGAGGAGGAGACATATAGTGTTAAGTCTGCCTGTTGCGAGTGAAGTAACTGAGGAGGTTGTCGCAAGATGGCGGCTGCTTTTTTAAAATCGGATCTTTAGTTTCTGATTACCTCCAGGGCAAACATCCCACCAGTAAAATTAAATTTAAAATGTCCTCTTAATTAAGCATCTTATTCATGGAACTTTTTCTCAAAAATGTCCTAAAAATTTCGATTTGTTTTTACTGGTGTCAGTATGCCTTATAAAACTGTCAGTTTGTTTCCCTGTTTGTCACAATATGGCGGAAGCGCAGGGCCTAACTGCCGCCAAAGTAAACTCCTACCAGTAAAAGTGCAAATCTGTTTCTAGCAATATTTATGACTGAAATTTTGTAATAATAAGGCGTTTAAATAAGTTGAAAATTTCTATATAAATCTACTGGTGGAAGTTTCTACCGGTGGTAAACAACTCATGCGATAGCGGTTACAGTTGAAGCTTCACTATTTTAAGGATATGTCAGTTCCTCTTTATTAATAGTTCCATGATTGAGACCGTACAGAACTGTTCTATTTTGTACGTTGCTAAAATTTTCACGAAAAGTTTAATTTAATAAAAGTTATAGAAATTGAATATTAATGATGTGAATTATCACACTGCTGACAAAGCGTAAACCAACTTAGTGAAAAATGTCCAAGCCGGGAATCGAACCCGCGTCCCTGGAATAGATCTCCAGTGCTGTATCACTAAACCACAAGGACGATGTCCAGCTTGGCATTTCTCACTTATATAAGTCGGTAAGGCTGCAACCGCAGCACAAGATGGAGAAGTCTTCATGAGCACACATTCTAGCGGCGTAACATGAGACGCAAATAAACCCAGCATCGGTGAATATACAATTTTAATTAATTTTTCAACTACATTTCAGCAGTGAAATTACGCTTGAAATTATTGAATATTAATGATGTGAATTATCACACTGCTAACAAAGCGTAATCCAACTTAGTGAAAAATGTCCAAGCCGGGAATCGAAACCGGGTCCCTGGAATAGATATCCAGTGCTCTACCACTAAACCACAAGGACGATGTCCAGCTTGGCATTTCTCACTTATATAAGTCGCAGCCTTACCGACTTATATAAGTGAGAAATGCCAAGCTGGACATCGTCCTTGTGGTTTAGTGGTAGAGCACTGGAGATCTATTCCAGGGACCCGGGTTCGATTCCCGGCTTGGACATTTTTCACTAAGTTGGTTTACGCTTTGTTAGCAGTGTGATAATTCACATCATTAATATTCAATAATTTGAAGCGTAGTTTCACTGCTGAAATGTAGTTTAAAAATTAATTAAAATTGTTATAGAAATTTGACGGATTTTTTAATGTTTCAGTTACACCTAACATCAGGGTTCGTACGCATTAGGGGATTCAGGTGATTTTAAGAGCTTTAGTACCAGAAATTTTGTAAAGTACTGGTCGCTATATCTGAAGATAGATTTTTTTTTTTTTTTTTTTTTTCATCAAATAAGCCAAACATTATTTTACGAAAATTCTGGTAAAAAGTGCTTGAAAGTCCTTGAAGTGTACTAACCCTGAGCATGATATCAAAATTTTATTTTCCATAATTTGAAGCATTGCATAAAATCCGACATTTTATCATAACTGCCAACTTTACGCTTTTTTCTTATCACTAAAATCTAACAGAAAAGTTTTGTTATTTAACCGCCAAAATCTGTGATTCAAACACGGTTGCGCGTAAAAGTTGGCAGCTATATGCATTATTTAACAAAAGAATCTTCATTAAACAACGGAAAACGTTCTTTCTTTCTGTCGTATCTTAATACATTATTGTGGTTAGCAGTTTTTTATTTGTTTAACGAAGTAATATTTACCCCCACTTTAAGTTTCACTCATTTTTTTAATGTACTTCATTAGAAAACTTGATTGAATTGAATTTTATTGTACCGCTGCAAGCGTGTACGGAATAATTTAATTTGAGATTCCAATTCTAAGAAATTTAATCAATTCCAAAAAACTGCATTCTTTTATTTACTTCTATTTTTTTTATATACTTTCATTAAATGCTATAATACAAAAAATCTTTATTTCTCCTTAGAAATAAAATAGAAACATTTATTCCAAACAAAAAAATTTGGCACTACTTAAAACGCTTAAAAAGAAAAAAAAAAAAAACTCCCACTTTTTTTTTCGTACACAAGTGCATTAATTCTTCTTTCTTCTTTATATGATAATTTACTTAAAATGAATTTGACTGACACGTAAAGCTTCTAGTTGGATTTTACAAGCCTTAGTGTATGACACTGCACCTGTATGGATTTATTCATAAAAATTATGTTTGCATAAACCGTGAAAAAATATCAAAGTGACATAATTTTCAAGATGCTAACAAAAAATCTAAAAGCCTAAAAATAATGCACATTTTTTAAAGTTTTGACGTGTTTAAAAAGCATTTTTATATGTGAGATAAATATGTAGACATAAATGTCTAAGGTACAAAGCCTAAAGTATTAAAAAAGAATACATTTCGTTATGTGATGTTGCTATTTCACATCGATGATATTAAGAAAGAAAATCTATCTATACATATATAAACATATATATATATATGCATGATGATGATTTAAATCACTTTAGTGATTTAAAATATAAACCTAATATACTTGTTTTTCTGTAATAAAAAACATTATCAGGTTATAGGTATTTAACATAGCTTAAGGGTATTTAAACTTGATTGCTATTAGCTGTAAATTTTCAGAATTTAATCAATTTTTGCACGGTTATTTAATTAGATCATAATAGTGAGTTAATCTGACAAAAAAATACGCATTCCCCATCTTTCAATTATCTTTTATTGAAAATAGATTTCATGATTTATTAATTGTTTTTATGAATTTATACTTTAATATTCTACTGCAGGTATAGCGAAATCAAGTCCCATAGTCACCACTATTTCCGAACTTTAATCTTCTTACTAAATCGCACAGCTTTGATTGAAATGGCGAAATTAAATATGGCCAATGTCATTAATTGACACCTTTGTTCGGAAATAGTGGTGACAATTGGTCCATAAGCACACAAGCTCACCATACTTGTTCTAATGTACCATACTTATTCTTGAGGTACGTTAAAAATATGTTAGTTAAATAAAACATTGTTATAGATTTTTTTAATATATGCTATTAACTAATACAGTTTTAAGTGCATTTTCTGTGTATCTTTCTGTTCACTGTTCCTTGAAAGTCAAAATGTATCTTTTCCGTTTAATTTTAATCACATCATTGTGTGCTAACCAGTGTTGCCATATTGGGGACTTTTTTGTCCCCAGATTGTTGATTGTCACCGCTTTTTTGAAATAGAAATATTCGACCTATTTAAAAATTGATTAAAAAGTCTGAAAAATAAGGCGAGTTATATATTTTTTAAAAAGTGATGACAGTCAAATAATCTGAACTTAAAAAGTCCCCAATCTGGCAACACTGGTGATAACTGCCATAAGTCTAAACTCATGTTTTGGACACTTTAAATAGGAGCCTATCAAGACATAGTTGCTCATTCCAGTTGTGGTCACCTTTAGTTAAATCCAAAGTGAATTGGTGGAATTATTTTATTTTAACAGTAATGAATCTTGACGTTTTATCTCAAAAATAGCACAGGAGGTTTCTATACACTAATAACCATCTCAGTTACTCGTACGATTGACATTTCTGATGAAGGGTTAAAAAACGAATACTTTTTACATTTCCAAGATTATTACTTGAAGAACAGCATGAACTACAAATGCAGTCTCGATCCACAAAAAATGTGTAGCCGCATAAATAATGCCAAGTTGGTATTCAGGCACCGCCCTCTGAATACTAGGCTTGAGCGCTGACACAAAAATGGCGGCGGCTGATCGCGGATTCTTTTTTTAACGTATGTACGGTCCCCTAAATTATGACACAAGTATTTTAAAAAAGATTTCTTTGTCTTGTTTAATCTCAGAAAATTAAAGCGGAAAAAACTTAAAAAATTATTGGTACCAAAATTTAAGGGGCCATACACACGCTGAAAAAAATCCGCCTTCGACAGCCGCCATTTTTGTGTCAGTGTTCAGGCCTAGTGTTCAGGGGTCGGTGATTCAGGTCAGAAGAACGTATATTTTTTTTTTGTAAATATTCTATTTATGGCAGGAAAAAATAATTTGTTTCATAAACTCTGCTATTCTTTCTTTAGCACCAATATTTATTTTTTTCCCAAAAGTACAAGATACACTTTGTAGTTTGAAATAAACCATTTGATACGTTTTATTTATGCCAATGGTATAGCATTAAGTTATTATTTCAGTACTTTTTTCTGAAAGATGGGAGATTCTTTCCGAGATTTTTTTTTTTTTAAATCAAGAATCGTATATCTGATCCTAATTACCTAGAAAGTCTTTTACTCATGGAGTATTCATTCTTGTGTCATATTTCAGATGTAGACTATAAGTGAACTCATCCCCAAATTCAGTGTTGCCAGATTGGGGACTTTTTTAATTCAGATTATTTGACTGTCACCACTTTTTTAAAATAGTATAATTCGCCTTATATTTCAGAATTTTTAATCTATTTTTAAATATGTAGAATATTTCTATTTCAAAAAAGCGGTGACAATCGACAATCTGGGGACAAGAAAGTCCCCAATCTGGCAACACTGCCCAAATTAAGCAATTTTTTATCATTTGTTGATTGAAATATCCACCACAAAAATCCTTTCGTCCTTTCCTGTTCTAAGAACAATATAGCTATATATTGATCGTTTAATATTTATTTAAAAAAGTACAAAAACAAAAATAAATATATTGACAAATATGTGAAAGAAATATCTTTTTGAATAAGTTTAATATTGCACTCGTGTTCAAACTGTATCACTCGATAATTTGTGTGAAGTGATTTTAATTTTTCGCGTAAAATCTTCAACGCCAAAATGTAACATATTCTTCATATTTTTATTTTGTTAATGTAACTTATCTGTCAAATTTTGAATTTATCCCACTTTCGTGTAATTCAACCGTTTTAAACAAATATAACAGCAAAATAGACAGAGTTTCGGCGATCTGTAAATCTAAAGATGCCATTTCGCTCGAAAATATAATATGACTGTAGCCATCTAAGGTAAATAATAAAAAAAAGTTTGGGTAGTCTAAATAAATGGAAGCGTGGGGCAGAAAATAAAGGGGGGCGAAATTGTGAAGGCGTCCTAATTGAAAACCTTTCCCCAGCATCACTTCCCCCTTGTACCCCGTTTCCTCCTTTTCCCCCTCCTACCCCCACCTCTAGGGATCGATTTTCCTTAAATGCCAATGCTTTTGAGATAGCATTTAGCGCGCGTTGTGCCCGCGTATCGAAATTGGAAAAGGAACGATTTTTCAACTCAGGATCGAAGTCTCCGGATTCAACAAGTAAGAAGAGAACTCCTGGGAAAAAAGAAAATCAGGAAAAGAGGAAAAAAATTGGCAAAACCAGCTTTTGTCTTTTCTCTCGTTTTAAAAAAAAATGACGTGAAATATTTTGAGGGGAACAAATTTTCTAGCCAGTGCAAGAAATGTTAAAATGACTAGACTGGGGAACTAGACATTACATTTTGTAGAGTTTGATATTTTGGAAGCGTCTGTCTGGGTTGTTGTTATGTAAATGAGCCTGGAGGAGAAATAAGCTGTTAGAATACGCATTGTAAGATATCAGTTACTTTGATGAGGATATAACAAGGTGGAAATATGTATGGAAATGTTTATCTTCACAAGTCAGACTGCTCTTGCCATACAAAAAGGGATCGATAGACATGACAGAGTTTCAGTGATTTGGCTTTTTGAATGAAATATATATATCATATGAAACGAACAGATTGCAATCTTTTTTTTTTTCTTTTTTTTTTTTTTATAAAGATTGGGAAGAAGGGAAAATATTTGTCACCACTGACATAGAAAGGTTTTGAGATTTAAATAGATTAAAGTCGATTAATACCGTGCAGTTTAATATGTCCTTTAGCATGAATTCTCTAAATTTATTTGATATTTAATTTTAGTAATATTTTAATAAAATGTTTTAGGAACAAATGGCAATTACATAAAGTATTGAAACGTTTAATTTTAGTACTAAATTTAAGTCATCGCAGGTACTTTCACTGAAACATTTTTTGCATTTCTTAATGTATGCTATAATTCAATGTTAAAAAAACACATAAGTGCATGGATAACTTATTAACTTTTCGTTTTGTTTTTGAAGCTTATGATTTGAAAATATAAATGATCGGTTCTTAAAAATAAATAAATAAATAAATAAATGCCTAAAATTGAATCTAGGATTTGTTACGCATGTATTTATATGAAAGTGTCAATTTCTATGAAATGTCGCGGTAAATCTGTTTCTATTCAGTCTCTGATTCAGATATCTGGATTGTAAGTCTGTAGGAAACGAATTGCAATGTAAGCTAATTTAGTACATGGGCGTGCATGGGGATAACAAAGGCACAGTTGTACATGGTAATAAGGTGAAAAGTGCCCGGTACGGGCCAATTTTGTATTAATTATATGTATTCGCAGGGCATGCCGAGGACCTATTTCATGTATGTGCTGGATCTCACAATTTCTCTGCATCCCCCAGCTGTAGTATGTAATGAAATCTTTAAACATAATAGTCAGTGCTATCTATCCAAAGTACAAAAATTACATGAGTAAAATATTTTCCATTAAGGGCAAATTTTGTATTAGTATATGCCTATACAGGGCATGCAGAGGGCCAATTTTGTATTAGGTATATGCATATACAGGGAATGCAGAGAACCTATTTCATATCCGTGTCAGACCTTACAGTTTCTGTGCAATCCCGAGCTCTAGTATGTAATCAAAACTTTAAATATCTGGTCAGTGCTATATATCCAAAGTACACCAATTACATGAGTAAAATATTTTGAGTTTTTAAAGAAAAATCCCTATATTCAAATTAGATAATACTTTAACAAATCCAAGAACCGACGAACACAGGATGAATTTTCTATTCCATGTTAACTTATTTTTTAGAGCTAAAATATTGCTTTCAAACTACTCGGTATACCATATTGAGGATTGCAAATATTTGACTTATACGTTACTATGAAGTTATTAATATATATAAATATACTTTTATCAGCATCTGCGTTTAATATATGCTACGTTTGAACAATTATTGATGCAAAAATACAGCAAGCTTCAATATTCTATTGTTTTATTTCCAAATAAAAAATAATAGTACATTTTTTATTAAATTTACCATCATATCACCTTAAAGATTTTTTCAAAAAAAATGTTTTTTCCTGCGAAACTATCTGATATATTTTAAAACGTAAAAATATAAGATACCTGCAAATAAAACTATTGAAGTGATTTTGGATCGAATAGTTTTTTTTTTTTCATATTTCAATAAATCAATTTTATCTTGAGTTATAAGCGGTTGTTGTCTCATAACAACCTATATCGAGCTGCCGTGTTCGAAAATTCGGTAAAAAGTACCAACTTTGACCAGCATTTTTTGAAAAATATTTTGCATTTATCGAAAACTATTATAGAAGCCATTAGTTTTTACAGTTTTTGAATAAGATCACCTGCCAATCTTATGCTTTTGCGAACAAAAGGGAATTCAGGAATACATCAGAAAGTAGTCAGTTTGAATATGAGAACAACATTGATAACAGTGTTGCCAGATTAGGGACTTTTTTGTCCCCAGATTGTTGATTGTCACCGCTTTTTTGACATAGAAATATTCGGTATATTTACAAGTAGATTAAAAATTCTGAAATATAAGGCGAATTATACTATTTAAAAAAAGTGGTGACAGTCAAATAATCTGAAAAAAAAGTCCGCAATCTGGCAACACTGATTGATAACAGAGGAATTCTTTTTTAAGGGGATAGTTCCCCTTCAACCGGTCAAAAATGCTAGAAAACTGATTCAATTTCCATACAGTTTCACAAATTAACTAATAAAGCAAATTCAATGAAATTTTTTTTATTTTTAAGTATTGCTTTACCTGTTACAATAAACAAAGCAGATTGATGAAAAATATTTAAATTAATTAGGAAAACTTAATTAAGTATTCTACTGTTTTTTTGTTTTCGTAACTGCCATATGTCACTGCACGCATGATTTCTCAAAAACTAGTAAAGATAATGGGTTGAAATTTTTGGAGTGCATTAATATTACACTTCTGCATAAAATGAACTAAAATCTTAGAATTATCTTAAATAATAAAAATTTTATTACAAAAAAATATGCAAGAAATTTTACAGATTTTCTTTTTTTAATTTTATTATTAATTATAAATATTATAAATAAAGATAATTAAAAGATTTTAGTTGATTATGTTAAGCGAAGTATTATCTTTAAATTTACATCTATTTAAAGTTAATAAATTAAAATGAACATGATATATCATGCGCGCAGTGATATATAGTAATTATGAAAAAAAAAAACAGTAGGTTACCTAATTAAGTTTTCCTAATTAATTTAAATATTTTTCACCAATCTGCTTTGTTTATAGTAACGAGTAAAGTTATACTTAACAATCCAAAATATTTCATTGAATTTGCTTTATTAGTTAGTTAGTGAAAAGGTATGGAAATTGAATCATTTTTCTAGCATTTTTGACCGGTTGAAGGGGAACTGCCCCCCTTAAAGATTGTAAATGAAGATTAATATGTTAAAAAATTCAAACTTTTTTAAATTTTCAGCTTTTTGATTCTAAGTCACAAATCATATAATTACAAAAGCCTTGAGACAACACATTTCAGTAAATTGGAACCTGCATGGTCAAGCATATTAGGCTTTAAAGCAGTAATGGGTCTCATTGTTAGAAAACTGAAACTTTTATCGGAAATTCTGATTATTTCAGCGAAACTTGTTAGCATAAGTATAATATAGTTTATTAATATTTTATGAATACTGTTTAGCAGTATACTTTATGAATGATACAATGTAAGGTTAAATGAATATAGATCAGACAAAATCTGAACTATATTCGCTTTATTTTTATATTCATTTATAATGGTTTGGCTATTTATTACATATATTTTCAGTATTAGTATGATTGATAAATCAGGGTTCGTACAGGTACCGTTATTTTCAAGTCGAAATATCAGTATTTTTTTTTTTTTTTTAATAGAAAAATAAATTTAGTTTAAACGCGCGTAATTGCGCCTTATTTATGAAGAGATTTTCTATAATAATAAAAAAAAAATACTGGTACTGAAGAATTTCTTAGTTTGGAAGTTCATGGACTCGTACGAACACTGCAAATGTAATTGAGTAATCTTTCAAAATTCGCGGTTTTAAAAAAAAATTACACAAGTAACTAGTTTTAAAATTTTACTTCCAACAAAGCAAAACTTTTAAATGTCAAAAGTGTTAATCGCAAATTATAGTTATATGTTTAAATAATTTATTATAAATGTTTTCTGATATAAATATTTTCAAGTAAGAAGTAAAAAGTTAATCTTCCAGGTTTTGCGATTTTAGTTTCATGTAATTAAATTGAAAGTACTATTCAATTGATCATGGTATTTCTTGTTATGTAAAGAAAATAAATATATAAGCTCAACATATTTTTTTAATATGTTTACAAACTAGAAATGCATAGGTAATAACCATAATTAATATGCTTTTAAATTTTTCATTACATCAATGTTATAACGCAAAAACTGACGATGGAACATTGACGATGGAGACACCTGATCAATAAATTTCGCTTTTGCTGCAATATATTTTTTAAAATTCTAAACATCGCATAAATTCAATTTCGACACAGTCGAACAGGGGTGAAATTTTCTTTCAATTGCAATTTGTTTTGAAAACTGCATCTGAAATTGTTGGTTTTTATGTCTTTTAAGATAGTTTTCAAGCAGGAATTTTTAACAAATCTATCTATATCGCATGTAGCTCAATTACGGCGGTGTCATGTTACTTATGACGACAGATTATCTGCACGAGGGATATAGGCCCGAGGGTGTGTGCCCTCCATGGGGATCTTTCTAAGGGAACCTAACCCGTATTTACGCATGGAAATACAAGGTTAGAAGAAAACCACGGAAAACTCCAAACGATTAGGCCGACGGGCGCGATAGGGTTCGAACCCAGCACCTCCCGTCTACCAACTTCGAGAGCAGAAACTTTCGTCCACTGGTGAGACAGCTCGATTACAGAAGATTAAGCAGTTTGCACTTAACCCATTAATGACCAGCATGTTTTACAGGGATTTTATTCAGTCTCACCATTTTTTGTTAAACACTTATTTTACTTTAAGAATCACTGAAATGCGTTAATTAAATAAGGCAAATTTTACTTTTTTCTTTTACTGGTATACAAAAAAAAAAAAAAAAAAAAAAAATCACAAATATAATGTTGCGAAAACGCAACGTCAGTCTTTAATAATGCGTTAAAACTAAATAAATCATATATACATCAGCATTTCATTCCGTGTGATATTCTATAGCAAAATTAAAACTCATTTGTAAATAACTAAAATAATAATTATAAAACACAAATTCAACAGACATGTATTCGAACTACGCGCTTAAACCACTGAAATTATAGGAATTATAAAGGCTGCTGTAAGTAGCGCAACCTTTGGTGATTTTTTTTGGCTGTTGACTACTACCATGCGGCTAATACGAAAGTATCGCTTTGAATGAATTTCAAAACTTTATTTGAATACATTATTAATTTTTTGCCCAGTTGGAAATTTACATCTAATATTATTAATATTTTTCATATAAAAAGGCTTTTTGGTGCTGTTAGTGGGAAAGCTAAAAAAAAATAAATATTTCATGTAAAATTATGTTAGTGATTTCCATAAAAAAAATGGTTTTCACCTATATTCTTTAATTTGGGAAGCCCATGTTGGATCCTATAATACGTATAAATAAAAGTTCTTTAAATAAAAAAAAATATATTCTTTCTCAATACGATGACATACATTTATGCTATTCGTTCACGGGAAAATATGTATTAAAAATTATAGAAATAATGTTAAACAATTCAATTTTCATCACAGTTTTAATTAATCTTGCCGATAATTCTGTTACATTTTAAAATTTCTACAAAATGATTTTAAAAGTTATTACGTTTTCTATAAAAAATACAGAAGCAAATCTATTATACTCATAATTAATTTTAATATTATAATTCTGATTACAAAGAGTTTCAGAAGCACCTGCTTTTATAAAACTTGAAACAAGGAATTTTGAAATAAATTCAAACTGAATTCTGAATTTTTAAAAACATTTTATGCAAAACAAATTAGCAAATAATAAACATTTCAATTTAACAATAATTTAAAGAACTTTTAATATAATGAGTTTGTATTTCTGATGGCGTAACTTGAAAACGTAAGGAATCAAAATAAGTGAACAGAAAATACCTGTACGAACTATATAGATTTTTTTCACGTGTTTTAACCCTGTACAGTATTGCCAGATTGGGGGCTTTTTTGTTCCCAGATTATTGACTGTCACCGCTTTTTTTTTTTTTTTTTACCTTCCGTCTACCAGACGGGTCCATTGGACCCGACATGTACATTCAAAATATTTATTCAAACCAGAAATTTCTTCAAAACAAACTAAATGTATAAATCAGACAATATTAGTTAAATAAACAAATTAAATAGTTTTATGTAAAAATTCTGGTGTAGAATGTTTTTATAAAACTTGAGTAAAATTTCCGGTAGTTCTAGGGTTAAATAGAAATATTCGGTCAATTTAACCTTCCTACCCTGTTGAAATTTTACTCAACCTTAATAAAAACATTTCACACCAGAATTTTCTTTAAAAACTATATAATATATTTATTTATATTAGTTTTCGTTGCCTTTTATTTATCTTACTTTTAAAAAAGATTTCTGGTTTGAATCGAATGAAATGAATTATAGAAATGGGCCGATTAGACCCATTCCGGGTAGGAAGGTTAAAAATAGATTAAAAATTATGAGAAATAAGGCGAATTATATTATTTTAAAAAAGTGGTGACAGTCAAATAATCTGAATTTAAAAAGCCCCCAATCTGGCAACACTGACCCTGTATCCTCCAAATTATGAACTAATCAAAATTTTATCTTCCAAAGTATTTTCCCTGAATTTCTAAAAGGTTTGTACAATAATAATAATAATAATAAAAACAATGCTATCCAACCGAGCCTTCACGTGTTACAGAACATAAGGGGAAAGTTGTTATTTTTCAATAAAAAACTCTAATAGATATATCGTACATTTATATATTTATTTTTTAATTGCCCACTAACAACACCAAAACGCATTTTTATATGAAATAAATATTTATAATTTATTATAAATATTTTTATATATTCATATAAAAATATTTATAATAAATTAATGTAATATTTTATTAATAAATATTTATAATTAAAACTCTAATAGATATATCGTACATTTATATATTTATTTTTTAATTGCCCACTAACAACACCAAAACGCATTTTTATATGAAATAAATATATATAATTTATTCAAATAAAGTTTAAACTTTATTATAAGCGACACTTCGTTTTAGCTGCATGCCAGGCGTTAGTAGTCGAAGAAGGTGGCAACAATTTCACAAACTTCTTTCATTCTGAAAATTTTAGTCGTTTAATCAGTGTTGCCAGAGGGCTACTTTTTTTTTAATTCAGATTTCGTGATTGGCACCACTTTTTAAAATGGTAAAATCCGCCATTTTCAATAACATATTAATTACAGCGAAAACAAGGGGAATTTTACCATTTCAAAAAAGTGGTGCCAATCACGAAATCTGTATTAAAAAACAGTAGCACACTTGCAACACAGTGTTTAATCGTATAGTTCGATTACATGTTTGTTAACCCATTAACGACGAGCCTCCTTTACACTTCTTCTAATTCTTCGACACCAGTTTTTGCCACTTTGTATTTTGGATTTATTTAATCGCTCAAAATTTGAGATTAAATAATGTGAAAATTTCCAAACTAAAATACTGGTATTCAAATTAAAAAATTCTGTTCGCTTTGGCTAAAATATCGTAATCGAAAACCATCAAGGTATTTCAAATGACACCAGAAAATGTTTTCGATTTAATAAGTATGTGAAATATAGGCTTTTTTTTCTTATTTATAAATAAATCTTTCGGCAAATTCTGGTGCCAATCATTTATTTCAGCACTTTGGAATTGAAAATGCTTCGCCCCTGAAAGGTTTTAAAAAAAAACCCTATTTTTTTAGGTTTCGATCTTGTTAGCAGTCCTTTAGTTATGCGATGTCGATATTCCAGGAATAACATGTTCTCTCGCATCTTCACCTATGCAATACATGAATTTGCATATGCCATTTCTAACATAGCAAAAACGAGCCGGTGCCACAACTTTTTCGATTTCCTATAAAAAAAAAAAAAAAAAAAAAAAAAAAAAAAAAAAAAAAAAAACAATGAAACAGAAAAGAAATACCAGAGAAATCATTACTACACCACATTTTAGTAATTACATTTTAAAGCAGAAGAAAACAGTGGATAACTACATAGGTGAAAAGTGAACAAAAAGTTTTTCTCCAACACCCAGTGTACTGACAGTACTTTTAAGTACCACCAAGTAATTCAACTGTTATATAAAATACATACACCGTTCACCTAAAATAGCTAGTTAAACTGTATTCTAAGATCATAATGAACACATAATAAGATCCAACACTTATCTTATATCTTTTACTGTGTTTGCAGCAATAAAAACACGAGCGTGACAATCTGTACAGAATGTCGGCACAAAACACATCGTCTGTGTCAAAGACAGCCTCCTTCCTAGCTAAAATAACAAACCTAGAACTACTGCTGCCATGTATCCTGATAAAGTGGAGTTAAAAGAGTGCTTATGCAAAGTACCATTAGAATATTAGTAATATTCACTATGGGATGAAAGTTTAAAGTGAGTGGTACTTATAAGTACCGTCAGTAGATAAAGGGTTAATGAGTTAAATATGTGTTTTGATTATACAATTTTATTATTTTATTTATTTATTGATGAAGTTTTAATTTTGTTATCAATCCAATTGCATTTGAAAGATTTTTTTTTTTTTGTCTCTATTCGACGGTGTGAAACAGGGGTGGCCAACTGTGGCACGCAGAGGGCTATTCGGCGGGCTACAGTTTGACACCCCTGGTTTATGTCTATACATTTATTATTGTGACTTCCTTCATCTTTCAGCTTTTAGTAATTATAATAATATTAATATTAATTAAAATTAGATTAGTTCCCTTTACACTGTTTGCGGTTCTTTTATTTCAAACGTAAGTTTCACTCTGCGAATTTAAAATAGCAGTGGTTTTCCGAACGAATAATTTATAATAAAACATAAAAAAAAATACTAGAATGTTATGTCTGTTTAATCCTGTTAATGAGACATTTTTCAAACGTCTTCAAAGCTTATCTTATTGTCTTGTGTAAAGTACGAAAAATAATTATTTTCCTTAGATTTCAGTAAACGTTATCTTTTGTTATATGTATAAGCTGCTTTTAACCATACAATGCGTTGTCATGCAAATATGAATTAATTAAATTTTAACCTTTAATGAAAAACTTCAGTTCCACGGTACCACTATATTTAAAGAACAATATTCGCCTTAAGTAATCATAGAAGTCTTCCTTTTAAGGGGTATCAGGGATGTTATTTTTTCTTTGAAGGTGCAATTTACCATTATATCACATTTATTTTTATTTCAGTTTCCCCATAAAACACAAACGCATAAAATTTTTATCACTCACAGCTTAATAGCTGTTCTATGTATCATAATTATTTCAAATTTATACATCAAATATTTTACTTTGTTTAAATGTTTAATTTTGATAAAAATTTAAAATTGTTTTTGATTTGCATCCATTGCGAAAACATTTCTCAAAAACTGATAAAGCTATTTGTATGAAATTGGCAGTTAAATTTATTTTCATGCAAGAAATAACTTATAATTTAAATTTAGTATTATAATTGCATTGGTTATTTAACAAGAACATTTTTTAACAAAAAAATCGATTTTTTTAAATTATAATTTAAATTAAAAAATTAAGTCTTTAATTGCTTAAAAATGAAATATACGTACAAGGTACATTCGTTTTATATCATTATCAATGTTATTCGGGGCACTGGAACTAATAATTTTGCTACAGTCTTGCACGCAGTAGATGCAAGTAAATAAAATGATTTTTTTTTTTTAAATCAAAATTGAATGTTAAAAAAGTAAAATATCGTTTATAGAATATTGAAATAATTATGCTACAGAGATCATAAACTATCACTGGTAAAAATTTTATGCATTTATTTTTATAGGGAATAAGAAATAAAATTAAATGTGACATAATGTCAAATTGCATCTTCAGTGAAAAAGTCCTCTTTTCACTGACGATGACTTTTTCACTGAAGTCATCCTAAAGTCGCTGAAATCACGTTAAAGTGACTCCTGAGACTCTTTAACCCCTTAATGGTCGCATTAAATTACGGTTTAAAAATTCCAATTGCTAATTGCCACCACTTTTTTGAAATAGAAATATTCATCTTATTTAATGACACGTAAAATGATACCATAATAAAGCCAATTACATTATTCTATAAAACGGGTGGGAATCAAAGAATCTTAATAAAAGACACAGCCCGTGAATATCACGGGAGCGAGAATTAAGGGGCTAACCCGGGAGAACTCGCTAGTGAGAATTTCTCTCACGGTGCCCAATTGCTTTTCTTTTACTTTACTTTCGTTTAATATCATTTTTTTTTTTTTTTTTTTTTTTTTTTGCTTGGCTTAGTACTTTTACTCACAAATAGGTAAAATAATTGAATTAACATTTTTAAATTTTAATTAAAATGAGAAATGGTTTAAATAAGAGTCTTAAAAAAGTACGACGGTGAGAGAAAATCTCATGCAGCGGGTTCTCTCGGGTTAATAAGGCAATGAATTTCTCTTTAAATTTTGTAGTAACTAACCATAAATATGTGTATAGAAAACATACTTCCAAATGAAAATTTCGCGCAGCGTAATGTTAATATTATTAATGCAAAATGTTTTTGTTTCAATTGGAAAGAAATTCGGACCCAAAAGGGTTAACTACTGCTGTACCCCTCCATTAAGATTCTTCCATTGAAATTCATACTATACCTTTAGATTTTATAATTATGGAATAGAACTTTTCACATATTCCCCACCGTGAAAAACTTCACTGTGAATCAAAAGTTTTATAGAATTTTTACACACGTAACCCAAAACACCGCTGTCAGGGAATCAAAGTTATTTGAAATATTAGATGCTGAATATTAATGACGTTGGCAAATTAAGTTTGAGAAATGACTGAAAGGATAGATTTTCGCTCAGACGTACAGCAAACTTGGTTCGCATAGAATATGTCTGAGGAAAACAAAGCGTTTTACGGTGGCGGCTTAAATATCAATGACAAATGGAATTAAATTCTGTAATAAATTGAAAATCTATTTTTTGTACATAATTTTATATTTTTTACAACTCTTTTGATGTATTTTTATATCCATGGCATCTAAAACAATTTACCTTTTACGACAGATTTATATAATGAAAGAATATGTTTTCTACATTTTATAAGATATAATTTTAAATACGTGAACTGTAATAAATATTTATAAGTATAAAAGCAAATAATAAAGAATACCCAAAATATTTCAAAATTTGCAGGTAAACACAAACTGTTCAAAAGATTGACTTTTGTTTTTACTTAGAACCCTAGTTTTGCTGTCAAAAAGTTATAATTATTATTAATTATTATAATTTAAAAGTTATTATAATTACTTCGATTTCATTCATGAACTGAATTTCATAAACTGAAAGACCAGTGAGAAGAATAATGATAATCCAATTTTGTGACATTCGAGGTCACAGTATACCATCCGTTAACTTGCTATGCGTGCTATCCTTTGGTAATCTTGGATCGAGACAAAAATGAAGGTAGTCCTTTGAAAATCTTAATTGAAAATAGATATAAAAGGAGAAAAACATTGAAAGACTACTCGAAAAACTTAAATAACACTTGTTTGTGACTATCATCGTTTTTCCCGACTCTTCTATTATACAGTACAATATTAGAAAAATAAATATGTTTCAAGGCAAACTGATTGTTCATGTGCTTATTTTATTTTAATGTAAAGAGATAATTAAAGAAATATGTATGGATAATAAGAAAATTGTTGATGATGGAATACGAAGATGAAACGAATAAAATGTAAGCAGAAAAGCATTGTTATATTCTAATCATTCTTTTCCAATGGGTTCCATTTTGATATTAACTACATTCATTTAGCCCACTCCTTAATGACTATTGGTCATTTACAGTTTAGACACTTTTTTTATTCCGTTAAAGAAAAAGAAAGTTAAATATCGGCTTCTTTCCTTCTGGTTTATTTTTAAAACCAACCTCGTTTAAGAACACTTAAAAACTCCTGCGAGAGGCATCATAATTCCCATTAATTTTAGCAGTGATAAGAGTAACTTACACTGTTCTTTTTAGTAGTTTTTAACGATAACAAATTTCATAATGCTCATTTAATTGCAGCTTAGGGCTAAGTATTTTTCTTGCCTAGCATAATTGGCTGCTCTTCTAAATCACATTTTAATTACTCAACTTGATCCGATCATCTATTACTTAACGTCTTTTCTATTTATTAATATCGTTTAACGGCATCTATGATGATCGTGTATTAATGATTTTTTAAATTTGTATAACCAGTAAGAAATCTTATTGTTTTATGCATTTTATAATAAAGCGTAGTGGAATAGGGATATATGCAGACAAAATAAACATTGTTTATTTAACAAAATAATCGATAAAATCCATTCCGTTCAACGTTTTTATCAGTAACTAAATTATCTGCCGTTTATACGATTGACGTTTAATTGAATCGTTTGAATTCTGCGGCGGCTGGTCAGCGGGTTCACACTTTACTACCAGAATATTATTATATTAAATTTGACCTTATATAATAATGGAATGTCCTATAATTAAACAAGGAAAAATTAAATATTTATAGTAAAGTGATTGGGAACCCCCTGATGAACCGCTACTGATTGAATTACTTATCAAATGATTGAAAATAACATGGGGAATATCTTGTTTTATATCAAAATGAGTCGCTTTATTGGATTAAAATTTTATTCACAAATGATAGCCATATAAATAAACGGAATTATTATTTTGATTCATTTCACATAGGGGAGACTGAGGCGAGTTAACCAATTTTTTTTAAGATTTTTTTTTTTTTTTTTTTTTTAATTTTTATATATTGAACTTAGAATAAAGTATAACCCTTTACACTCCGGCGTCTCTTACGCAAATTTTATTCGGTCGGCACCACTATTTAAAATGAAGTTTACTTCAAATGCACAATTTCAAAAATGCTCTGATTAAATAAGGAAAATTTTATTTTACCTTTTTACTGGTGCCAAAAACAAGGTTTGCAAAGAAAGATGATGTCGCTGCAGCGGCGACAGCGGAGTGCAAAGTGTTAATATATCATTTTATTCGTTATAGAATCAGTGATCAAAATAAAATTGCCTCATAAACGTAATATACACTGCTCAAAACAATTAAAGGATATTTGAAGTTTTATATAAAATAAAGATATAAACGAAATTTTTTTTGCCGAAAATAGAAGAAGAGAATCACAAATGCAAATTTTTCTGGTTTTCAAACTGTGGAGTATGCAAATTTTGAGTTCGACGTCAAAAACGTCGCTTCAGCGGCAGCGAACGAAATTTGACTTTCAACTGGATAAAAGAGAATGAAGACAAGGATGATCGGCATTCAGTGATTGCTTTGTTTCGATGAGTACGATGTCTCAGCGAAGTCATTTGACAGATTCAGAAGCTTTGAGAATTGTTGGTAGGTTAGAAGGGGGCCAAACTCAAGCCGAAGTAGCGCAAGCCATTGGAGTGTCACAAAGTGTCATTTCCAGGATCTGGAACCGTTTTTTGGAGAGTGGATGTGCAGGCCGAAGACCAGGGCAAGGTCGTAGACGGGCAACAACGCCCAATGAAGATCGGTATTTAGCGTTAACAGCTCGGAGACACCGAACCATGAACGCTACTCTTCTCCAACAACACCTTCGCTCGGCTACAGGCACCACGATTTCAACTCAGACTGTCCGAAACCGGCTCCATGCTGTAGGTCTGTATGCTCGCCGACCGATGGTATGTGTTAGATTGACATCAAGGCATCGTCGCGACCGCAGGGAGTGGGCAACCGAACATGTCAACTGGAGGAGAAATGAATGGAGCAATATTCTGTTTTCTGACGAGTCCCGTTTTTCTGTGCATCCGGATAATAGGCGTATTTTCATCTGGAGGGACCGTGGCAGTAGGAATAATCCTGCGTTCGTGCACGAAAGTGTCAGATTTGGCGGTGGAGGAGTGTTGGTGTATGGTGGCATCTCCATTGACGGGCGCACTGACCTCTACATCATTCGAGATGGAGCTCTGACTGGTCGCCGATATAGGGATGAGATCCTCAGACCTATTGTAGTCCCTTACGCTGCAGCAATCGGAAATAACTTCATTTTAATGGACGATAACTGCAGGCCACATCGTGCAAACCTGGTGGAGGATTTCCTTTTCGAGGAAGGAATCGTTCGAATGGAATGGCCAGCGTGTTCTCCAGACATGAATCCAATCGAGCACGTTTGGGACGCTCTAGGAAGACGAGTTTCTGGCCGCCAACAACCCCCACAAACTCTCCAAGAACTGGAAAGAGCTCTTCTGGAAGAGTGGGGCAGAATACCCCAACTCGTCATTAATAGCCTCATTGAGTCCATGCCTCAAAGGTGTTCAACGTTGCTGGCCGCCCGTGGAAACCATACCCCCTACTGAAAATGATTTTCTTTGAAGAAAACACCTTTTCTTATTCTTTTTTTCTCATATGCACAAATTGTGTTTTTTTCCTTTAGTACACAAATGCGCAATAAAATGCATTTTTTCTGCCAAACATGTGTAATTTATTCTCACATAACCTACTATGTCTGTCGACCATGTATCAATCAGCTAAACAGTTTACCAGATACAAAATCCACCTAAAACTGCAATATCCTTTAATTGTTTTGAGCAGTGTATAAGAAACTTGAAAAATAAAAATGATTGATTTTAATCATGAGAAAATAATGAATCAAGGCTCCCCACATATGGGAGGCTTGACCCACTTTATTTTATATTAAAATATTTGTTAAGGGAAATAAAATCAGTTTGAAAAAAGGTAGAATAACTTTATGCTATGTGGTTTCATTATTATTAAAAATTATTTGGGGAAATGTGATGTGTGAACAAACCTGCTTAGACGGAATTCAAGGCACGGGAGAAAAATTCCAATTGAAACACCCCACTCTTTGTGATACTCTATCTAGAAACACTAGTTGCACATACTTTGGTTCATCTCATTATGTTCATCTTGTTGAAATTTGTCTGCATACCTTCCTAAAGCGTTGTGATCAATATTATGCTATTTTGCAGAGGCATAAACACTTAACATTTTTTAAGGCTGCTACTTTCACCCTTTCTAGTTTTTTCCATTCTTTCTATTTTCCTACTATGGGTACTATTTAAATAAAATAAAAGTTTCTATCAACTTTCCCATTTGCATTTCATTACATTTTTTCTTGCTTCAATAGCAATTTTCTTAACTTTCTTTAATCATTTTTTTACATTTGCTTTCTATCACTCCATTCTACTGTAGCCTTACAGAATAAATTTACATTATTTTAGAAATATAACCATTATGTACAGTTTATAATAAACATTCTTTCCAAAAACACTTAATAAATTAGCTTTGACCATGTTCAACCCTCCCTCACATTGGGTCAAGCCTCCCCACATACCACTTTTTACAGAATAGCACATGATTATGCTTAGCTTAATTTACTGTACAATCTTTATGCCTGGAATGAAAACTCAATATTTATGCAATACTTAAAACCTACGTACTTAACCCTAGATCTACCGGGAATTTTATTCAAGTTTTAATAAAACGTTCTACACCAGAATTTTTATTTAAAACTATTTAACTTATTTATTTACCTTATTTTTGTCTGGTTTATATACTTAGTTTATTTTAAAGAAATTTCTGGTTTGAATGAATATTTTGTATGTACCTGTCGGGTCCAATGGACCCGTCTGGTAGACGGAGGGTTAAATTTCTATGATATATTTTCTGAAAAATTTCTGAAAACTCTTCATAATTGATTTTTCAACACCTGTTTCAATTATCTACATGAAACAAAGGCTATCGCTTGAACATTTAAGTAGCTTTGGGTGCCATCTATTGGCAAAACTCTGAAATTCTTTTAAATATGAAAACTGAAGGGTGGGCAAGCCTCTCCTATGGTCAACCCTCTCCAGTCTCCCCTATACTGAAAATGTATTCTACTTACAAAGAATTTATTTAGTGATCTTAGTACAAAAATATTAGCATTTTATTAGAATTTTTTCTCATTTAATCTAAATATTTCATCAATATTAGAGCTTCAATAAGAGTTAACTCCACATTGAGGGGTTCAAATTTTCTATATTTTCTTTTGTTTCAGTAAAAGGCTTTTTATAAGCACAAAAATAAGATTTTCTTAGTTAGAAACAGACATTCAAGGTGAAAGGGCAATTGCAGAACTACAGAATTAGAGCGCGCCATACCGAGTAAACAGTAACGAAACGAAGCCCATCTTTCAGAACAGTATTTTCAAAATCAATGGACACTAGGGTGGGTCGAAAAAACCGAAATTTTTATAATCGAGATGTAATAGCGCGGAAAAGTTGCCTTTTGTAATACAGAATAAATTTCTAAAATATTACATCGATCGGTAACTATCTTTTACCGCCGCAAGGGAGCCAAAGTTTCAAAAAATCGCAAAAGCATGTTTTTTTTTTTTTTCATTTTTTTTTTTAATTATCCAAACATACCAATACAATTTTTAATAGAACGCAATAGCTACATGAAGATATGAGAAATGCCCCGGTAAATGTTTATTATGATGAAATCATATCTTTATTTGCCGCAAAAAGACCATATTTTTTTAAAAATTTCAAAAATTTCAATTTTTCATTTGTTTTCTAAATTTTTGTAATTTCTATAATATGTCTAGAAATAAATAATTTTACTTTATATCTATTAATATATCATAATTTTTTATAACTATCTGTAATAGACTTGAAAATAAAGTTAATCATTCATTTTTCTTGACGATCGCTTCATCTACTGATGTTTTACTTCATAACAGCCAATTCATGCCACAAAAATTATATAAAATGAGCAAAATGTTTTAGTATTTTATTAATTAAAATATAGAGATGTTTAACCGAAACGGGTTAAATAAACTTAAAATGAAGAAGAATTTAATGTAAATGAATTTTATAATATAACTTGCTTTCAGATGAAGTCATTATTTCTCGAGAGGCCAAAACTGATCAGATGTGATCCTCCCTCTGCTCTAGTAAACAAACTTTATCAGTGCTTCGATGAATAATTTCACGCATCTTTCTAGTGATTGAGTGGGACAAGGAAAGTTATAATAGCTGGTATCTTTAACCCTTTCAGGGGCAAGGCCTTTCTGCTCCAAAAATGTTCAAATAATTAATTCACACCGCAATTAACGAACAAATGTATTTGAAAATAATTAAATGCATTTTTTCACGTATATTATGAGATCGGAATTGTACTAAAAAATTACTGGTGTCATTTGGCCATTTAGGCGTTAAAATTAGCCGTTTGCAGACTGCAAACGGCGCCCCTCAAGGGGTTAATCGAACATTTTAAACTCACCAGCGTTTTTAGTCGATAAAGAAACCATAACAGGTGGTTCCGTTAGTTTTCAGTTTTGTCAGTAGACTAAAGCCATACAATTTTAAGCTTCAGTGTTGAAGTCTGCTATAATAAAGTGACGGATGGCACTATTCTAGTCCACAGAACTTCGTGATTTTGCAATTATCTTCATGGCTGGGGCCCTGATGTTCTCCTCTTCATATGCTATCATTCCAAAGAGGCTATTTGTATGATTTGCGAAATAGTCATTTCGTGAAAATACAGGAACTATAATCTTTCGTAGATTATCTGTCAAGTACCGTAAGTTACTAACTATAGTGCAAAGATTCTGGATAACATGAGTGATTCAATTTAATTGTGAGCCAACTGATGCAGTACATTTTCAGGATGTACTCAAAGAGTATGACAAGTTAAGAAGAGGGTTTCTTTGTTCCAACGTAGAGTCTCAAAATTCGAATAGCAGTAATGATCCACCTTGCGTGAAATATTTGTCCAGGGACTCAGCAAAAAAGGCCAATTGTATACACGCGTGTTGAAAGAGCTTGCAATATTTCAGCCATATACTTCTGGTCAGTTGACAAATCATCTTTATCAACAGCTAGGTGGTCAGATTAAATTGGCTTAAATTTTGCAATTGGTAATATTTCGCAAATCGCAAGAGATCAACCAATTGGGCCACAATATGATAGAGAACCTGTTTTTTGTCATCAAGATGTTTGAAAAGATGTCTCAGTGGAAGCTCATTGAAGTGAGGTCAAGGAAGCCAATAAAGTGGTTTTTTAAACGTTGTTCTCAACTAATCCTACTATAACACCACCTTTGCATCCTGTTTTGAAGACAGTTCCGCGAAATTCAACTGCAATTATTATTCCAGTCGGGATTTCATTTTCCTTCAAAAAATGTATAATGTCATTGCATATAGAAGTCGCCTTGCCAGACGATGGGGTCAAATGGCGAAAATAATTCAGACCTGGTTCTAGTACAAAGAGATATGTTCCTCCTTGACTTCGCAAAGATGAAACTTTGCCCCCTCTTTAACCTGGCAGATATTTCTATCTTTAGAGCCATCAAAAAATAGTGTAAAAGGAGTACATTAAAAAAATCGAACAAAGTGAAACGTGGCCCTCTAGCAGCGAGAAATTAATTTTACGTGCAGGCAGCTGCAGGTGTTTCTATCATTGAGCAATTTTTTTTTTATAGAATTACAGTGATCATGGTTAACAATGTGCATCAAATTAACAACATAAAATGCCTTTCCCAGCCTATTAGAAATGTAAAAAATCTGAAAACATTACCAAAGTTATGAAAATTGAAAAAATGAAAAACTTTAATTTTTAACATGTTTTAGAAATTTTGCCCCTGTTTTGGCGGTAAAAGTAACGATGTCACAAAAATGAAATGTTAATGTTACATTACTAATATCTTGGCGTGGCTATTGCGTTCTATTATAAATTGAATAAGTATGTTTGGATAATTAAAAAAAATTGCTAAAAGTATGTTTTTTGAGATTTTTTCGAAATTTGGACCCCTTGCGCCGGTAAAAGATATTAGCCAATCGGTGTAATATTTTACGTATTTTATCTTTTTTACAAAAGGCAACTTTTCCGCGCTATTACGTTTCGATTATAAATATTTCGGTTTTTTCGACCCACCCTAATGGACACTCTAGCTGTCCCAATTTTACATCAAATTGATCTTTTTGAAAATTATTTGTCACATATTTTTCTGTTGAAAAAAGTAGGACTTTTTTTCTGTGTAATTTTAAGTAACAAAATATTTGTTTGAAAACTTTGAATTGATGCCATTTAACCTAAAGTGCATTTTTTTTTTTTTTTTTAAACAACTGAGGATTTCACTAGCTTTTAAACTAAAAAACTATTTTTTTTTTGTCTAACTGATCTAAGCTGAGTCTAAGATAAGTTATCGTGTACACCGCTTGTCACTCTTTTTTGAAACGCTCTCGGCCATCAGCTAACAATCCGCTATATTTTAATACATAAATTTTAAAAAATACTGCTTTCTACTCAAATGTCTTTATACAAATGCTTCGCATTTCATAAAAAATGAATTCTCGAAAAGATCCTTAAATTTAATTGGCGTCAAATTGAAGTTACCTCTTAAGATTATTTAAAATTTTACGCAAATATTTTTCAAATGTTTAGTACATACTCGTTTACAATCTGGTTCTGTAGCTTTAACATGTATATACCCTAATATTAACCAAATTTATTTAAAATAATCCGAAGTCTGAATCTTCATTTCTGCAATTATGTTCCTAAGCCGTAATCTTTTATTCGACGAAGCCATCATATGAGGATGAGATCGAAATTATTTGATCCAGGAATTTAATTTCTTTATTTTCTTTTTTATTCTAAATAATTTGACTGAAACGCGAATTTTCAAATTAACATAATTTTTTATTCTTTCATTTTTGGGGCTCTACGATCGCCTGTTATGCGCCAGACTTAAACTCTAGAATCCGATCCACAAGCAACATCTACAGAATCATTCTGGATCCGAACCTGGCACGGCTTGACTAGTAGCAGGCATCCAAACAACTAGACAAGCATCTAGAAATTTATGATTTCAGGGGTAGAGGGGAAAATGCAATCGCTTTATCAACCTCTTAACCCTTAAATGTGCGATTTTTTATTTTGTTTCGAAAAAATATATGATTCTCTGAACGGTTTATTACACAGGAAAAATAATGAAAAAAATCAGAGATGCATTTTTCATATAATACGTCAATCTTTTCTTCTGTTGCACATCTGCATTACAAGTAAAAACTACTGTCGCGTGGCTGTTTTACACTAAAAGAATGCAAATTAATAAATACTTTAATAAATATGTCTCCAAATACCTTATTTTATAAAACTTAACCCTCTGGCTGCGTAAGTAATTCTTCGCGATGAGCGTCTTTTACAGAATTTTTAATCTTTTATCACCGTTCTTTAAAATGGTAATCGAGAAAAATGTCTTGATTAAATCAGACAAAGTTTTAGCTAAAAAATATCTGGTGGGAATAACCGAATAGTATTAATTAGACGGAAAAATGCATACCCGAGTATATCTCGGGTTGCGCAGCAAATGGCTAATCTTTAACCCTTTAATTCCCATAATAAAACACGTTCTAGAAATTACGTAGTTCAGAGAATCTTACTTTACACCAGAAAGTTTGAATGGTTAATTTCGCTTTATTTAAATACGGAATGTCTGTTTTTTAATTGAAGCAAGTATTGCTATTTTAATTTTCTGGTGTGAATTAGGTATATGCGAATAAAAAAAATCTATTAAATTCAAAACAGTGTTGTTTGTCTATATGCAAAGCTGCGCACTAAAGGGTTAAAAAGTTATATGCGAAAAGTATCAAAACCTTTTAAATAAAAAAGAAAATAATCTTAAAACTTTTCACTTAATGTGTGATTACAATGTACATTCTTTCCAAATAGTGCTAGCTGCTGAAAACAAGGAAGTGTGAGGTGTGAGAAAGAATAACTCAATATAACCGTTTCCGAAATATTCTTCTAAAAAAACCTCTGCTCAATTCCAAATGAAGATTACTAGCGTCTCGAGTTGAAATTCCTATTACTCCTTAAAATAAGATTACTCTAAAAGCGTCTAGATATATTAAGACGTCAACGCTGATTTTTATGGCCCTAATACACGAACATGAGCTCAGCACGAGGGTCGTTAAGAAGCAGAAAACATGCCATCAAAAATAAGTGTTCTTGAAATTACGCTTGTCGTCATTTGGTTGAACAAATTGACGGATTAGAGCTGGAGGGGAGAAAAAATTGAAATGGCTTTTGTTCTTTCCTAGATGAGCTGTATTTAAAATGCGTTGAAAATATTGGTGGTTTACAATACGTTTGAAGGGAAATAGATTTCACTTTAAAGGGATTACAGATTTCAAATTCTTGGGTTTATCTCTTTCAGAAAAGACGAAAATACCTGAATAAAAATCTAGTAATGAAACAATCGCTTTTGTTATTTTATGTTCTTATTGAATTTTTTAAGGAAAAAGTAGTGGGTGTGGTGGTGTTTGATATGGCCGATCATTTACACAAGGGATATAGGCCCAGGGGAAGATTACCCTTTGTAAGGGAATCTAACCCGTAATTACTCAACGTTTATACAGGTTCGAAGAAAACCACGGAAAACTCCGAACGGTTTGGACGACATGCGCGACATTGGTTCGAAACCCCACTTTTACTCGCTTAGATAGAAGAACCTCTTGACCGCTAGTGGGCATTTAAAATAACGTTTATATTGTTCATCATAGACTGTATTAACCCATTAACCGCTGGTGTTGCGTTCACGCAACGGTCAAAATAAATACACATATTTAAGTTTTTTACATACCCACCACTATTTTTCAATAAAAAAATCGGCCTTACGTAAAGACTTAAAATTTTAAGATCATATAAAGCGAAAATTATCTTTCCAAGTTTGTGGTGGCAAACGACGTTCAGCTAAAAGGTTGGAAATTTGAACGTTAGAATTTTGGCGGTTAATGTGTTAACGTTATACATGCCGCTTGACGCATTTATGTGTCATTATACAACTATCGTTAAGAAATTCTAAATTCTCCTCAGAAAGTTTGAATAGGTATTTTTCGTTACTATAATGATAGATATTTCCTGAATAAAATAAAGGAAAATTATTATTAAAAATTTTCTGGTGTGAACTTGGAATTTCTGAATAAAAAACCGCCAGAGATGGCAACACTGTTTGTGGCGTGTATAGTGTTAAGAGAGCCCGTAAATTTAATTTCAATTTATACGTTAAAAGATTTTTAAAAAACCTAAATTATACTATATTTACGACGCTCATTGTACACCAATTTTTACTGCAATTTCCTACTATGACAACTACATTAAAATTCTTATTTCAGTAACAACTTTAGTCCGTTGTAGAGAAAATAGTTTGTGGTTATAATCTCTCCCTTTTTTAAATCAAATAAATAAATGTTGAACCAGATTTTTTTTTATTTGTAACATGTTTCTTGCTTTTATATAGTATTTGCCTTCATTTCATATATTGCATCAAATATCTGGTTTAAACTGACTTGGAAAAAAAAGAAGGTGGGCAGCTATGGATGCTATATTCATTCGCAATATTAAAAACCAATGCATATTATTTTAATATGTATTGGTTTTTAATATTGCGAATATTTATTATTTTAATAAATCTTTGTAAACAATCACCATAAAATAAAACCAATACATAGGACGCGTTTCGAGCTAAAAATATTAACTGCTCGTCATAAGCTACAGTAAATATTTTTAGCTCGAAACGCGTCCTATGTATTGGTTTTATTTTATGGTGATTTTTTACAAAGATTTATTATTTTAATTGTTCATATCGCCAGTTTTCGGTGCTGTTTTGCTCACCAATACATCTTTTTAAAATATATATTCAGATATTTTAAGCATAAAATCAGAAACTTATCAAATTGCTGGCTCTAGTTAACCTAATATTAGGTTTTAATAATATTATTACCCTAATAATTATAATTAATTTTAATAATATTATTAATATTATTAATATTATAAAAAATTGTATAGTAAAATTTTGAGTTAATATTATTAGGTTAACCTAATATTAGGTATAGCTAAAAAATATATAAATACTTTTTTTTTCTTTTGTCGAAAACAGGTGTTCAAACATGAGGTTATTTATTGTAAGTAAAATATATGTAAAATGCAAGTTAAAATTCTTAAGAAAACTTCTCGACATGATATTTATAGAATATCAAATAATACTTCCAACAGTAACATCATTTCTCTTGGCATTAATTTGTTTATAAATTAAGAAAACGACTATCACATTAATTTTTACTAAATTTAACGTCGTTTTGTTCCCTGTAGAGAAATCCTAATTAAAACAAAATACATTAATTCTAAAAAAAAAAAAAAAAATGTATAGTAAAATTTTGGGGAGAATAGTTTAACAAAGATTTCAGTATGTACGCAAATATAATTGACACAAAACTACACTGTTAACCCTCTGTCTACCAGAAGGGTCCAATGGACCCGACATGTACATTCAAAATATTTATTCAAACCAGAAATTTCTTCAAAACAAACTAAATTTATAAATCAGACAATAATAAGTTAAATAAACAAATTAAATAGTTTTAAGTAAAAATTCTGGTGTAGAATGTTTTTATAAAACTTGAGTAAAATTTCCGGTAGTTCTAGGGTTAAATAGTTTTAAGTAAAAATTCTGGTGTAAAATGTTTTTATAAAACTTGAGTAAAATTTTCGGTAGTTCTAGGGTTAATTCTTAACCCCTTAATTCTCGCTCCCGTCATATTCACGGGCTGTGTCTTTTACTCAGATTGCTCGATTTCCACCAGTTTTATAAAGTAGTGTAATTGGTTTTATTTTAGTATCGTTTTACCTGTCATTAAATAAGGTGAATATTTCTTTTTCAAAAAAGTGGTGGCAATAAGCAATTTGAATTTTTAAACCGCAATTTAATTCGAGCGTTAAGGGGTTAAAAAAGATAAATTGCTTTTTGACCCTTTGCGGTTGAGTGTCGGCAAATAACCGCCCAAGCTTACATGATTCTATTTTTATATTCTATTCGCACCGCTATATTTTAAAAGTAGATCTTTTAGTAATTTTCCCTTGCACATGTTGTCAACGTGCAAGTAAAAATGTTTCTAAAAAAAAGCAGTGTAACCGAATAAACTCGTGTAAGAGATGCCTGTGCGCAGTGTTGCCAGTGGGCTACTTTTTTTTAAATTCAGATTTCTTGATTACCACCACTTTTTTGAAACGGTAAAATTACCTTTTCATCAATTATCTCAAAATTACCTTTGTTTTCGCCTTAATTAATATGTTATTAAATAAGGCGCATTTTACCATTTCAAAAAAGTGGTGCCAATCAAGAATCTGAATTTAAAAAAAGTAGCCCATCTGGCAACACTGCCTGTGCCTGGGAGGAGTACTTCGCCCGCAAAGAGTTAAAATGTAAGTCATCGTATTAAAGCTAGTAAAAAGCGCCTTTTGATTCTGTTTCCCATCAAATCATGTAATTGAAAATACACATTTATTACAAAATTATCCGGGATATTGATTTTAAAAAAAAAGTTTTTAATAGTTAAATATTCCTTTAAAATGCGCTAGATCATTAAAAGTAATGCATTCCGCAAAGTATCTATTGCTGCTTTTGTATAAGACTAGAGGTTGCCTCTTATATGTGGTACTTATAAGCAATTTAAGTGAATCATGAAAAATACAATCATACTAGCTTTTTAACCCATTCTACGCACGGGAGTTCACGAATTTAATTTAAAAACTAAATTAAAAATAACTATGCGATTTAGAAAAGTATTTTTCTACTACTGTCCATTTTTTTAATGAAATTTAATTTATCATGTTACTATGGCAGCTGACGATAAAACAATATCTTTGGAATAAGGGAATAAATAGAATAAAAAGTTTTCTTGATGTTTGTGATAAAATGTTTTTCTTTATTTAAAAAAAAAAAAAAGTAATAATTGCAATTAAATAACCTACCCTAATAAAATCCGTGAGCGTATCTATGTAACCTTAAAAAATCGGAAACCACAGGGCGCAGATCTACGAAATGTGGTACACGAGTTGCTGGTAAGGGAGCCCATGAACGATTAGGGCAAAAAATTCGAAAATTTTAAATAGATTTTTTTTTATTTCATGTTTTTGACGAATTTTTGCCTTTTTTTTATGTTTAACCCGTACTCTCACGAGTTCTAACCAGTTCTAAATGTTTACTGCAATGTAAGATAAGCATATTATGTATGCCACGCTGCAATACTAAGAAGCTGTAGCGAGTATTACGATAATTCTTTTACCTCACATGCAAATAATTAGAGATTATTTAATTGCGCTTAATTAGTACCTTTAAAAAAAAATAAAGAAAAACATTTTATCACAAACATCAACAAAATTTTTTATTCTATTTATTCCCTTATTCCAAAGATATCGTTTTATCGTCTGCTGCCATAGCAACATGATATAAAAAAAAAGGCACAGTAGTAGAAAAATGTTTTTCTAAATCGAATAGTTATTTTTAATTTTGGTTTTAGAATTAAATTCACGAACTCCCGTGCGTAAAACGGGTTAAACAGCTAGTCTCTAAATATTTTGCATGTGAGGTGAAAGAATTATCGTAATACTCTTTTTTGTATTGCAGCGTGGTGTACGTAATATGTATATCACTAATTATTTGCATGGGAGGTAAAAGAATTATTGTAATACCCTCTACAGCTTCTTAGTAATGAAGCGGGGCATATGTAATATGTATATCTCACAGTGGTTAGAACTCGCGCGATCACGGGTTTAACATAAAAAAAGCAAAAATTCGTGAAAAACATAAAATAAAAAAAATCTGTTTAAAATTTTCGATTTTTTTTTGCCCCAATTCTTCATGAGCCCCTTACTAGAAACCCGTGTGTCAAATTTCGTAGATCCGCGCCCTGTGGTTTTCGAGTTTTTTAAGTTACATATATAAGCGCACGGATTTTAATAGGGTAGATGCCTCGCATGGAAATAAACAAATTACATTTCAGCCTGAATATAAATCTTTTTATTTAATTCTTCATCAAGCTTACATAAATGTTTCAATGTTTACGGTACTTTAAAATGTTTTTCGGCTTTTCTAGAAAAAAAATTAACTTTTTCAGTTGCGTCACTTATTGAATAAATGTACGAAAAATAATCTACTAAATTACTTCCTATTTTACGTAAACAAAAATAAATAAACAAATAAATGCCGACATACTGAATTTATGTGTTTATGAATGCTTCTGTCATATCTAAGGTTTTCTAATTTTCTCTCTTTATCTATATTAATAAAATTGTTTAAAATTTCATTAAAATAAACCAATTTGATGAAAAATCATGAAATAAAATATAGAAAGTCACGTATGCTATCGCTCTTGGAAATGTTATGCATTTATAGTATAACTCTGCAATAATTTTCAAGAAGCAAGAAGTTTGACTTCATTTTAAAGTATTTAAGAATAGCTAGAAATATCTCAAATAAATGAGCAAGTTGACGCTGTTAAATATACATTTATCCCGCTTAATTTCCCCCCACCGTAAAATAATAATCACAGAAAGCAAAATGTTGTCAAGATACATTGCGAAATGTTTCTCGTAAAGATCTAGATTAATGCAAGGGGAGACGCATCTAGAAATTTAAATAGTGATTCTTTCAGATTATGGATTAATTTATATACCATTAAATAATTTCGTACTAATATATAAGCAAGAAATATTTAAATAACCAGTAACTGACATTATTTATATATATAGGACCGTAATTAGGATACGTGAAACATATGAATTTTATTAGAAGTATTTCAGTATAGCAATTTTCGTCTTACTTTATCCGTTAATTTTGGAGATAATTAAAGCAAATAATAACTATTCTGAAATACTGATAACAATAGAAACACATTCCACGTGTCTTTACGTACCCGACACGTATCTTTATATCAACACTTTCGAATCTAAGAAGTATTTCAAACCGGGTGATAACACCCGGCGATATAAAAAAAAGAAAAGTGTAATAATTAAATAATTAAAAATATATAGAAAGTAGCTTGATGCGAATTTTATAGAAATGTACAGAATGATATGGGATTTCTACAATGAATAATTTATTGCAACGAATAATTTAATAGTTACATAGTTACGGGTGACATAACTGGTTATATCTTAGATACCAACAATTTCTTATTTGCTTTATTATCTTAAATCTTCAATTATATCTTAGAAATAAAAAAAAATTAAATGAAAGCTAATAAGTACTTATAGAAAGAAGATGTATTTCCTTATATACACTTTGCGGTTCTAAACACGTTTGTCTTGGACCAGACTCAGGAATAATTATGCCCCCCCCCCCCTCGGAAGAGCCCCACCAGTGGCCGAGAGGTTCTGCTCTCAAAGCTGGTAGATGGGAAGTGCGGGGTTCGAACCCAATCGCGCCCGTGGGCACAATCGTTCGGAGTTTTCATGGTTTTCTTCGAACATTGGATTTCCTTGCGTGAATACAGGTTAGGCTCCTTTAGAAAGACCCCCTACGGAGGGCACCCACCTTCGGGCCCATATCCCTCGTGTAGATAATTGGCCATCATAAACAATACCAACACCTCCCCCTCCCTTTGCATTTTTTGCTTATTAATGGTCTAGAATTTAAATTTCACTCCCGGATCCCCATAGTATCACCTTTTCGGAGCTGGAGAAATCCCTCCCACAGAAAAATGTTTGAAATCAACAGTGCTACTGACACAATTGAAGAGCTACGTGTCAGTAACAAGTGTAATATTTTGGCTGTAAAAATTCTTTGCATTTCTGTGAATATCGTATGTTTCTATTTTATTTTCGAGCTATGGAATTTTTACTTTCTCTTATACTTTTATTTTATCTGATATTTTTTTCATTTCAAAGCACTATAACAGTCATTACTGACATGAAAATTTCTCAGTCACACAATTTACTACTTATATAGTTTAAACAATAAAGAACATTACCGTTATTATGCCATGCTGTTGTAAAACAAATAAAGTACATATGTTTCGTACATTAAAGTAACACGGAAGAATAACACCCATATTTTAATTTATGTATATATATATATGCAAATACATTATATATATATAATGTGTGTGTATATACATTCATATAAAGCTACAATTTTGTGATAAGTAGAGTGTTGACATGATATGCATTTCTCTAAAATGAGAAATTGCATATCGAGAAATCAGCATTATTTTCAAGATAAAGAGAAGAAAAAAAAATCTCCTGAGTAGAAAATAAGAGTATATTTCTCTAAAAGGTATTTTATTTTAGTTTCATTAAAAGATATATTTTTCATAAAAGCGATTTCTATATTTTACTTATTTGACAATGAGTTTACACGTTCAACATAGATAAGATGGGAGCAACGTTTTATTTTATTTATTAATATTATTATTTTTTATGATACGTTTTGCCCCCAGAAAATGTATTCTGTCCCAGCGAGAAAATGACGACCATTTTTTCCATTTACATTATACTAAATCAAAATATTAATAACGTGGCACATTTTATTTTTAGTTAAAACAGAATGACAGAACGCATTCATTGCGAAGATGCTGCTAAAATAATGGATTTTGCTAATGGCTAATGGAATAGTACATTAAAACAAATTTTCTCTTTCATTTACGAAATGTTTTGAAACATACAGAAACTCCCTCGATGGTGTTTCTTCCTCGAGTTTCAGTAAATAATCATCCCTATTTTCACCATTCATATGAATTTTTTAACCTTTTTGTGGGTTTTTATTTTGCGCAGTTTTTCCCCCTCTAAGCTGAAGCTAATTTGCTGAGGTAAAAGAAATTATATTTGGTATAAATGTTTTATTAGCAGCGAGTTAAAAATGTTTTGCTTTATTTTACAGTGAATAGTCTGTGCATAAAATGATCGGTCAACAAAATAGGGAATTTTTCTCAAACTTTAAAATAACTTCTCGAATTTCATGTTTTATTCCCTGCCTGTTATCGATGAAGTAGAAAAAATATATCTATATTTGAGAGTTTTCATCTCTCGTATGTTTCATGCAGATGTACAATGCATCAAACAGAAGTTTTGTTTAGTTTACTTTAAAAGATATTTTATAAATTTAGCTTTATTAAAAGGTTCAATGTTCATAAAAGTGATTTCTATATTCTAATTTTTTGACAGTGAGTTTACATGTTGAACATGTATAGAATAGAAACAACTTTTTATTTATTTATTTTCTTGACATGTTTTGCCCGTAGGAAAATATTTCTCCTCCTTTTTTAGAAACTCTCGACCGTTTTTTTTTTTTTTTTTTTTTTTTTTTTTCCAGTTATTATACTAGTTTAAAAAATATTAATAAGGTGGAAAAATTTTATTTTTTTTACAAATGGAATAACAGAGCACATTCGTCATGAAGTGGCTGCTAAAGTAATGGATTTTTCTAATGGCTAATGGAATAGTGCATTAAAACAAATTTTCTCTTTCGTTTCCGAAATGTTTGAGAAACACACAACTCCCTCAATCGTGTATTTTCCTCAACTTTTAGTAAATAATCTTCCTTATTTTCACCATTCATATGAATTTTTAAACATTTTGATGGTTTTTTGTGAAGATTTTTTTCTTTCAAGCTGTAGATAATTTGATGAGGTAAAATAAATTATATTTTGCATAAATATTTCATAAGAAGCAAGTTCAAAACATTCCTTTTAGCTGCAATCCGTGCGTAAATGGATCGGTCAACAGGAAAGGGCATTTTTATCAAACTGAACTAAACTTTAAAGTAATTACTCAAATTTTACATTTCTTTCTGACTGTTATAGATTTTTTAAAAACATGTATCTATATTTATCTCGGTTCAACTCTCCCGCGTTTCATAATAAGATACAATGCACCAAATAGGAGTTTTGTTTAAACTTTCATCTGGAAGCCTCAAAACACTGCAAATTTTAATATTAAAACTGTTCATCAATGAAATCTCAAATTTCTTTCACTAATGTTAAGCATATGGGCGTGTGATGCATTCGTATTTTTAAAATATTTTCTCAGGAAATAAATATTTTGAACTTCTTTTTCTTCTGTACTCTTCTTAACTCCTTCAAGTGCGATGGTTCATTTTTGGACCACTTAATTTTATTTCCAAAATGCAACATTGTCATTAGAAAATTGGAATGAAAATTTTCCTTTTATTAAGTACGAGAACAAAAACTTTTGCTTATTTTGAAATAAATTTGTTCGTAAATCCTGGTGTTATTCACTCATTCCAGAGTTTTACGAATAGAAGTACCTTGCCCTTGAAAGGTTTAAAGGATATCTCCCTTTTTTTAGTTGCCAAAATATTTCTAAAATATATACTTCATTGATAATCTTAAGTATTAAAATCTTAGCGAAACTGAGTCAAATTTTAAGGGGACAAGGGACCTTCAAACTTATTTTTTATTTTTTTATTTTTTAATTGCACTTTAAATACTATTCAAGGGCACACTATCTGAGTTATGGCATACATTTATCACACAAGAAATTAAAAAAAATATCTAAAGAAAAATAAGGAATTTTCCTGAATACTTTAAGCGTTATCAAGAATTTTCAAAATGTCTCAACCTCATTCCATATCAATGATAAAATCTCAAATATTTGCTATGCCAGTATGGTTTCCATATACAAATTAAACTGTGCATAGGTTTTTAAACAAAATATTATTGGAGAAGTTAAAGGTGGTTAAATGCAGAAATAAGATGCAAAAATGCTGAAAATTTCATAATTTATAAAATATTTTTTTTCTTACCTTTATATTCAAATGTATAACTATTTGAGGCACAGTTTTATTTGTATATGTAAATCAAACTGGCATAAAAAAATATTGGGGTTTTTAATTTATATGGAATGAGGTTAGGACATTTTGAAAGGTCTTGATAACGCTTAAAATATTCAAGAAAATTCCTTATTTTTCTCCCAAATTTTTTTTTTTTAATTTCTTGTGTGATAAATATATGCCATAATTCATATAGTGTGCACTTGAATAGTATTTAAGGTGCAATTTAAAAAACAAATAAAAAATGAGTTTGAAGGTCCCTTGTCCCCTTAACACTTCGCATAAATTTAAGTATATATTTTAGAAAAATATTGACAACTAAGAAATAAAGAGACATCGTAGCACGAGTTCACAGCTTGAATTTCCAGAATTAGTTAAAACTCGATTCGCATATAAAAACGCAATCGGTCTGCCAAGTCATATCTTGGTGGTAAACACCTGAAAACCCGATTTTAGTGGTTGACTCGTAAATTTACAATTGTATTTTCCTGTACCCAAAAGTACGAAAACATGGAGAACTGGGAGCAGGAAAACACAGTGGTAAACCTACTAGTGAACCTCTAAAAATGGGTTTTCAGTTGTTTTCTACCAAGATATGACTTGACAGACCGATTGCTTTTTAATATGCGAATCGAGTTTTAACTAATTCTGGAATTTCAGCCGTGAACTCGATAAAGTGATTGTCTGTGCTGCCGCCTACCGGTGTATTAAGAATACTATACAGATAAAGAGTTACAAATTTTAATTTCCTAATGAGATAATTAAAAAAATAGGAATGCATCACACACTCATAGGTTTAAATAGGGATACTACACAGAAAAAAAAAGTTACAAATATTAATTTCCTAAGGAGATATTTAAAAAATACGAATGCATCACACTCTCATAGGTTTAACATTTAACGAGAGGAATTTGAGGTCTCACCGATTAACAGCCTTAATTATACCCTGCTCACTTTAAGAAAATTAAATGATTTTTTCTTTTTGTTTTACTTTCTAATGGATTTTTTTTAAGTTAAGTTAATTTTCTGATGTAAAGGAAATTCTATTTGGTATAAATATTTTATGATAAGTAAGTTCAAAAAGTTTTGCTTTAGCTTTCAATGAATAGTTCGGGCTTAAAATGATAGGCCAACAAGAAAAGGCGTTTTTCTCAAACTGAATTTAACCTTAAAGAAACTCGTCGAATTTTACATTTTATTTTCTATATTTGTTATATAGAAAGTAATAAGAACGTATCTACAGTTTGGTCTTTTTATCTCTGCTTTCTTTCATACAGGGATAATTCCTCACCAAACATGAGTTTTGCTTACATTTTTCTCTAGAAGCCATTAAATACTCCAAATTATAAAATTAAATATATTCTACTCTCTTTAAAAAATTTGTTGTAAAGAAAATAAACTTATCAAAGAAAGGAAGAAACTTCAGACTTGTCGTTTTCAAAATATAGTTTTTTTCAATTGTTTTGACCGTTTGTTTTTTTAAGCTAAAGCTAATTTGCTGAGGTAAATGAAGTTGTATATGGTACAAATATTTTATGAGAAGAAAGTTTAAAATATTACGAGTTGGCTTGGAATGAATTGTTAATGCGTAAAATGATTGCGTAACAGAAAAGGACATTTTTTCCAAACTGTAATTCTTTTTAAAGTAACTATTCGAATTTCATACTTTTTTTCTGACTGTTACAGATGAACTAAAAATGATGTATCTATATTTCACTTACATTTCTCCGATGTTTTATACAGAGAAAGCACAAAACGGGAGCTTTGTTTAAATTTTCAACCGTGTTTTATCTTACAACTCTTCAAATTTTAGAATTAATTATATCCCCTGTTTCTCTTTAAGAAAATCACTGTAAAAGCAAGCTGAATGAAAATAAAACGACACCGTAAAAAACTGTCAGTCAGGATGCCAGTCAAAAACTGTTAATTTTACAAAAAAAAAAAAAAAAAAATATATATATATGCAAACCTTTTATTTTACAGTAATACCTGTTGTAAAAAGATAAAGTTCGTAACAAATACAGATTTATTTTTTTACCTAAAATGAAAAAAAAAAAAAAAAAAAACATTTCGATTACATGCTTTCTGAATAAGAGTACCGTGATTTCCCGCGTATACGCCGCAGCTCAAATAATTCGATTTCCAAACAGAATTCGATTTAAATAAAATGTGACTTGCTTTTGCTTAACATTTATTTGATTTCATTTTTTAAATAAAATTTCCGGTATGAGAAAGACTTAAGTAAGTCGCGGCGTATACGCGGGAAATTACGGTACCTGCCAATTTCATGCATATGGGAACAAACATGTGTCAGAAACACGGCTTGGATTTGATAACAGCCTTAAATGTAATTACTTTCAAACTATAAGGTGCGAAAGAAAAGAAAGGAAAAGTATTATATTGTTTTTCAGCATATTTTGAACTGATTTTATTACTGGTTTCAGTGTATGCTTAGTTTTTAAAAGCATTAGAATACATATAATGTGATACTTTTAATATGTGTCATTTTTCCCTGCACATTTAACACTTTTTGCTATTTGTGTTCTTAGAATTGACCTATCAGGAAACACAAAATATGACGGTCTCAGTATAATAAGATGTACAAACAAGTTTCATATTTTATCTTAAAAATATTATTTAGTTTTTTCCAGGATGTCACACTCTATTAGAGGTAATATTGAATTTATAAAATATACGTATATATTTTCTTTCTGTCTGTATGACGATCGCACGTATGATTCACTTACTTAAGTGAGCTAAAATCAATTTCTTTTGAAATAAGGCTTTTTCATTTATTAAATATTCATTTATTCTTTTATATTTTATTTTTCCATTGTAGCTTTTCTTTTCATTTAATTATCTCAATTCTTTTATTATGATGCCAGACACGAAAGGATTAAATATCCATTTATTCCGTTATCATTTTATTTTTCTCCTGTTGCTTTATTTTCTCGTTAAATCCCAAAACGTTTATCATAATTTCATAAACTGTTTATTTTGCTTTTCATCACAAAACCTTACTGATATATTTGCTTATACAAAGGCATAAATATTCAGCGTTACACTCAAATCTATTATATGTCTACGTTACGAAATCTTTCTCCAGCTCAAACTGTCTGGCTTTCGTGGAACGTAAAAATTTCTGTCGTTTAAATTGCAGACATGGAGAAACCAGAAAACGGCACCGTAAAAATACTCATAAATCTCACTTTAATTACCTCCAGAGAAAAGGTAACGTGGAATCAACATTGCAGGTCTATAGATTTGTTTTTTAACTATGTAATGATCGCACGTATGCTTAGCTTGATTAAGGAAACTAAAGTAATTTATACTGAAATAAGGCTACTTCATTTATTAACTCTTTCAAGCGTGATTTCTTTTAGGTAGCTTTCTTTACAAAAAAGCTACCTATTGCAGCCGTTCGGAGGAAAGCGATTTAAAAAAATTTTGGTATATTTTCATCGATCATGACCCCCAGACCCCTAAACCACCCTCCGTTCAAAATTGATATATATATATATATATATATATATATATGTATATATATATATATATATATATATATATATATATATATATATATATATCTGACCTATGTCACACTGTAACTCCCGTAATTATGAACCAATTTCGATGTAATTCGGTGTGTTCATAGTACATACCAATGTCTCGACCGAGTTCGTTGGCCAGCTTCATCCGCCGTTTTGTTTCAAAAGGGCGGCCATTTAAAATTTTTTAAAAAAATTTAAAACTTGAAATGTGGTACCAAAAAATTAAAAATGGAAATATATTTTTTTCTTATGTATTTGACCTTTATACAAAGATTTCGGAGCAGTTTTTGTTTCGTCTATATCTTAACAAATGGCTGAGTTATAGCATTTTGAATTTCTAGCGTGGCTGACATTTTGAAACGTCCTGAATTTTGTCACGCGATAAAAGGCGTATTTATGAACCGATTTGGATGTAATTCGGTGTGTACATAGTACATACCAATCTCTCGACCGAGTTCGTTGGCCAGCTTCATCCGCCATTTTGTTTCAAAATGGCGGCCATTTAAAAGTTTTTTAAAAATTTAAAATTTGAAATGTGGTACCAAAAAATTGAAAATGGAAAAATATTTTTTTCTTATATATTTGACCTTTATACAAAGATTTCGGAGCAGTTTTTGTTTCGTCTATATCTTAAAAAATGGCTGAGTTATAGCATTTTGAATTTCTAGCGTGGCTGACATTTTGAAACGTCCTGAATTTTGTCACGCGATAAAAGGCGTATTTATGAACCGATTTGGATGTAACTTCGTTTATACATAGTACATACCAATGTCTCGACCGGGTTCGTTGGCCAGCTTCACCCGCCATCTTGTTTAAAAATGGCGACCATTTAAATTTTTAAGAAAAATTTAAATTTGAAATGTGGTACCAAAAATTGAAAATTGAAAAAATATTTTCTTCTTATGTGTTTGACCTGGATAAAAAAATTCGGGAGCAGTTTTTGTTTCGTCTATATCTTAAGAAATGGCTGAGTTATAGCATTTTCAATTTCTAGCGTGGTTGACATTTTGAAACGTCCCGATTTTTCTCACGTAATAACAGGCGTATTTATGAACCGACTTGGATGTACCTTCGTGTGTACATAGTACATACAACTATCTCGACCGAGTTCGTTGGCCAGCTTCATCCGCCATCTTGTTTCAAAATGGCGGCCATTTAAAAAAATTTAAATGAGATACCAAAAAATTGGAAAATGAAAAAGATTTTTTTTGTATGTGTTTGACCTTAATACAAAGATTCCGGAACAGTTTTTCTTTCGTCTATATCTAAAAAAAAAAATGGCTGAGTAATAGCATTTTGAATTTCTCTTGTGGCTGATATTTTAAAACGACCTGATTTTTGTCACGCGATAACAGGCGTATTTATGAACCTATTTGGATGTAACTTGGTCTGTACATAGTACATACCAATGTCTCGACCGAGTTCGTTGGCCAGCTTCATTCGCCATCTTGTTTCAAAAGGGTTGCCATTTAAAAAAAAATTAAATTTAAAATTCAAAATGAGGTATTAAAAAATTGGGAAATGAAAAAGATTTTTTTTATGTGTTTGGCCTTGATACAAAGATTCCGGAGCAGTTTTTGTTTCTGAAAATTTGTTCTTTTGTTGATATCTTAAAAAATGGTTGATTTTTAGCACTTTGAATTTCTAGCATGGCTAACATTTTGAAACGATCTTGTATTTGTCACGCGATAACACACGTATTCGCCTATTTCGATGTAAGAAGGCATGTGGATAGTATACATCAACACCTCGACGAAGTTCGCTGGCCAGATTCATCAGCCATCTTGTTTCAAAATGGCGGCCATTAAATTAAAAAAAATATATATATTTAAAGTGAGGTGCAAAAAAATTAGAAATTGAAAAAGGTTTCTTTCTTAAGTATTTGATCTTGATATAAGGATTCAGGAGCATTTTTTGTTTGTCTTTACCTTAAAAAATGGCTCAGATATAGCAGTTTCAATTTCTATTGTGTGTGACATTTTGAAAAATCTGATTTTTTGCATGCGACAGCACTCCTAAATATTAACCGATTCCGATGTGAGTGAGCATGTGCACAGCGATTACTAAGGTCTCGACCAAGTTCACTGCTTAGCCTCATTCACCATGTTGTCTTAAAATGGCAGGCACTTTAAGAAATTGCCGAATTTGGCAGCCAAACATAAGTTACTTTAAAGAAAAGCAGCTTGGATAAAGCTGACTAATTTCGCGAAATTCTCATTCATTATATTGATAAAAATTAGTATTGAATATCCTATATTCGGTTTCCACTAAATTGAGCTTCGTGTGTTTGCATGATATAAGTTGGCTTTTTTAAAATAAGGATTATGAAAGCTACCTCTTCCTCCCGGCACTGGCCGGAAGGACTTTTTTAAATTAGGGAAAATGTTATTTTTTCCTTAAAAAATTAAAAGTAGCTATTCGAATAGCAAAAATTAAGGTTTACAGAAATCGAACCAATACATCAGCAGCTATTTTGCGTTTTATTAATATTAACCCTAGAACTACCGAAAATTTTACTCAAGTTTTATAAAAACATTCTACACCAGAATTTTTACTTAAAACTATTTAATTTGTTTCTTTAACTTATTATTGTCTGATTTATAAATTTAGTTTGTTTTGAAGAAATTTCTGGTTTGAATAAATATTTTGAATGTACATGTCGGGTCCATTGGACCCTTCTGGTAGACAGAGGGTTAAGAGAAGAATTGAAACATTTGGAAGAGTTTTTAAAAACGCTTGTAAAATGTTTCAGTATTATTACAACATGATTAAATAGACATTTTCTGTATTTGTCTTGTTTTAGCATAGAATTCTTGACTTAGACATAGCCCCAATATTTCAATTAAAGGATGAAACAGTTATTTGGAATAGAAGTATCAGCAATAGTGTGTGATACTTTAAGCAAACTTTTGATTATATATATATACGGTGAAACCTTCCTGTAAGACCACCTCCCTGAACGACCATTTTTTCATGGAACGAAATTTATTCCCATAGGCTCAATACTAATTTTACCTCCATTCAGAGACCATCCCAGTTGAACTCCTCCCATGATCGACCAATTTCTTTGAAGAAAACTCCATTTTTTCCTGGTCGCTTGAAGAAGGTTTTATTCGAAAAATAATTCCGGAGAGTGCATTATTCATCGAACTGCTAAACTAAGTTTAGATTTATTTATTTATTTTTTTTTAATCCCGGTAACTTTTAAATGTTTAAACCCATTTGTGCCGTTTTAGGCAATGAATTGATGACACTCTGATGAACTTTGATGACAAATTAAGAATGGCGGTCAATAAACTACCCTGCCCTATTCTGTCGGAAAACTCTCAAAGAAATAGATAAAGTAATGAAATCGTCATTATTTGTTCCCGTACAAAAAAAAAAAAAAAAAAAAAAAAAAAAAATGCATTTATTTACTGAATTTCGAAAGGACTGGGAAATAAAAGTTATAAAACATATAACTGTAGGTCAATGTATTCATTTTTTAAACTCTGCAGTAATTAACTTATGTAATTAACTTTTGTTCGGATACTTAAATTTTTATATTTTTTCCTAATGTGAAAAATAAAATTTAGTAACATTGTTACCTTTTTCTAACTATTAGAATCTAGAGTTAAACATGACCTCCATTAAGAGACCCACCTCTCGGAGCGACTAATTTTTATTGGAACGGAACGTGGTCGCTTTAGGGAGGTTTTAGTGTATATATCTTTACATTTATTATCTACTTTAGTTGAATTTTCATTTATTTTTTGGTTATCTTAATTTCTTTCAGTTATTGGTTTTTCGATGTGTAATGAGGAGCCTAATTTTGTCATTTTTCGGCTTAATGCTGATAAAATTTGACGAAAAGCATATTTTTACTATGAATTATTCTTATGAAGCTCCTCTGACGGATACGTAAGTTATTCATAGTTTCTCCTATTTGCAATTTCAATTTTATGGTTGTATTTTTGTATTTTTTTTTCTTTGGTTTTTACACATGTTATTTTATGTTAATTATATATATTAGGTCTCCAAGAAAATTCTGTCGTTTTTATGTTCTTTCACACCTACTTTTTTTAAATGTTTATTTCTTCATTGGCACCACTTTTTGAAATGGTAAAATTCCCTTTGTTTTCACCTTAATGTCAAATGTGAAAACTGTCGGAATTTTACCATTTCATAAAAGTGGTGCTAATGAAGAAATCAGAATTTTAAAAAAGTAGGCGTGAAAGAACTTTAAACGACAGAATTTTCTTGGAGATCTTAAATATATGAATATATTAACTACAAAATGCTAAAACATAAATGAAGTGATATTAGTAAATGTAAAGACGTGCATTATCATGAATACATGCAGATAATAATAAAAGTAATTGTAAACATAAAATAATAGTCACTCTAAAGCAGTGGTAGAAAATTGGCGCAGAGGAGGAGCCTATTGACACCATTAAATTTTAGTAGTATTTTTCGACTTATATAATGACATAATTTCTGAGTTCCTGTTAAGGTGAATAATACTATAAAATATTTGTTGTGTCAATAGGCCCCTCCTCTGCGCCAATTTTCCACCACTGCTCTAAAGACACGGGCTGTTTTTAAGACACCAGACACGAAAGGGTTAAATATTCATTTATTCCTTTATTATTTTATTTTTCTCCAGTAGCTTTATTCTCTAATTAAATCCCAAAACGTTTATCGTAATTCCGTAAGCTGTTTATTTTCCTTTTCATCACAAAACCCTGCAGATATATTTGCTTATACAAAAGATTAAATATTCAGCGTTACCCTAAAATCTATTATACTTCTACGTTACGAAATTTTTCTTCTACTGAAACAGTCTGGCTTTCGTGGAATGTATAAATTGATGTAATTGAAATTGCAGACACGGAGAAACCAGAATACAGCACCCTAAAAATACTCATAAATCCCAGTCTAATTCTCCCCACAGAAACGGTAATGCATTCCATAAAAGCGGAACCAACTATTCACAAACAGGTTGCAAGGTGTCGCTAGCAAATTCGCGGATTAACACAACTCGCTGGATATTCCAGCTATCGGAATATTTGGGATGCTAGGGAGTAACAGAACAGATCCAGATTACTGGAGGCAGGATTTTGTGTGGAAGTTGGTCGGTCTGCTGATGTTATTCTCTAGCGCAACCTTGATTAAGGAAGGATTAGATCGGGTTTAGCTACTTTCGTGAAACTGGGAAAGTAATTTTGCTGTTTCCTTAATGAATTTAGATGAGATGGGAATTCGAATCAAATAAAAGCACAAATAAATTTACCGTATATTCCGGTAAATTTATTCGTATAACGTGCAATAAAAAAAAAAATTAGCCGAAATTTACAGGTGAGTGTTATAAAAAGGAAAAATGAAAAATTGTTTATAACAAGAACTAAGATTTCTAATTTTACGAACATTTTATTTATTTAAAAAAAAAATATTTTCGCTGTCAAATTACTTGAAAACTAATAGCTACAATAATCTTCGTGCGGAGTTGCCAAGTCTCCGACTTTTTGCACATCATTATTATCTTAGAGAAAAGGTTGTTCTTTTAAATAGCCCAAATGTTACAATTAAATAACAACAAAACATTTTCTGTATTAAAATACTGGTAACCAAAAAGCCGGATATTTTGCAGCTCTGTTCATGTTATTTTTTGTCATGAATCTCACGGTTTCTCTGCAAAGAATGACATGCGCGTTATACAAAGAATACACATAAAAATAGAAAAATAAGTCTAAAAGGTGCACGTTGAAAACCGGAGCACGTTATACGGAGAATACACCTAAAAATAGAAAAATGAAGTCTAAAAGTTTAGGTGCACGTTGGAAACCTTATACGCCAGAATATGTGGTAGTTGAATAACTTCAAAACTATTTTCATGCTAAATATTTAATTAATTGACTAAATTCTCCTTTTTTGTAATTTTAAAGGGGTCTAAAGTTTTAAATTATTAAAATCGCGTCTCCCCGGTTTAGTGCCAGAAAACACCGAGAATTTAAAAAATTGATAGTTTCATAACTCCATAAGTTTAGGTCGTAAACAAATGGGAGTTTTAAAATGTTCTCCTTAGAGGCAGAACAAGTTATTTTAAAAATAGGAAATGGTAACTGAATAAAAAAGTAAAAGTTGTCTTTAACCCCTTAACGGTCGCATTAAATTACGGTTTAAAAATTCAAATTGCTTATTTGCACCACATTTTTGGAAACGAAATATTCACCTTATTTAATGATAGGTAAAATTATACCATAATAAAGACAATTACACTATTTTATAAAACTGGAGGGAATCAAACAATCTGAATAAAAGACACAGCCCGTGAATATCACGAGAGAGAGAATTAAGGGGTTAATATGTATACGACCTATTTTAAAACAAATGTCCTATAAAAAAGCCTTGATTGATTTGGATACGTCATTCTCACTATTTTGAATCGGTATATGCTTTAGAATGCTATTTACTGCAGAATTTTAATGAATAAAGATGTTTAATTTTTGAGTTGAATTACTGTTCCTTAACATCGAACAGAGTCAAACCGACTAACTGCGGTTTTAAGATTTTTCTAATTACGGGCAGTATGAATTTGCACCGATATTTTATTTTGCGTCTCTGTGTTTGTGTGGTGTGTGCGTCTGTGAGGGGGGGGGGGGGAGGTATTTTTTTTTATTTTGAATGATTCTTTTAATGGTTAGTCTAAACAGTTTCTTTTCAATTTACTAGATTTTATTGAACTGTTTCCCGCCTAATTCGGCAGATAACAAATAGACATTGATAGAGAAATAAAAACTAAGAAAGACAATTCAAAATTAACATACGGTAAACAAAGAAGCAAAATTAAACATCATTATTTATTCTTTTGATGTTGCTTCAGAAAAAAAAAGAACTGTAAAACTGAGAATCGCATTCCTTTGGTTATGCCGAAGTAAAATGTCTATGGTTTGTAAATGTTCAGTTGGGAATAACAGTCTCAAAGCAATGTAGAAAAGTAAACAGCCAGCTTCACGGGATAGAGGAAGACGTTTTGATATATTTAGGAATAAATTCAAAATAAAAAATCTTTGAAGGTAAAAGATAATTATTTAGATTCATTGATAGTTTACAAATAAATATTGAGCCTTTAATGAAAATAAGAATATTTTGTCTTAAATATGTCACAATTCAGTGATTGTAAAAAAAAACAAAATCTGGTATTTGAGATCAATTGAAGAGATAAGTAAATTCACCAATCCCTTGCGTATTATTTATGATAAACCAAAAAAGCACCAAGAAAACTGACGTCATTTAATTGATGTTTCTAAGTAACTATAAAACTGACAGTGATTATGAATCATTTTGAAGCACGAAAAGACCTCACTATAGAATCCAAAATGAAGAAAAAACAAGTGACAATGTAAGGGGAAAAGTCTTATAACAGTATAAAAATGAAAAATGTACAAGACGCGTTTCGAGAGAATCTGGTATTTCTTCAAGAAGTTCAAATAAGGCTTGCTACATCTTTGAAAGCAGAAGCGACAATGTAAAAAAAAAAAAAAAAAAAAAAAAAAAAAAAAAAAAAAAACGGAGATTCTACAGGCAATTGAGACGTCAGTACTATTTCTGTATTTTAACGGGCATTTCCCCCATAAATTCCAGAAATCCATATTTTTACGGAAATTATCCTCAATAACTTGCAGAAAATTTTCCGTTTTTCTGGAATTTATGGGGGGGGGGGGAATTTCCGTTAAAATAGGGAAATAGCACTGGCGTCTCGATTGCCAATAAAATCTCCGTTTTTCAGTCCGTTTTTTTTTTTTTTTTTTTTTTTTTCAGTGAAGACTATGTGACAACATATGACAGTGCTTGATTCAATACCCAGCACGCTTACAACACCTTATTCCAAATTTATAATCTAGTTACGTAAAATAAAATTTCTTTAGTACCACTTCTTAACTTAAGAGATCCAATAGAGATGCTCTATAGTGCAAACCAAAGCGATTATACTTTCACAGGTGCCAACCTAAAACTAATCTTCTGTAATACGTGCGTTAATTTGACCCTGGTTTAATAAGTTTCGAATCAGAATTTTTTTTAAGAAATGAAATCAAATATGCTCCACGTAGAAACTCTGAACTAAATAAATAAAGACTTATGAAATAAATTTCCTGGCTCGGAAGTGGTGAACCTGGATCAAATTAATCCAGATATTACGGAAGATTAATGTAAGGTTGGCAGCTGGCTATTTCCATGCGAACTTGTTATGTCTGTTACATACTACGATTTTTGTCTACCAGTATTTTAGAACGGAAAAATGCGACTTATTTTGTCGGAGATATCTCATCAATTAAATAAGGCGAAGCAAACTTTTCGAAAATAACGGTGGCCAACAAGCATAGCGATTTTCAGCTGTGTAACAGACTAACAAGTTCGCATGGAAATAGCCAGCTATGTACTTTGAGCACCTTCAGCACGTGCTAACCCTTTGCAGTCGAGAGGTGACCCTCACTCACCACTAGAGTTTCCAGTTGCCACGCGTGAATGACAGCTCCAAATTCTGTGGGTAGCAGCAATTTCTTACAGTTTATTTCGCCATCTTTAATGACAGACATTTTTGTTATTAGATAAGGCCAAGAAAATTAATTTAAAATACTGGTGTCCAGTGCATTAGAAGCCCCGATTTACGCGGAACACCTGGCAACACTAGTGGTGAGTGAAAGTCACCTCTCGAGTGCAAAGGGTTAAATTTGTTAGCGCACTCTAGCGCCACCTTGCGGCCAGTGTGCAATATAAAAATGACCCGCAAACGTACATTATGTAAATTGTGTTCGCGTACGTTAGCTCCACTCACTCTTCTACAACGAGTTATCAATAAAAAAGACGCGGAAGGAATCAGATTGATTACATGTTGTTCTTAGATTACATAGTCCATCACACTGTCCTTAGTTCAGCGTAAGTTTCCAATCTAGGTTCCACGTTTGATCCACTTGTCTTCACGTTATTTTTGGATTAAAATTTCATAATATCTCTTTTTAATCTTTCTGGTGTCAACTTTTCATTTTACACAATGCAAAAAGAACACCAGACGTTAGACGGTGCTATTGTCAACTTGCGAAATGTTTTCCATTCATCTGACCAGTGTTGCCAGTGGGCTACTTTTTTTAAATTCAGATTTCTTGTTTGACATCACTTTTTTGAAATTGTAGAATTCCGCTTGTTTTCGCTTTAATTAATATGTCATTAAATGAGGCAAATTTTACCGTTTCAAGAAAGTGGTGCTAATCAAGAAATCTCAATTTAAAATAAGTAGCCCACTGGCAACACTGCATCTGACTAGGCTTATTATTTAATGGCTTTGGTGCAAACATTTAGTCTGCTTCAAGATTTAAGGCTATATGTATAAACTATTTTGTATAACAATACTGATTAAACTCCTAGAAAATTTTATTTGAAAGACATTTAAAATTTTGCATTTTTGAGTGGAATTTCTTCATGCTCTCGTTGTTATTTTGAAAAATATTATTTTTCTGTAAAAATGTAAGGTTAAGGGGACTAGAAAGGTTTCAAATGATGAAAAAAATGCAGTTATTAATATTATTACTTTTTAGATTTTGAACCTTTAACGATGTAATAGCGTTGTTCCAACAGGGAATTTCCTAAAATTACGGTATCACGAGCTGTAAGCGTAAAGCCGCGTAGAACGGCGATATTTGCCAAGCAACACTTTAAACTTTGTTATCTCGAATCACTGTTTTTCAGAGTTTTTTCCCACCATAACTTTTGAACAAGATAATGAATTTGAATGTTTCTTTTTTTTAACATATATGAAATTAAATTCTATGAAAACTGTATTAAAAGATTTTTTTCTCTCACGTTATAAAAAAAAATATAATTGATATATATATATATATTTAATTTTTTATTATATATATATATATATATATATATATATATATATATATATATATTAAACAAATTTTTGTTTGTTTTTCGGATATAATTGAGCGATAACGTAATGAGCAATAAAAAAAAAATGACAAAACAAAAATATGGACTTCAAAAATCGTGGGAAAATCAGTTTTTAAGATTAGTAACGTCGTACTATTTAAAAATTTTCTTGTTTCTTTTTTTTAACCATTTAAGAAATATACGTTTGTCTATAAATCATAAATAATTTAAATGCAAAAAGAAGTAACACTTTGAATTAATTAACAAAGATCCTAATCCACGATCAAACTTCAGTCAATATTCGACATTTCAAAATATTTTTTGGTTCTCTTTAAATAAGTAGTGCTTTAAAAATAATCAATTTTGATGAAATATAACCCTTTCCGGCACAGAAATATTCTGTTCGTAAAATGATTAAATGATTGACTGGCACCGGAATTTAAAACGACTTTTTTAGAAATCAAATATCTGTTACTTTAAACTTTCATTGTAAAAGCAAAATTTTATTAAAATATTCTTGGTGTCGTTTGTAAGTTTATAATTGAAATTAGGTGGTCCCGACGTGGTACCACTGCGTTGAAAAGGGTTAAGGGCACCGGGTAAGCGAAATTCAACCAAAAAATCGGTTTTTGCTTTTTTATATCATTAAATAGTTTAAACTTTTATCTTTTCAACAATGTATTACACATGTTTATATATTAAAAAAGTGTTGGATTTTTGCCTCCTTTCTAAGAGCACTTCACAGCAGTGGGCTACTTTTTTTAATTTCAGATTTCTTGACTGGCACCACTTCAAATCACGAAATCAGAATTTTAAAAAAGTAGTCCACTGGCAACACTGCTTCACAGCTTTGACCTTTTTCTCAAAACTTCGATTCTTCAGGTTTGTGTTCCTTTTATTCAATATCTATTAAACTTAAGAACTCAGATTTTTCTAAATACTTATATTATGTTATAGTGCATACTTTAACAGAGGGATTTAATGATTTGTTGAGAATTATTTATTTTAGGCATTGAAATCTTACCAAAAATGCTAATTTAAAAATGTCTTTCAATAAATAATTAATAATTAATTTTCAGTTTCACTTAGAAAGAAAATGGTCTGTTAAAATACGTAAAGCATGCTATTCAAAATACTCTAAAAAGTCTAGACTTCTATCTTTCACCATTTCTGAGAAAAAGGTACATAATGTTGGTGTATTTCATTAGGTCTTCAAGAAAATTCTGTCGTCTAAAGTTCTTTCACGCCTACTTTTTTGAAATAGTAAAATTCCCATAGTTTTCACATTTGACATTAAGGTGAAAACAAACGTAATTTTACCATTTCAAAAAAAGTGATGCCAATGAAGAAATCAACATTTTTAAAAAGTAGGCGTGAAAGAACATAAAAAACGACAGAATTTTCTTTGAGACCTAATAATATAGCCGAGATAGAGCTTACCCGGTCCCCTTAATGAATTAATGAAGTTTAATTGATCAGCTGGTGACATCGGAAAAACGAAAATCCTCTAATCAGGGATGAGATTTCCGACTTTTTGCACACCAGTCTAATCTTAGAGAAAATGTCATTTTATTTAATCGGAACATTGTTGCGATTTAAGAGGACAACATTTTCTCTAAGATTATACTGGGGTGCAAAAAGTCGGAAATCTCATCCCTGTCTAACAGAGAAGATAGGGGAAGTTTAGATAATCTTTACTTAACCCATTTACTGCCAACCACGAGTATACTCGTGGCTTTAATTTATTAATTACTTTGTCACCACGATATGTTATTTATATTAGAAAAAAAAATGCTTTATTTATTGGCTGAAATTTCTCTGTATTAGTAAAGCGAAAGTTACCTTTCTAAATTTGTCGTGGCCAACGACTTTTAACCCCTTGAGGCGCAAGTGGTTGTGTTCCTGTAATGTTGAACTCACACCGGAATCTTTAAAAAATTATATTTCAAAATATGTAAAAGCAATATTACGGCTTTTTTCCACCAAAGTTAGAAAAGTAAAATTTAATAAAATTTTTCTGATGTGAAATTTAATTAATCGTAGGTGGTATATAGTATATACCGGTGCCCCTCATGGGGTTAACAAGAAATTTGAAAATTCTTACCTTATAGTTTTGGCAGTGAACGTGTTAAGAGGACTCGGTAACATTTATTTTGCAAAAATGTTTTTGCTTATAATAAATGTAGACATCCGTGGTGTTTTATAAATATAATTCGAAAAGGTTGGATACTTAAAAATATATAAGAAAAGCGTTTTACTGGATTTATAAAAGTGATTCAGATTTGCAATCTTTAGTCATTTTTCTCAGTTTGTGTGTTTTCCATATATCAGTGTGATAAAAATACTAAAATTTCAACCGATATTTTTAAATTGACTCTTTTTTTAATCGAACATCCTTATGTTGCCTTTCATAAAATTAACACTAGAATCGCCGTAACTGTCATTTTGACCGGTAAAAAATGAAAATATTTCTATTCGAATCAGAAGTTTTTTTAAAAAATAAGTTACATATGAACCACGGAGAAATAAGTTAAAAATATAAGTTAAATAGTTTTAAATAAAAATTCTGGTATAAAGTATTTTTATAACACTTGAGTAAAATTTCCGGCTGTTCTAGTGTTAATGAAACGGTTTTCAGTAATATAAGTAATTTTTTTTCAATTAAAGATTTTTACTGCATTTTTATATAGGTCATGGCATTTCTTTTCTTTCCCTTAAACTAAGTAACTTTTTGGAAATATGATCCTGACAGTTATAGAGCATACATGAAAGAAAAGTGTGAAAAAAATATGACAAAAGGATGAAATTGTTAGAGAAGTGTGCTTTTGAGATTTTCTCAATTTTTGTAAAATTAAATTTTACAAATTGCACCGCACGGTTTGCATTTTTCTTGACTAAATTATTTTCCTGCATAAAATCATTTAATAATGCAGAGTTCCTACACTTTCAGCCTCGGTTGCCAGTTTGGCCTCCAATTTTAATCCGAAATTTCAAATTCACACCGTAATTTTCGAAAGGAGATTTTTACTTTATGTGATCGCTAAATGTCGCTCATTAATTAAAGTATAAAATACGATTCTTTATTTCTATTATGAACTCTAAATTTCTGAATAATAATGGAGGCCAAACTAGCAACCCTGCTTTCAGCTGAAATACCACTATTTTTAATGGAGTTATGAATAAAGAGGGGGAGACATATAGTGTACTGTCTACCAGCTGTGAGTGAAGTAACTGAGAAGGTTGTCACAAGATGGTGGCTGTTTTTTTTTAATAGGATCAACAGTTTCAAATTACCGCTGGGGCAAATTTCCCACCAGTAAAATTGAACAGAAAATTTTGTCTTATTTAAGCGCCGTAGCAATATTTTCTCACAAATATCCTAAAAGTTTCTATTTGTTTTTACTGGTGTCAGTTTACCTAGGAATTATAATCTTTTTCACTGACACAAGGTTATCTAGGTTGTCACAATATGGCGGAAATGTAGAGCCTGACTACCGCCAAAGTAAACTTTTATCGGTAAAAATGAATATCTGTTTCTTCCATTATTTATGACTGAAATTTTGCACTAAAAAAGCGTTGATATAATGAAAATTTTTTTATTTAATTTTATTGGTGGATGTTTCTCCTGTGGTAATCAACCCCTACAAAAGCGGTTACAGTTGCAGCTTCGCTATTTTAAGGATACGCCAGTTCCCCTTTATTAATAGTGCCATGCTATTTTTAGGTAGAAAAACTCGACTGAATCGCGCGAGTTTTTCTCTAAGAAAATACTGGTGTTTATCTGACATAAAGCCAGAGAAATTCACTAACCAGTAGGATCCCTGTAATATGTCTAAAAAGAATTAGAAAATACTCAAATACAAAAAAATGTTCAAATTGTACAGAGTCCCCTTAAAATCCACATAAAATCATTTAACAATTGTAAAAATTCACGTAAAATCATTTAATAATTATAAAATCATTTAATAATTATAAAATCATTTAATGATATCTCAAAAAGGTATTAGAAAATATTCGAATATACAGTAAAAGTTCAAAGGATAATTAAAATTCAGACTCTGTAAGATTTTTTTTTTTTTTTTTTTTTTTTTTATCACACTGAAATAAGGTGGCAAGAAACGAATATAACACTTGTTAATGCAAAAGCTAAAAATTTTTTACTTCATTTCAGTTTTAAATTTTTTCAAAAACATACTTCTCACATAAAGTGACCTGTTTAATTTGCTAAAGAAATGCGAGATAATTGATGCTGCTGACACTGTTAAACCCTTTCAAGCGCGATGATCCCAAGGCGGGACCACCTAATTTTAATTTCAAACTTACAAACGGCACCAAGAATAATTTAATAAAATTTTGCTTTTACGATGAAAGTTTAGAAGAACAAGTTTTTATTTTCTAAGAAGTTCGTTTGTGAATTCTGGTGTCAGTCAATCATTTCATGATTTACGAAGAGAATTTGTCTGTGCCGGAAAGGGTTAAAAGCCTCTTAACCCTTAATTGCATAGTGATGTAAATTTCCATCACCTTTTTATTTAATTTTTAATACATAAATTAAGTTCTTACAACCACTATATTTATATAGAAATATTAATTCTCTAAAAATTACAAAAATATGCTACTAAATAAAGTTAAAAATCTATCTTAAGATTTCTCGTGTCTAATGCTTAATATAAAAATAAAAAACACAATTCTAAAAGAATAATTCATGCAATTAAGGGTTAATCTTCCTCCACGGGAATAAGAGTTCACTTTTCATTTAAGAAAAAAGTATATGTCATGGAGGAGGGGCGTCATGATTTTAGAGATGTTTAGCGGACTTCCCTTATAAATGTTGAATCTGTCACGTATGCGAAAATTAAAGGAATTATTTAAGATGTGAAATGTTCAAAATTCCCTAAAGAAACCATGCTAATTAATAGCCTTTAATTTCGATGTTAACACTAGAACGGCGGCAAGGGGTCATTTTGACCCCTGCCAAACGAATACATGTCGATTCGAACCAGAAAACTTTTTATAATTTAAAATTAATATATGCTGCACAAAAATAACTTAAATAAATAAGTTAAATAGTTTTAAGTAAAAATTCTGATGTGAAATATTTTTATAAAACTTGAGTAAAATTTCCCGCCGTTCTAGTGTTAAGACTTTGTTGACCGTTTACGAGTATGCTCGTGTTTCTAAAACTATACCTTGTTGACTAAAGGCGTGCATTGGATCTTAGTACCGCCTACACCAATTTTATTGAATAAAATAGCAGCAAGCTTTGATCAGAAAGATTATGTCTCAATGCCAAATAGTTGGCCATTTTTTGTTACATTATATGAAGTTTCTTGTAAAATACAAACCTTTTAAAAATATTTATTGATAGATAAACTGGAAAAACCTAACTAGGTAACAGACTTTCAGAAAAGTTCCATCGTTTCTTCCGTTGTCTCGAAACCGAAACAGAGATTTCATAGGAAACTGTCGGTCAACAATGTATTAATTTCCTTTTATTTCAGTTTTAACACTAGAACGCCCAATAGGAGTTGATTCAACTACGACCAAATGAAAAATTGTTAATTCGAACCAGAAATTTCTTCAAAAAATAAGTAAAACATAAGTTACACAGAAAAAGTTTAAATAGTTTTAAATAAAAATCCTTGTTATATTCTTATTCAAGGCTGGAGTAGCACAGTTGAAGTTTATTCCAACAGAGCGAAAAATGTCCAGACCAGGGTAAAATCCTAAAGTAAAAATCCCTAAGTAAAAATCCTTGTATATATATTTTTTAAATACAGATTGAGTAAAATTCTCAGGTATTCTAGTGATAACCCTTTCAGAGGCAAAGCATTTCCATTGCTAAAATATTGAAATGAATGAATGACACCGGAATTTACAAACAAACTTATTTACAAATAACAAAAAGCTACATTTCACGTTCATAATAAACCGAATTTTTAAAATCAAAATTCTGGTGCCGATGTGGTATTTGCGAATTAAAATAGTGGTTTCATAAACGTACCACCACCCCTGAAAGAGTTAACCCATTAACTACCGAAACTATAAGACCAACTATTTTTTTTTTATGTTTGCCACCACAAATATTGAAAAATAATCTTCCCTTTATTTAATGTTTAAATTTTCTGTAATTAATCAAGGCAATTTTTTAAATTCAAAAATAGTGGTATCCAGATAGATAATTTAAATCTATATTTTTAACGCTGCGAAAACGCAACACTAGCAGGTTATGGGTTAAGAGAAGAATGCGGGTCGAAGAAAAATCATTTTTCGGGGTAGCTACGGACAATGGTTTCACGTTTGGATTGCTCTAATACTATTTGTGGAGGATTTATACGCTGTTTACGTATGTAGCCGTTTTCTAAAAAGCTATCGTGATAGCTTTTTATAGGTTATATAATTAATTTAATTGAGAATTGATGAATTTTAATCGGTTTTAATTGAGAGTGGTCAGGTTTAAGGTAAAATCGAGTAATCAGGAAAAAAACCTACTCTTTGTCTTGATTTCCATAACTGGTTCAAATTTGTATCAAAAGAAACCTGTCAAAAAGAAATCATGTCGTTCCCCTCTCAAGGTGAATTGATCTTGAATCTCTCGCTCAAATAAATAGCCTTCAATATTTGAATGAACAAGCCAGAGTATTTTGTGATTGTACAGATGTAATTAAAATCTATTAACCCTCTCGCTGCATAATTGTTTTATGAAAATAGCTTCAAAAATTGTATATTTAAGAATTTTTATTTTTTTGTCACCGGTTTCTCAAAACAAAAAATTTTGTCTAATTTAATCGGCAAAATGCTCCGATTAATTAAGGAAAAATTTACAATAAAGAAATAACTGGTGGGAATAATCAAGGAGTGTTAATTAGACGGAAAAATGCATCTCCAAAGAAATCTCGGGTTCCGCAGCGAGAGGTTAAAAATTGTTTAACTGATCAGTACGTAATATCCCTAAATGCCCGTTAATTTATACTAGTTATTTTAGTTAATAAAATACATCAGCTTATCATCGGATATATACTTTTCGAATATAAAAATATGCAATAAATTAATATCGATAGTTAAAATTTTCTGGAATATACGCATCATACACTATAAAACAGCAGTCTTCTCAAAATAAAAAAATAGCCATAAAAGTGGCATAAAAATTCTGAAACAAAATTTTGTCAACAATAAATATCTTTCATTTTTTCTTTATTTCTGTGTGAAGGTGGAAGACTATGTATTGAGTTATCTTCAAATGAAGTCATACCTAACAATATAGTTCTTCGAATATCTAATTTTTATTAACGTTTTGGTCAAATTTAATTTATAATTTGCTGGTTTTATAATTTATGGTTTTGTATTTAATTAAAAAAGTAAGCATATACAGTAGATACTGGATATCAGTTGCCTGGCTATACTGAAGTATCGGGATATGTTCCATTCCTTTTTTATGTGTTAGCAAACAGCTGTAAATATTTATTTTCATTATTTAAAATCTAATTCGTAATCTTAGGCATTTTTTGTATTATTTATTTTGTAAAAAATGCCAAAATAAGTCAACTTTTACGCTTTTTTCTTACCACTAAAATTTCACAGTAAATATTGTTTTATTTAATTGTCGAAATGTCACGATTAAACAAGGCAAAAGTCTCAACTAAATTTTAGTGGTAGCAAAAAAGCGTAAAAGTTGCCAGCTATGGTATTGTCCTTTGAGAGAAAGACACATGCACTTCGCTGGGATATCAAATATATGTGTCTATGTCAGGTTGAATGGTACAGGAATAAGTTTCTGTGGGTACGCCTGCACGCCAACATTTACAATTCCGCGCACAAATATGCTGCAACTTACCAATTTTAAGTGAATAATAGAAATAAGGAAATATTATGTAATTAGACGTTAAATATATTTTAATGCACAAAGATTATGGTTTCTAATAACATATTTCATATTAGAAAAATCTGTTTATTCTTCTTTCATTAAATCCAATAGTTTTTAAATTATCAAAAAATAATTTAATAACAGAATTTCGATTTTGTGAAGGGTAATTCCGGGATTTATGCCGCTTTTTTTTTTTCTTTTTTGAATTTGTGTATAAAGTCCCATGGTGGATAAAAAATAAAAAAAAATCATGCTGTGCTATTTAATGTTAAATATAAAACGCGTGCAGTGCGACAAAAAAATTCAAAACAAATTATTAATATTTTTTAACAATTTTTTTCTAAAACATTACACCGCGGTACGTCAACCATACATTCAGGCTGCGACGCCGCACTTGTGCGGTAGTTATGCCGCGCATGTAATAAGAACAGAATGAAATTAAAAATAAAAATATTAAAAACAATATTCAAATCTGGACTATAATTAACGATGTGATAACAAAATGAAACTAAATGAGTACAATGAAACGTATTAGTGGATTCAAATAAATAATTGTTGCCTACTTTCACTATTAAAATTATCGACTTATTTTTTTTACATTAAATTTTAATTGTTATTTCAGCAACAACGTAACATCAATGTATTAGAAAGGGAAAAGAAAAAAAGTAAAATTGTGTTTACATAATTTATTTGTTAACCCTTTCGGAACCGGTAGCTTTTACACAAATTTTATTCGGTTGATACCACTTTTTTAAAAGAAGTTACCTTTACTTAAATAATCATGAAAATGCTCTAATTAAACAAAGCAAATATTACTTTTCTTTTTTACTGGTGCCAGAAACAAATTTTGTAAGCTCTTTATGAAGGTGCTTATATGCAACTATGGTCCCGAATGGGTTAAGAGTGGTTAATGGTTTTTCCGTCTACAATCAACAGAAAAAGTGTCGAAAAAGTACAGTCTTTATGTAAGTACATTTAAACACATGATGCAACGAAGCCAATTACACTACCTCTTTTTTGGAGTAGTTTGCAAAAAACGTCTGCATTACGCGTAATCCAATTTTTCATTATTATCATCTTGACTTGCATCTTTCTTGCCCTTCTTACTTTTTATTTTCCCCTTTTTCTCCTTTGGTTTTAGTAAACTTGATAACATACCTAACATGGTTAGTCTGTGCAAAAATAAAAGTAAAAGTTAATAACACTTAATCATCCCGTACAAAAGAAACTGCGGCATGTATACCGGAATAGTAGTGCGGCATGTATCCCATTTTACATGGTGCAGACGTCGGCCATCACAGTTACCTGCCATCGCTAAGGGGAAAGTAAAAAATTATCCGCAATTTTGACATAACTCTTCTTATATTGTTCATACTGACTTCTGTCCTCGTTTATTTTATTTTTGTGCTGTTGTGGTCATGCTTTGAAGGTTTGCTCGCAATTCCTCCATTTGTCTTCCTTTTGTTGCCGATAGATCATGAGCGCTCCATTAGCGGTTTGCACCAAGCAGGACTAACGAGCAGTGATCCGGTTTTGTGGTCAGAAGGTGTATCAGGAGTCGCAATCTATGGAAGACTTTTTGAACAATACGGGAACAGTGCCGCAACGGATTGTCTTCAAATGGATTGAAAAATTCAAAAATGGTCGCACAAGTGTTACACATGAGAAAGTAGTTGAAGGACCGTGTACGGCCACAAATGATGACAACATTGAGCGTGCACGTGACATGGTTCTGTTAGACAGACGGGTGACTATTGATAAAGTGGCACATCGTCTGCAAATTAGTCATAGTTCTGCCTACGAACTCATCCACACCAGACTTGAATTTCGTAAAGTCGGTGCATGCGTGTCTCTCTGCTCAGCCGAAAACCTTCTTTTTTGAGGGCATCAGGAAGCTTGTGCAACGATGAACCAAGTGCGATGAAAAGCAAGGGGACTATATTGAAAAATGATGTTAACGTTAGTTTCCTATTTGTATTGCAATAAAATTTTTAACCACATTGCGGATAATTTTTGATTTACCCTCGTAATAATGCTGTGCTTTCATTAACCCTCACATGATTAACTTGCATGATTTTCAATTTCTTATAATCTATCATACTTTGTAACCAGGGGTGTTAAACTGTGGCTCGCCGGATACCACTAATTTTTCAAAGAAAAGGTCGACTTCTTCAATCGCAGATATTTGTTGATTAGATAAGGCAATGATAACTATAAAATTTTAGTAGTATCCGCAGGCCACAGTTTGTCATCCCTGATTTTAATGATTATTTTAGAAAACCCTTGGTGCTACATAAAGTTTCCCGAAGTATTGCGCGGATCAAATAAACCTGTTTTAATCTAGATATTTTTATATATTTTTTATATTCAGTAAGCATAGTCAAATATATACCACAAAGGAATAACATTATTTTAAACATAATGTCTTATTCGAAATAAGCTTGTATGCATTTCGGGAATTTTTGGATCTCACCACGTATAATGCTTAGATGTTTATAAAAAACTTTAAACTTTGCCGGTATATGAGCCCTAAGCAACCGTATCATTCAAGGAAATGGGGTGACATTTGGGATGTAGCTGCTTTATGTCATGGTCTTGAGAATGAAGTAAAAAACAACAATCGAGTTCTTCTAGTTATGGTTACAGCGGCAAAATTTCGAAAATTTTCAGTGACACCACCCAACGTTTTCATCGCAGAATGATCTTCAAGGGGGAAAATATAAATGGCATTAAAATTTAAGTTTAGAAGTGGAAAAGGCGACATAAAACAAACATAAATAAAAGCATTGAGAAGAACGAATCATTCTACACATGCGACAAGAACCAAGTAATTTTACTCGGATTACAAAAATTTTTGTTTACTTTCACAGACAATGACACATGGCATGAAGCTAATGCAGAATCTCACATTTGATGGCGTTTTTCATGTCAGACTCACTTAGAGGATTTCTCATGTACACATAGAATTGTAAATATCCCAAGAGACAAAAACGCATTGAGGTATAAACGGGTGAACCTGCGCGTAACGGAAAAGCGAAAAGGCGGTAGACGACAATGCCGCCAATTTGTTCTTGCAGATCTCATGGAGAATGAAATGGTCTTCTTCGCGTTTGTTTTATGATTTTTGAACGGTATGGTCGCTAGGGCCTAATATATCCAAAAAGTCTTTTTTATATATATAATAAGCCTGTATGTCAGTTCGAATAAGTTAATACCGATAATATAATATAAGCTAAATACCGAAATCTCTAGAAAAATACGATTTAAAACATTTCTGCAATTTATTTATCTTACTTGGAACAACATCGTATGTCAGAGAAAGAAAATCCGAAAAAAGAAAAACATATCCATTAATCTCGAGAAATGATATAAATTAAACGCATAACAAAACTATATTATCTTACATCTTAATATAGTTTGCTCGGTTTAGCGGCCATTTCTATGAAAGCACGCCATGTAAAGAACACTTCTTACATTCGCAGAAATTGTATGCCCAAATTTATTTACCCTTTTGCGTAATTTGATGAGCAGAGCTCGTAAACTTTGAAGAAAAATAAAGTAACTGAAACTTCCACTATGTGCATTGTCTTCGGAACTCCTAATACAGGAGCGTCAAACAGTGGCCCGCCGGATACCACTAATTTTTTACAGAAATAGTTGATGTGTTGAACATCACAGATTCGATGATTAGATAAGGCAATAATTACTATAAAATTTTAGTGGTATCCGTCCGGCCACAGTTTGACACCTCTGTTCTAATATGTCCATTCGATTTCTGTCAAATTTCATATTTACTTTTTATGCAACTGTATTTAACTATCTAAAGAAAGCAGAAAATCCCACTTCCTAAAACAACTTATTGCGGATTAAACCCTTGACTTTTTTTTTTTTGGGACACAATAAATTAAAAATAAGGAAACGGCGCCACTTTTTTTTTCTAAAATATTTGGCTTTGTGCAATCGAAAAAGGTATGCCATTTGACAAACCAAAGATTACAGTTAAAATTAAGTGGTATCCAAAAGCTTTTAGTATAGAAGATAGCGAATTCTTTTTGCCCGAGCGGCACTCATGAAAAATAGTTAAGGGGGTTAATCCTTTGCACTAGTGTTTCCAGGTGTCGCGGGGAAATCGGGGCTCCGAATGCTCTGGACACCACTAATTTCTTACTGTTTATTTAGCTATCTTTAATCGCCGATAATTCTGCCATTACGTAAGGCGAAGAAAATTACTTTAAAAAACTAATGTCCAAAGCATTTGGAGCCTCTATTTTCACAGGAGCCTAGTGGTGAGTCACCTCTCGAGGTGACATAGGTCTCGAGGTTAATACATTTCCAGAATTTGAATGTATGCACATTGTTTACCAGTAGTGTTGCCAGTTTAGTTTTTTTCTGCTTCAAAATATCTACCTTATTTTTGCAACAGTCATTTTCGTTTTATTTAGTAACAGATATTCCATGATTTAACCTTCCTACCCTGTTGAAATTTCACTCAGCCTTAATAAAAACATTTCACACCAGAATTTTCTTTAAAAACTTTTTAATGTATTTATTTATGTTATTTTTCGGTGCCTTTTATTTATCTTACTTTAGGAAAATATTTCTGGTTCGAATCAAATAAAATGAATTACAGAAACGGGGCGACCATTCAGAGTAGACCCATTCAGAGTAGGAAGGTTAAAAAAAGTTCTTATGCAGTTTAAAAATTCTGGTAGATGTTTCGAATAAAAAACTAGGTAAATTCCAAGTATACTTGTCACTGGTCAACAAAGTGTTAAAATATTTGCATAGAATGTTAAAATTGCAACAAAATGTTAAAATATTTGCATTTTTTAACGGTCATACTGAATTGAAAGTATAATTATAAAAAAATATAGATATCTCAAAAGATTTTTGAAACGAAATTTAACTTTATTTCGCAACTGCCTTTAAAAGTAAACAAAGATTTCAACAAAGATTACTAATTAATGCATTTGAAATGAATGTCAAAGTGCTCTTTTTAATGACAGTTTATAGGTTTTATTTAAGACTAATTGAATAGCAGTGGTTAAAAAGAATATTTTGGTTTATGGCTAAACATTCTGAGGAAATTTAAGACATATAATAAAGAGACATATAATTTAAGACATTATTAAATAAATAACTAAAACAATATGTATGCGTATTTACTTTCACTCAAAAAAATTATTCACAGATAATTTTTTTAAAATTTTTTATTATGATTACGCTTTTTGTCGCTCATTTTAAGTAAATAAACCACTAATCGCAATTTAATAGAATAAAAAATAATAATCAACTAATAATAACTTCATATGTTTCCATTTTTTGTCGGTTAACAATCAACAAAGACATTTGTTGAAAATTCCCATATGAATCTGCAGTATTAAGAGAACTCCTGAATTAATATTTCATTTTTACGTTGTCGGTTAACAATGATAATGATTAAGTATTTCTAAAGCGCTAGAAAATTAAAATTCAAAAAAGAAAAGGCAAATGCTTATACATTTATTCTTTACTCTCAAGTAAGTATTTTAAGAACTTCCTAGAATCTAATTTGTTTTCAAGTCCCATGGCTTCCAAACTTCATTAACATATTTGTAAATGAATTTGTTGAATATTTCCTTGCGAAGCTAGAATAAAGATTAAAACGACATTTAATACCTTAAAAGTTCAAATTAATCTGAATGCAACTAAATATATTAAAGGAAAATAAAACCAATCTTTCTCAGAAAGTGTTTATTTCATTATTATATAAGATTTTAAAAGTGGGGTAAGATGAATTAAAATGATTTTATTATAGCACCCAGGGTAAAAATAATTGTTTAAAATGTATCACCAACAAATGGTGTCTATTTAGACAAAAGTCATATTTTTGAAAAATTGTATTAAAAGCACGCAAAAAATACATTATTAAAACTTCAAGAAGTAGTCTGTATATTTTTTTATGTATTTATTTATTTAAATAAGAATGATTCTGTTAATGTTATAATTATATGTGTACACGGCATTTGCAAATCATACTAGTTTTCAGAATATGACATCTATTTTAATATTTGTACTAAATATTCTGTTCTGCGTAAAATAACTATTCTTGTAAACATTCAAATTTTATAAACTAATAGAGAAATTAAAAATCAACCGGACTAAAATATCGTTTATTTTTTTATTTATTATTAATATTTGTTTATAATTTGATTGTAACCAAATATATTAAAAGAAGATAGAACTCATGTCTTAGAAAGTGTTCATTTCATTTTTTTTTTTTTTTTTTTTTTTTTTTTTTTGTAAAATTTGAGAAGGGATTAAAAATGAGTTTAAATGATTTTATGGCGGCATTCTGTTAAAAAATAATGTATCAAAGTCTTAATGCATCAACGTCAGGGCTTAATTTGTAACAAAAAAAAAGCCTAATATTCTGCGGTACGAAAACCGTAGCGCTCCCCCCACCCCACCCCCACCCGCCATCACTCCAATCCGCATATTTATAATTCATACATTACTTGCAAGATTTAAAGCATCTTTTTTTTTTTTTTTTTTTTTTTTTTTTTTTTTTTTAGCAAAATAAAAATCTTAAATATATCTACCTGCATATACAGGGTGACAATTATTGAACTATACGAAATAAAACGTACATTATTTAAAAACTACTGAGTGCACAAATTTTATTCAGCATGTAAACGTAACTACAGACATTCGGATTTAGGTTATGACATGTTCGATATGGCTGTCATCATTGGCTATGATGTGGGACAGACGAATAGCAAAATTCTGCATAACCCCGCTGAAGTGTCGGAACATCGAACCACCTCCTGAATACCGATTTTCAGCTCAGCAATGGTTTTAGAGTTATTCCTGGACACATTGTCTTTAACACTAGAACGCCCGGAAGGAGTCGATTCAACTCCGACCATATGATTAAATGTCAATTGGAACCAGAAATTTTTTCACAAAATATATTACATTTTAAAAACGCTGATTAACGTTAAATAAATCAGTCAAATAATTTTAAATAAAAATTCTGGTTTAAAATATTTTTATGAAACTTGAGTAAAATTTCCGGGCGTTCTAGTGTTAATGTAGTCACACAAAAATGAGTCACATGTGTTCAGATCCGGAGACTATGGCGGCCAAGTGGCCGCCCATTCCAGTGGCCTCTGGGTACTCCAGGGTCAGAATGCGTCCCCAAAGTGCTCCTCCAGGACATCAAACACTTTCTTGGTCCGATGGGGTCAAGCCCCGTCTTGCATGATCCACATCTTGTCGATATCAGGTTCACTTTGGATAATGGTGATGAAAACATTTTCCAAAAGCTTCACGTATTGTTCAATAGTCATCGTGTCGTCAGCGAATATCGGACATTGCACAACACACCCGTTGAGAGTGGAGAGAGACTTCTCGATCGCGAAATGCGGATTCTCAGTCCCCAAACCCGCCAATTTTGCTTATTGATGAACCCATCCATCTGAAAGTGGGCTTCGTCGCTAAACCAAACCATATTCGCATCAAATTCCTGTTCGTCAATTCTCTTGACAATAGTGTTGGCGAAGCGGTTGATTCCCACCTGTTGTGCATCTCGTCTGATCGATTTCCTTGGGCTGGTTTGAAACACAGCGCGTGTCTTCCGGATGTTTTCAAGCTTTCGCACACTAGTTTGTCGACCGACATTGTCAACACTGTCATCAGAAACACTATCAGTTCCCTGAAACTTGAGAATTAAATTCTTCATTGTTAGCACACTTGGACCGGTTGTCTTCAGCTTGTACTCGTTCGCAATCTTCCTTTGAGCCGCAGTCGGGCTGTTATTGCTCGCATAGTAGGCCTTCACAAGCGATATACGCTCAGGCACGCTGTACCGTGACATTCTCACTTGGAAATAGCTGACAACAACAAGTTGCGTGCGTATGCGCATACTAATTCCCATCATGCCCTGCGGCCAACCATGAAGTTTGTACTTCATCACGCACCCCATTCAGAAGTTATGGCGGTTTAATTTCATATAGTTCAATAATTGTCACCCCGTACTTAACTGTCAACTATCCTTCCTCAGCGGTTTAAAATTGGCGCAAAGGAGGAGCCTATTGACACCACTAAATTTTAGAAGTATTTTTCGGCTTAGCTAATGACATAATTTCTGCGTTTTTACTAAGCTGAAGAATACTATAAAATGTTTGTGGTGTCAATAGGCTCCTCCTCTGCGCCAATTTTCCACCACTGCTACCTTTTAGCTTATCACTCCTTCCGAATAGAAATCTTTGCCTAATTCTAATGTTAATTAATTGCAGAATTCTGACATTAGGTAAGGTAAGGATTATACTTCGTAAATAGTGTTAACTCAAAAAAGGAATTGTTCTTAGCTTTGCATACACTGTAAAAAAAAAAAAATCTGTCAAATTGACTGGAAAAAACTGTCAATTTTGGCGCCAGTAAAAAACCGTTTAATTTACAGAAAAAAGCTGTAATTTTTCATTTAAACAGTTTTTTTTCTGTAAAAAATACAGATTTCTTTTGCAAAAATTACAAAATTCAGCTTCTTTTACAGAAAAAACTGTTTTTCTTCAAAACAGTTTTTTTCTGTAAAAAATACAATTCTTTTCTGTAAAAATTACAAGTTTTTTTTTTTTTTTTTTTTACAGTGTATATATATATATATATATATATATATATAACGAATGAACAACTAGTAAAAATATTTATAAGAAATATTTTCCGAAAATCTTATGCACCGTTTCATCTCCATCTCCTACGTGCGCGACAAACTACGTCACACATTAGTGTTTTGAAAGAAAAGAATGCAGAAACTTGGAGATCGGAGGGAAAGGGAAAGAGTAATTTAGGCTTCGGTTTTTTTGGAATCGCTGTTGCACTGGGGCCCGGAGCCCTGTATTTATGAGCTCCGGTGAATTCCGACAAATATTTAAATATTTACTAAAAACAGAGAAGTACCGGAGCTGATCGGTTGGCTATTACAGCCAATACCAAGGTACCTCGACAAACTTACCTTGGTGCCTTATACATCACTGTAACTATACGAAAAATCACTAAGATAGGATGAAAAAATGAACCCATATACTGTGACAGCACCTCGGCGACGAACTGATTTAATATTATGCCAATTTGATCAAATTTACAACCACATTTATCGCCAAGCTATTATGTAAAAAATTTGAAAGGCCAAAGTTGTATGATACATAGAAGTTAGACATCTTCGAAATTTCCCAAAAACCTACGATAAAGTAAGTATATTTTGTCACAAAAAGGGTATAAATAAAAAACTGTTCGCAGGTGAGGGCGTTCAAATGCAAGTCTTGTACAGTACAGCTATCAATGTAATGAGGGATTGTTATTTGAGTCTTAAGAAAATTTCTCGACTGTTATTTGGGTCTTCAGTGACACGAAAACACCAATTCTCCAATGTTAATCCAATGGGAGAATTTTCTTTAAAGATATCTCGTTTGTCTTTCAATACTTTTAAATGATTTTTTTTTTTTTTTTTTGCATTGGATAGCTGAGATTGATCTCTACAAAAGTCTTTTTTACTTTTTCTATTTTATTTACATGCATTTTTAATAAGGACACTTTCACTTTTCACTTTCGGAAGCGGTTTCGAAAATGAAATATCCTCATAAAAAATCTGCAAACAAAATCGAAAAAGTAAAAAACGGCCTTTCTAGAGATCGACCTCAGCTATCCAATGCAAGCAAAAAATCATTTACAAATATTGAAATGCAAACGAGCTATCTTAAAATATTTCTTCCGTAGGATTAACTTTAGCGAGAGGGTATTTTCGTGGGACTGAAGAAGCCGCTTAATGATAACTGTAAACAGCATCACTTTGTTTTCGTGATTTTTATTATATTAGATGCTTCTTGTGCGTCATATTATTGTAAGAATATTCGCCGAATAAAGCGTATTCTACAAAAGAAACTGGGTAGGATTCTCCTTCCGCCGCCGCTACAACGAAGACGGGAGATTTCGAAACACAAAAAAAAAAAAACTCATTTATCCACATGTAAAGCTTGAAAATTAAGTCTTTTCAAAATGAAGCAATTTAAATTGCTCTGAAATGTAGTTCCAAGTTCTGTCTATATCTATTTGACGATTCCATCAAGGGTTATGAAGTGTTCTCTTTAACATATTTTATAGCATATTAATCATTATTTTAACTGCAGATTTTTTTTTAAATCAAATTAAGAGACATACCTGTAACATATAATTTGGCATTCATGATCATGGACCATTATGGACCATTCTCTTCGTGGATAGAACTTTCTAGTTTCTGTTAGGGAGATAAAATTTATAGAAGTAATTTAAAATTATTTCATGATGTTAATATTTATTCAGTTTTAATTGGTTTATTTATTTGTACGGTAAAATATTTAAAATTCATTTTTAAATATTAATAGTCTTTGAAATGATCATTCAGTATTATATAAAATGTAGAGATAAAAATATCAATAAAAATTAATACAATCAGCGGGGTTAAATTGCTCTACTCTTTATTTAATCTAAATCAGTGGTTTTCAACTTTATGTTGGCCATTCCACGCTAAATTTCTAATGTGCCAATTAGAACAGTTACTGCTCCTTTATTTTAAAATCGTAAAATTCATTGTCCCAAATATTTTCTTTTATGCTTTAATCACAAAATACAGTTCATTGCTTGAAGTAAAATGTTCTTTAAAACAGAGGCATCGATCTTCCTAAATTAATTTGCATACCTGGAAGATAGTGAATGGATTCCAATAAAAATTTGTATGCAGGTATAATCAGGCTTGTTAACTCGTCTACTACCGGATACACCCGGTCACGAATTCGTGACTACTATATCTTATCTAAACTACTTATCTTGCTCAAAGATTAAGTGAAGACAATTTCGAAACTGTTCTCCCACTTCTAAAGCTACTATCTTCAACAGTTTCAGATAATTAAGAATGAAAACTTATTTCTTATTCAAAGATGAATGAATTTATATGAACAATAAAAACTAATGCATTCTTTTCAGAAATCAATCCGCAAATCATTTTTTCTATAATTAAACAACGTAGAAGAATTATTTTTTAACATTTTTCATTTTAAGAAATAAATTAGCACATCGTTTTCGCGTCTTCTCATTGTTTTATCTTCTATGCACGTTATTGCATATTTTTCCTATTTTGCAATCGATTTGTTTGAGGAACTACAATATCTTTTTGCACATACGAGGGCTAAATAAATTGGGATCTCCATTTAGAGTTAATTCGACCAACTAAAAACCGCTACCTCTTGAGTTGTAGCTTATCCACTAACAACTTGACAACCAGAAGGGATAACAGTGAACTTAATTCATAATTTTCAGTAAAAAAATAAAAGATGATCAATTGTTTTCTAAAAAATTTCTTCATATCCGCCCTCTATAACTGTCGTAAATACACTAAAAACCGTAGATTGTAGTTTCAAAGGCGCACACAAAAGGGGGAGAGGGAAGACAGACACTTTCGAATTTTAAACATAAGAAACCATAAAAGTGCCAATTTTACGATGTAAGTAAGATAAAAATTATTTATAAATTAAAAAAAAAAAAATGGATGTTTTGAAATAAAGCATGGCAGTACTTTTTTCTAAAACATAGTATTTTACACAAATAATGGCATTACATTTAACGAATCAAACATCTATGTTTTGTAAAAACACTGTTGAATATGAATAATTTTCCCAAAAGGTTATAAATTTTTCTATCCATAAAAAACTTTACTATTGGTATTTTACTCACGTTTTTCTCTCCAGAAATAGGAAGTAATCTATACTTTTGATCGTCTTATCTGTTTTTAAAGTCATTAGTTCCTTAAGTAGTTGTTTGTTCCTATTTCTAAATATATAATGATTTTAAATTACGATGTCAAAAGTTACAGACAAGACTGGATTCTATTTTTATTTTTCTGTATTTCGTTGACTGATGTATATTTTTAATAAGTCGAACTAGAAATTTTTATATTACCTTTTTTTCTTCGAGAAGTCGTGCCTTTTTACTGTTTGACCATGTAAACAACGCAACCATTCTACAATAACAAACCAGGTATGAAAGCGCTCCGACCCAAATGACCGACTACTACCACTAAATTTTCATAGTATTCTTTGCTTTATTAAATCTGAGAAATTCTGTCATTAAATAATGCGAGAAATACTATTAAAATTTAGTGGTAGTAATCAGTCATTTGGGTCGGAACGCTCTCATCTCTGAACAAACACAAAAAACTCTCTTAAGTTAAGACATTTCCGAACGCAAGTTCTAGAAAAAGGAAATACGCAGAGAGTGTATTCGAGGGTGTATTCGTTACAAAAGTGTGTGGACCACACTTTTGTAACGATTTTGACTTACTATAAAATATAAATTTAAATGAAACTAGTCGGATGTACCAATCCCAAAACTTTCTTCTATCTCATACATGTTAATACTTCAAAATTCGCTATCACACTGCCAAAATTAAATGGCAATCTATGCATCTCATGAGGATTCTAAAGATATGAAATTCCGTGCATTAGTTCTTGAGATATGACTATCGCCGAAATCGTCTAAATCCAGCAAAATGCTGCCTAGCAGCGCCACCTATTGGGTGATTTATACCAAATCCTAATCAGCAACAATTTATGTCAACGGCTGACTGAATCTGAAGTTTGAAGAAAATCCGTGCATTAGTTTTTGAGATAGAGCTATAGCGAAAATCGTGAAAATTCCTGCATAGCAGCGCCACCTATTGGGTGATTAACACCAAAACCTGATTAACAACAACTTGTGTCAACATACAACTAAATCTGAAGTTAGATGAAAATTCGTCTATTAGTTTTATAGATAGAGCTATTGAGGCAATCGTAAAAAAGGCAGCACAGAAGCGCCACCTGTTGGGCGATTTACACCAACACATAATAAGTTTCAAGTCATATCAAGGACTAACTGAATCTGAAGTTTGATGAAAATCCGTGCGTTAGTTCTTAAGATTATTGGGGAAATCCTGTAAATCCTGCAAAATTCATCATAACAGCGCCACCTGTTGGGCGATTTACACCAAAACGTAATCCGCATCAATTCATATCAAGGACTAACTAAATCTGAAGTTTGATCAAAATCCGTGCATTAGTTCGTGAGATAGAGCTATTGCAAAAATCGTGAAAAATGCAGCATAGCAGCGCCACCTGTTGAGCGATTTGCACCAAAACCTAATTAACAACAACTTGTGTCAACATACAACTAAATCTGAAGTTAGATGAAAATTCGTCCATTAGTTTTATAGATAGAGCTATTGAGGCAATCATGAAAAAGGCAGCACAGAAGCGCCACCTGTTGGGCGATTTACACCAACACATAATCAGTTGCAAGTCATATCAAGGACTAACTGTATCTGAAGTTTGATCAAAATCCGTGCGTTATTTCTTAAGATAGAGCTATTGGGGAAATCCTGTAAATCCTGCAAAATTCATCATAATAGCGCCACCTGTTGGGCGATTTACACCAAAACGTAATCAGCATCAATTCATATCAAGGACTAACTAAATCTGAAGTTTGATCAAAATCCGTGCATTAGTTCGTGAGATAGAGCTATTGCGAAAATCGTGAAAAATGCAGCATAGCAGCGCCACCTGTTGGGCGATTTACACCAAAAACTAATCAGCACCAATTTGTATTAGGGACTCACTGAATATCAATTTTTATTAAATTCCGTGCATTAGTTCTTGAGGTAGAGCGCCCACAAAATTTGTGTCACATACACACAGACAGACAGACAGACAGACAGACTCACAGAGTCACAGACAGACATTTTGTAAAAACATGTTTTTTGGAATCTCTGACCTCTAAAACGTGTAAATCCGTCGAAAACCGGAAGTCGAAAATTTTTACGAATCCAATACTTTCTTCTTGTAAAGATAGAAGAAAGTAAAAATATATAAAATTTATATGGCACCAATTCGAAGAAGTCGGAAATTGTACCTCAAACGTGGCGAATAACATGCGTTCGTGTACTATAGCTAGTTTTATAAATACTCAGATCTTGATGCGATAGCTGTTGCACTCTTATGCAAAAATGCATGAATACGAAATTTATTACGATTATATATATTAAAATTAGTAATACGGAAATAATATGACTCCATCCTAAATACGACGTAATCACCATGGCAACCTCTAATCATTACCAATCATGGGATACCATTGAATTAATTGTGTATGATAGGATTTAATAGAATGAAGAAAATTTTTATTAATATCTTTTTAAGTTTTGGTTCGATTTTCATAAAATTTGAAATGACTCGACAAAATTATGCAACGATCATATATATTAAATTTCAAACCATTCGGTTGGGAAGTTTTTGCACTGTTATATGCGGACAGACGGGCAAACAGACAGACGGACGGACCAGACAACTATAGGCGCTGCCATCGAAACACTCAAGGCCAGAGGACACGACGAGGCAAACGAAAAAGACAGGCTACCGCGTGCATCCCAAGTGTCTTTTTTTACAGACCGCTAGAGTGACGTGATGCTCTTTTCGTTTTCGTACATCTGCATTAGTGCATTCGAGCATCACGTAACTCCAGAGGTCTGTAAAAAAAGATACCTGGAATGCACCGCGGTAGCCTGTCTTTTTTGTTAGCCTCGGAACACGAGTTGCGACGTCATCACTAATCGACCGACTTCTCACTAGTGTTGGAATTCACACCGGAAATTTTCGAATAGCAATTTTCTTTTATTTTATTTGCGGAATATCTATCATCTTATAAAACAATTATGACAATTATAAACTTACTGGTGAGAATTCGGAATCCCTAAATAAAAATTCAGCCAGATGCGGAATGTCACAGTGTCGCCGCATCCGGCTGATATTTATTGGGGAATTCCAAATTCTCACCCGTAAGTTTAAATAGTTATTATTGTTTTACAGGATGATAGATATCCCACAAAAAAAATTGCTATTCAAAATTTTCCGGTGTGAATTCCAACACTAGTGAGATGTCGGTCGATTAGTGATGACGTCACAACTCGTGTCCTCTGGCCTTCAGTATTTCGATGGAAGCGCTATAGGTGCTACGTATTACGAACGCACCTAAAAAGGGTTTAATTATCGTCTGCATCATTAAAAATATTCTTTACTTTAAAATGTCACTGGAATATAAACAATGGATTGAAGGCGGTATTCGCATACTGTTTGTATAGGATTCTCGCTTTATTAAGAGAAATACTGAGTGATTTTAATATTTTCACACGTAAAATAGGTGACATGTTTAGTAAAAAAGGGGGAGGGGAAAGGTCAAACTTTACATTTGGCAGGGAAAAAGGTAAAAAATGCAAAAAAAAAAAAAAAAACAAAAAAACAAAAAAACAAAAAAAAAAAAACATACTCAACAAAGATACATTCACCGTTTATCATTTCTAAAGAAGCATCTTGTGTTTTATAAGAAAATCCGACCCCCCCCCCCCCGAAAGAAAGATCGCAAAATCTTGAAACATCTCTATAGGAACTGTAAACTAAAATAAAAAATCTGTTTTAAAGCTAATAGAAAAAATTACGTTCACCGCCTAATGCGAAAACATGTTTCTCAACGTGCTGATCGTTCTATGAAAATTATTTTGGCTGGTGGAAAATAAAAACAGTTACAATTTATAAGGCTTAAATATATGTATGTCTGAATGCAATAGAAAAAGATCGATTTACTACTGAAAATGAGGATGAAAACGTAAAATTTTGTTCAGAAAAAACAAAGAAAGTTTTTCTAAAGGTTTTATAGCTATTGCTGGATTCTTTTATAATGGAAAACTTAAAATTAGGAAAGTAGAAAAAGAGTCAATATTAACTGGGATTGCTATCAGAAATATGTTTTAGCACATGTTTTAAAAGAAACATCACTTTACCCAAACAATCTTCATTGTATTAAGTTCTATCAGGATAAGGCTACAGCCATACCTCTAAATCTACTTCTATATTTTTAGAAAAAGCGAGGATCTAAGATTAAAATTCAAATCTTCTGTGTACAATTAGTGGCATATTTAATACTAGAACGGCCGTGAGCGGTTATTTTGACTGCTACCATATGAATGTATTTCAATTCAAACCAGAAATATAAAATAAGCTTAACGGACACAAAGAAGAAAAACGTTAATTAAAAAAGTTAAACTGTGTTAAGTAAAAATTTTGGTCACTTAGAGCAGTGACGATCACACTTAGTGACATCGTTATAGTTGCCAACTTTTACGCTTTTTTCTTACCACTAAAATGTAATAGTAAAATTTTCCATATTTAACCCTCTCGCTGCGAATTTTTTTTTATCAAAATAGGTTCAAAAATTGCGCACAAAGCGATATAACTAAGCGTACAAACTTAATACTGGAATCGGGCGTAAATTAACATAGCTGCGCCATTTTGTGAACGGAATGATAATCCACATACGCGGGCTTTCAGTGTGTCGTTATATATGACAGGATTTCTACCATCTGCGAATACTTTATAAATCTTTTGTCACTCATGGAACTGAACTTTGTTTAGCACATTTATTACAAAATAATTGCTTAGCGAGAGGGGCATCCAAATGCACTTGTCACCACGAAGTTTTCTTCGCCTTGTTAGAAACACTTCAGCTTTTAATCAAGGTGAAAAAAACTTTACAATTTTAGTGGTGCAAAGTAAGAAAACAGTTAGACATCTTCCTGTAGTTTAACTCCGTCCGCTAGGTGGCGTGCGCCCTTGAATGATGTGACCTCGCCTTTAATCTTGCGGTTACCTCTCCCGTTTAAGATAGGACGCTTACTTATATCGCTTTGATTGCGCACATTGCTTTTGAATCAGACTAAATCAGGGCTGTCATTGGAGACTATTTTTATCTTCTCGCACCACTATTTTAAGAAAATAAATTTTGCTGTACATTTCTCTTGTAGATGTTTTTAAAGTCTATATGGAATTTTTTGTATTTAAAAAGTGCTCCGAGTTGAATTAAACAATAGTCGCCAGTGGAAAAAATGAATCCTTGGGGAATCACGGGTTGCGCAAATTTTGCTACTTTTACGCAGTGTTGCCAGTGGGATACTTTTTTTTAATTCAGATTTCTTGATTGGCACCACTTTTTTTAAACGGTAAGATTCACTTTCTTTTTGTCTTAATTAATATGGGCATTAAATAAGGCACATTTTACCATTTCAAAAAAAAAGCGGTGCCAATCAAGAATCTGATTTTAAAAAAAGTAGCCCATCTGGCAACACTGCTTTTACGTTGCCCGAAGAAATCTCGGGTTGCGCAGCGAGAGGGTTAATCGGCGAACTCTGCGATTCAATAAATCAAAAATTTCTTTTAAATTTTACTGGTAAGAAAAAGCGTAAATGTTGGCAGCTATGCATCTTGGTGACATCACACTTATTGACTATCACACGCGTGTAATACACTCCGCATGGCCTCTTTATTATGCCTGCATATCATGTTCGTGACTATAACTGTCGCCTTTAAGTTGGACTATATGTAAGTGACATTAATTGAAAGCTATGACGTGATGAGATACATATTATAGAATAGATATTTAATAGGATCGGGTCCGGATCTTGGTTTATGTACAGTCGTGGAAAAAAAAAAGTAAACACCCCTTACTAACTCTGCAAAAAATTATCGTAGAAGAAAGTTACTGGTACCACACGATTGGCAATAAAGTCTACTTTTAAATGATGTATATAAAATTTGCTTAGGCGGCATCTACATATTAAAACGAACCATAACTTTGTTTTTTTCAATAGGAATACACAATTCTGACAGCATAAATGAACTCCACACCCTCCAATTAGCCTAAAAAATTTTTTTTTGCAATTCGTGCCATAATTTTCCCAGAAATTACTTATTTTAAAACGAGCGTATTTTAGGGGCTGTATCAAAATTGAAGTTCCTTAACCGATTTTTAACCGAGAGAGCCGTCTTCTTGATCAAGGCATCTTAAGCACCACTCAAGCTGCAGACTGATAGATTACAGGATAGCATAAGAAATTTCAAAATCTAGTTTCTTCTATCATAGACGGCCCCTTAAACAATAATTTTGCAGCTTTTTAAGAATAATTTGAAAACTACTTGGAAGAAAAATGTGAAATTTTGGATATCCATAAAGCAGGACTTAATAAATCTAAATCCATAAAAAAAATTGTAGGTTGCAATTCATAATTTTTTCGAATATTAATTTCATAATTTATAATTCATATCATAAAATTATAAAAATTACAAATTCAACGTATTTATGTTTGGCTATTTTAGTATTATTGCCACACAAAAAATTAGCACATTAGGAGTATAATTTCAGGAGATATTAATGTAAATATGAAAATGTAATTTAACATTAGAAGCACCAATTTTAGATGTTTATAATTCAAAAACATATCATTCAAATGACTTGAAATTTTGGTGTCGAGGCATAGTTTGAACCGAAGATTTGAAATATCTTGTTAAAATTGGGTATTGCTATTGAAAAAAATGAAGTTTGGGTTCGTTTTAATATGTAGATAGACCCCTAAGCAAATTTTATATACATCAATTAAAAGTAGACGTTATTTCCAATCGTTCGGTACCAGTAACTTTGTTCTACGATAATTTGTTGAGGAGTTAGCAGGGGGTGTTTACTTTTTTTTCCACGACTGTACACTAGACACATTCTAAGGCATAGCTACTAACTCTTCCGCTTTTTTGTATCACAAAAATTTAATAGAAATTTTTTCCTTATTTAATAGGCAGATTACAGAGATTTAATAAGGTAAAGTTTACTATAAAATTTTTGTGGTACAAAAAAACGTAAGATGTTGGCAGCTGTGCTAAGGGCATATTTGTTTTAGGAGTGCGTGGCGTCGGTACGATTTTTAATCCGAGAGTAGTCGCTCCGGGTATGACATACCCAGTGTGCATATGTTTTTTTTACAATTGTCGCCACTATTTTTCGAAAAGTAATCTTCAACTTAATTTATTGCAGAATTTGTAACAATTGTCTCCGATTAAATAAGGTCACGATTATTATTTACATTTATTGGTAACAAAGTAAAAACCTTTCATATCCTAGGTATGCGCGATTTCTCCCGGGTTTCTCTCCGATTTCCTTTATTTTTCTTTTCGATTATTCGCCATTGGAAAATCGTTTAAATGGGTGTCAATGAAAAAGAAATGAATTGGTCACCATAAATACCTTTGAACCGGTTTGATTATTATAAATATTATAAGAATACTTATGTTTATTTTTCACTGCCTAATGTTTGATTGACGCCGATATTTCATAGGACTGCAATAAAAAAAACCTTAAAAATTGAGCTGAATAAATATCGCCTTTTCTCGCGGTTACCTTTTCCAAACAGTAAAACAATACTTTCCTTTTTTTTATCTTCCCTACGAAACAGGTGAATTTTCCGCTTAGAAAAAGAGGAAAGTTGCCGAAACTCTTTAGAATTTAGAACATGACACAGTCAACCATCCGTAAAATGAGTGGACAGTGTAGAAAAAGTGACATTAATTAAAAGCCGAGATAGGAAATCGATGCGCTTTAGAAGTAGATAAAAGTAACGGATTTTCTTCATAAGTAAATGATGTTTAATAAAGTATTTACCGGAAAAAATAATTTAACCTGAGTTACATTCCAATAAACTGTAAAGTCGCTATCGATTTTCTTGAGCGCAAATTTTAGACTATCGATTTTCAAGTGTAAATATACTTAGATTCAGTTAACAAGTGAATAAAAAAACAAAAAAAGGGTTTACCCTGCTTTCATTATATCTTTGGAATATAAATCAATATTCTTTATTTAAAATATTATATACGTACGTTCTTTTGATTTTACTTTCACTCAAGCGTATTTACAGTTTGCTTGTTTAGCATAAAAGTTTTTTATACAGTAGCGCTCAAAAGTATTGCGACAAAGATAATAATTGACTTAAATAAAAGCAATAATAAAATACAAAAAGCATTCATTTATTTTATTTAACCACAGTCAATGTTTTACAGAATTTTAGAAAAGGAACTAGAGTCCTGCACGGGTCGGGTTGTACCCGACCCGAACTCACAAATTCCATTTTAAGTCAACCCGCAACCCGACCCGAACCCACAAAAATAATTTTTGGCAACCCGCAATCCGACCCGAACCCGAGATATTTCAACCCGCAATATTTCAACGCGCAACCCGATCCGAACCCGCAATGAAAGAAAAGTAAATCATGTTTTAATGTCATTATGAAAAATATTCTACACTTGTATCTCTAATACCATTTTTATATTTTTCATAGAAGAATTAACAAATCTATGTTCTGTAATATTCAAAAATAGTAAAACTTCTGAATAGTGGACACCTCGGGATCGTTAAATAGAGTCAAAAATTGTCTCGGGTTATCCTAAATTTTGTTTTTTCTGCTTGGAATGAATCTAATTTTCTTTTTGCAGGTCGGGGTCACACTAGAAAACGTCTTGCGGGTCATATATAAGTTTTTTGCCACTCAGATTGTTGGCATTTTCACAAAAAGTTTGAGCACAGTTATGTTTACCCAACAATCTGGGTGGCAAAAAACTTATATATGACCCGCAAGAATTTTTCTAGCGTTACCCCCGACCTGCAAAAAGAAAATTAGATTAACTCCGAGCAGAAAAAACAAAATTCGGGATAACCCGACCCGATGTTTGACTCTATTTAACGATCTCGAGGTGTCCACTGTTCAGAAGTTTTACTATATTTGAATATTACAGAATATAGATTTGTTAATTCTTCTATCAAAAATATAAAAATAGTATTAGAGATACAATTGTAGAATTTTTTTCATAATGACATTAAAACATGATGTAGTTTTCTTTCATTGCGAATTCGGGTCGGGTTGCGGGTTGAAATATCTAGGTTTCGGGTCGGGTTGCGGGTTGCCAAAAATTATATTTGCGGGTTTGGGGTCGGGTTGCGGGTCGAGGAATTTTTTTTTGTCGGGTTCGTGTCGAGTCGCGGGTTGACTTAAAATGTAATTTGCGATTTCGGGTCGGATACTACCCAACCCGTGCAGGACTCTAGTTCATTTTCTAAAATTCTGTAAAACATTGAATATGGTTAAATAAAATAAGTGAATGATCTTTGTATTTTATTATTGCTTTTATTTAACCCTTAAATGCCTGCGTTTTCAAAAATCATTTAAAAAATGTTTTTCGGCTTTCTTTTTTTAAATAAATCATGGGAAAAATACTTAAAAAATCATAAGTATGGTTTCGGCTAAAAAACTGTTTGTTTTTAATCGGCAAATTATATTTTGTTTTAAGTAGAGGAAAAGGTCCAGATACCGGCTACCACTTTTGTTTTCAATCTAGATCATACAATTTTCAAAATTAATAAAAAAAAAACTGACAGCAGGGTACCTCGACATGTTTTACACCTGTTTAGAGAAAAAAAATCAGTTTAAAAGACGTTTTCTCTTTATAAAAAGCAAAATTCTGAAAGTCTTCAAATTTTGAGTTTTTAAAATGGGGTCTAAATACCGGCTACCTAAGTTTTTTTTCCCCCCCAAAAGATCACACAAATAGATCTAATGACAATTATTAAGCAATAAGAATGTTATTTTAATAAATTGTATTGCTTAATAAAATTTTTTATGCACAGAAAAAATACGCAATTTTTAATAAATAAGTATTTTTGTCAAATTTCCAAAATTCTTTACGACTATCTCTCACAGTCTGCTTCCCATTATGTTTCTAATTTAGTTTTTTAACGTGTAAAACAAAAAAAAAAGCTTGCTGATTGAAATGAGAATTATTTTACCTTAAAAAATCAAAAACATAATTTCATTCTCTGCGTCGGTATAGTCCCTATCAGGCCACATATCGCATTCTTAACATTGAACCCAGAATCCCCTACCCCATTCTTGTCCACAGAGAAAGCACCCATGCAGAAGCCACAAATTTATCATCTTCCTCTGTTGGATATTTTCCTTTTTCAATTTTTTAAACCTCTCGCTGCGTAATTGGTTTATCAAAATAGCTTCAAAAATTGCGTATTTAACCCCTTCGCGACGAGCATCTTTTAAGAATTTTTATTCTTTGTCACCGGTTTTTCAAAACAAAAATCTTTGTCTAATTTAACCGGGAAAATGCTCCGATTAAATAAGGCAAAATTTGCAATAAAAAAATAACCGGTGGGAATAATCAAGAAGGGTTAATTTGACGGAAAATATTCATCCCCAAGGAAATCTCGGGTTGCGCAAATTTTGCTACTGTTATCAGGGTTCGTACGGGTGCTTGAATTTCATGACTAAGAAATTCTTCGGTACCGGTATTTTTTATGGAAAATCCGCCCTGAAATAAGGCGAAATTTCGACCGTTTAAATTAGATTTATTTTTCTATAAAAAAAATTCTGGTATTGGAACTTGAAAATAACGGATCCCGTACGAACCCTGTGTTATGTTGCCCTGGAAATCTCGGGTCGCGCAGCGAGAGGGTTAAAATCAAATTTCCGCCTCTTTCGCCTGGTTTACTCCGTCATTTATTTTCTTTCTCTTTACATTTATTACCGGAAATTTTGTAGTGTCCAACAGCGCTTTTTGGGAAAGAGATCCGGTAACCATTGTCGGTCCTGAAGAATTACGGCCATGGTTGCTTTTTTCATATTGCGAAATGGGACTGGAACTATTTCTGAACCATTTAAATTAATTTATTAATTATGGAACTACTTAAATTAATTTATTTTCCTCCCCTTCAAGCAGAGCAACCGAGAGAGGTCCAAATACCGACTAGCCGGTATTTACACCACTCTAGGTAGCCGGTATTCGGACCACTGCTATGTTTAAGTTAAAACCGGTATTACTCATTCGTATAATAAAATACCAATAATGTGCGCGTGGCAATTGAGAGCTTAATATGTCTAGAAAATAACTTAATCAACAATTCAAGCCAATATACGATCAATATATTTTTTAAAAAATGAGAAACACATATCTGAAAAACTTTTGATGTGCCAGATTACGTAGATTCGACACTTTTGCATTTACTATTTCTAAATGACACATACTTCAGCGACGTACTTTTCGTAACTTCCTTCTCTCAATTAAAGTTACAAACTCTGCCTATCACCGCTAGGCTGCGCTGTGCTCAGTTCTCAGAACACCTTGTAGCCGGTATTTGGACCTTCTCCTCTATGATTTACGGCAAAAAACTATTTGTTACTAATCGGCAATACTGGTGTTTAATTGAAAAAATAATTTTCCTTGATAAAATTCTATAATATTAAACACACAAGATTTTTGAGAACTGTGATAAGAAATAAATTTTACTTGCTCACTGCAGTAAAAAATAGGGTATTTCGCAAGCTTCCAAACAAAGCAAAAAGAACATGTATCAACAACTGAAAAAACAAATCTTACTTTATTCATAAACAGCACAAGTGTTGCCATTTAAATGTTGAAAATCGATTTAATAATATTTTCAAAATGTATTTTATTGGCAACATTAGGCATTATAGCTTCAATATTATTCTAATATTGAAGCTATAATGCTTAAATTGGAGCTATGAAGCTATAAGCCTAAATTGAGTATGTTGCCGAAAGGCAACACCCGACATTTAAGGGTTAAGTTAATTATTATCGTTGTCAAAATACTTTTGAGCGCTACTGTATTTATCATTGAATTTATCAGTAGCACTCATTGTTACTATTACTCATTAAATTTTTATATAATCGTCCTTGGAAAAATATGTGTAATATCACTAATCTTTGCCTAAATTTTGTTAATAAATTATACAGTCAAGAATTTTACGAATACAATCATTATTGGTTAAAATATATATTAAGACATATTCAAGGTTGGAGTAGCACGGTTGAAGTTTATTCCAACAGAGCGAAAAATGTCCAGACCAGGGATCCCCAGACAGGAGTTTCCGTGTTAAAGTAGTTTCATCATGTAATGCTATAGTTATAGCTCGGATGAAAGAAGCTAGCGCTGCAGTTTGCAGCTAAGTCCAACTAATAAGAGTGAATTATGTCAGCCAGGTATCGGTCCGGATAGCCTAACAGGTAAGGCATTGGCACGGCACGCCAAGTATCCAGGTTCGATCCCTGGTCTGGACATTTTTCGCTCTGTTGGAATAAACTTCAACCGTGCTACTCCAACCTTGAATATGATTTAATCCAGTTGGAAAAAATATTCGTTCCCTTCATATATATTAAGACATTAAGTTTTATTAACACGTTGCCTGCCACGCTACGATTATACTCGTAGCTTTAATATTTGTGGCTTTAATTTATTACTTTATCACCATTATTTTAAAATTTAAAAAAATGCCTAATTTATTGGCAGAAATTTCGATGTATTAGTAAAGCCAAATTTACCCTTCAGAATCTGTGGTGGCAAACGACTTTCAAGAAGAAATTTGGAAATTCTTACTTTTTGCGGCAGTCAACATGTTAAAGAAATTTTCCAAGAATAGTCTTTGATTAAAATCCTATAATTTTTAACAGAGTTAACGATAAATGGCATAAAAAGTTCCGGAAATGCAACAGACTTATATTATTTTGCTTAATTTTCTCCGTATTTTAAATAAGATTATTTTTATAAGTAGTTTCAAATATTAAAAGTTTCATCAAGAAAATATCCCGAGAATATATCACGGTCAATAAATATGCATAAGCATAGCTGCCAACTTTTACGCTTTTTCGTTACCTCAAAAACTCAATAGAGATTTTCGACTTTTTTAATCTTGAGATTTCGATGATTAAATAGGACAAAATTTATTATTAAATTTTAGTGGTGAGAAAACAGCGTAAAAGTTGGCAGCTATGCATAAGTCGTCCTTTTTAACATCCGTAAATCATATATCTATTATTAAAATAAACCTGGAACACATTAATTCCATTAAAATCTGTCGACAGCATTATTTGAAAAAAAAATTAAATTAATTTATTCAGAGATTTAGATTTACTTGTATAAATCAACCTTTTGCTTTACTCTTATAATTTATCCTTACTTACATAATATCTTCTGTGTGAACGTGTCTAGCTCTTTTGGGCCTATACAGAAAAAATTTTACGTACCATACTGATATTTTAACACTATGGCTTAAAGGTATAAAAATGTAATCAACGATTAAATTTTCCCACTCAAATAATTGATCACCTGATTTTTAAAAAATCGACGACTACTATTACGCAATAAAAATGAATGAAATTAAGCAATAAGGTACGTAACATTTAAGTATTTCTTAATTTCCTATCCATCGTTTACGATTCCTTATAATTACTAAACATCTATCTTTGTAAAAGTTTTGAATTTTTCTACATAGAAGTCAATTTCCATGCAATATTAGAGGAATTGGCCATTCAAGATATTTTTAAACTTTCATTCGAAATATTTATAACACTTGTTAGATTCAATAACATGCACAATTTCTATAGTACGCAGAAAAGCAATCAAATATATTATACCTTCCCATCCCACCCCTTTGAACTTTCTACGATACGAAATTGATGCTGTTCAGGAAAGGATGGTAATCAGCGCAGATTGTATAACAGATACGCTGAGAATGCATTCTTATTTTCAAATTTAAATTCATGGAATATGGAAACTAGATAATGAGACAAGCATGTAGTGGATATTGTAAATATCCTACCACCATAATCTATACCTGAACAACATTCAATTTTCGTTCATACATCGGGCCAAAAATCGAAAAGTATTGAAGAAGTGTTAACAGCAATTGCGAAACTAATTACCATTTTTAAGAATAGGCAGAAAGTTGCCGTGATTTCCAAATTAATGAAAACTGATTTCAATAAGAATTCATGCAAAAGCCTGCATTTCCATAAATGTTGAATTTTATTAGCAGGTGCGAGTTTTCTCGCCAAATTTTTGGTTTGTTTGTTCTCATTGGAGAAGCAAAGCAGCTGCTGCATCATTTAAAAGCGGGGGAATTTGTTGATGCAAAGGAATTATATTGCTGAGTAGAAACTGCGCACATACAAGCACATACATGCATCCATGCTCGCCTAGAACAGAGAATTCTACGAGATTCAGATAGGCTATGCAAAATGGTGCGGGAAATCAATACTGACGTATCCAGTGGAAACCCCCAGAAAGGTTTTCCAACATTTGTCCTTAGTATTTTAGCAAAATGCACCACTTTTGCTCGCGTTTCACAAAAGTTTTTCCTCTAAAAACTAAGTGATATTGTAGATAGTATCGGCTCAGGGCCCGCCGCTTTTTTAATGTCAGGATAGTTTAGAATTACCGTTATGTGCCTCGTTGAAGATGGTTTTGCGTTAGACTTTACTTGAAACATCATTTTGTACAGTTTTGAGGCTTTTTATAAAATAAAAGAAAAAAAAAATCAAAAGTTACTATGAGGCAGCGACTTCAAGTTAACTGCTCTTAAAATGCTATGGGATTCTTGAAGTACCAAAAATGTGTGAATTATTATGTCATTTTAAAGTTTAAAAAAAATAAAGAAAGAAAGAAAAGTGTTTAATATATTTCGCACAATTTTTTTACAAAATTCCATACAAACTTTCAACAAGTTAATCCTACCAGTTCTTCTTATACATAGAACACTCATACTTTTAATAATATCGGTGTAAATTTAAAAAAGATACTGCAAGAAAATGAGAAAAACAAATTTGTAGTTTAATTTATTTTCACTCTATAATCCTGTGTTAATGCAATATTAAAACACATGTTTTTCATTTTGATGGCGTTTGTCTTGATCAAACTGTAAAAATCTACTCATCACTAGATTTTATTCTTTATTTTTCGTCTAATATTTCGTCTTAAATTTTTGTAAGAGTGCTAGTAAAATTTAAGCGAAGAAAACTTTTAAAATTTAGTAGGAGACTGCCCGCTGGCGCCTAAATTTTTACACCACTGGTGTTGATGTTTGCTACGGAGTTCACTACCTAAGTATTATAAAGCCATCATCACAAAATAGCTATTACATAAGTTCCTAAATACAGGGCTCGCATTATATAGGGAAAATTTTATTGTTCCTACTAGAACCCTTAATGAGTTACCTTCATGATAATTTTATTTAACATATTCTAAAGATAGGTGCGATGAAGATATTATTTTCAAAATAGTGGTAGGAACAATAAAAGTTTCCCTATAGAATACGACCCCTGTAAATATATAAAAATTGGAAAAATCGAAAAGAAATAATTAAAAATTCTGAAGAGTAAGGAGCATTTGAAAATTATCCGTTTTAATGATTCGTTTTTTACAAAAATAAAATCAGTAAATCAAACAAACAAACAAAAAAAAAGAGAGAGAGACTATAACAGAGTTCGTAGACTTTCATCTGATATACCAGCATTTTTATGTAGAAAATCGAGTTCTATAATCGCGTGATATCAAAAGGCGAGTTTTTCTCCAATAAAATACTGGTGTTTATCTGACCTAAAGTCAGGGAAATTCCCTGACCTGTAGTAACCTTGTATAAAAGAAAATTTGAGCTGCGTCTGAACTAGGGCACTATTTGGGACTTCATTAATCACGTGAAGTTGCTTTATTAACAGACGTTTCACTAGATGAAATAATTTTATAGCAAACATTGATTCTGATTAAAATTTAATTATTTAATTAATTTCAAACATAAATTTTAATACATTTCATCAAAAAGTTTTACCTCTTGCGCTGGAAAGATATTCCACGCACGTCGAGGTGGTTTTTAAATTTGTTGCATAGTTTCAAGTCTCGTATCACTGTATTTTTAATAGAAATATTGCTCTTATTTGATCACAGAAATTCTGCGGTTAAAAAAGACATATATTACAATAAAAAATAGTGATACTAGGTTTGGCAGCCATGCAGCTAATTCACAAAACATATCGACGTGCGTGGCACGTTTCACCATCGCAAGTGATTAGGATTCATCGGAGAAGACTGCGTTGATGCCAGTTTTTTAAAGTCAAATAAAAACACTTTAAAGCAGAAAGTTTTCTTAAGAAAGGGAATAATAATGCCACAAAGATAAGTACCGTAAAGAAAACAAATTGCCACAAAAAAAACAAAAGTACCACAAATAAACAAAACAAATTATTAAATAACTTTATTAAGCCCTTTGAAGGGTGGTGGGATATTATATATACCAATTAATTTAAATCCACACTTGCCTCAATGGCACCAGAATTTTTGTATAAGATTTTGCTCTTAGAATGTAATTGAGGGGGGGGGGGGACCTTTTACTTATTTTTAAATAAAATTGCCTGTGACTCGTGGTATCATTCAATTGTTTCAGCATTTTGGCAAGAGAAGTACTTTACCCTGAAAAATTAAATAAATATTATGGTTCCGTGGGTGTTTTTTCTCAAGAAAAAAAAACCCCGGCAGATTGGCAGCTATGGCTTTGAAATTAAAATAAAAACTTAAGATTTAAAATTTGGCAATTGAAAGTATTGTTTGAATATTACAAGTATTGTTATTATGTTATTTATCTATTTTTAATTAATACATAGTTGAGCGCATTCAATGTAATATTGGTTTAAAGCAGGAATCTTCAACCTGTGGTCCACGACCCACCGTACTACCACTATTTTAAAATAAAACAATTTGCCTTATTTAATTTCAGAAATTTTGCAATGAAATAAGGCGAAGATTACCTGTTGGAATTTGTGGTGCCAAACGACTTTCAGGCAAAAAGTTGAAGACCACTTTTAAAAAAAATACTTCCTCTCCACTTAGTGGGATGTATTCTGAATTAAGATAACCACATTTTATACTCACATTTTTGACTCAAATTAAAAATATTTCGCAACTTTAAAATTTATAACTTTTGAATATTTAACTCGTTTTAATGCTAAGAATGTATCAACATTTTAAATTTTTGATAAGATTTTTTCAAATAATAAAATTGCGGGAATTACTCGATTTCACTCCCGCTTAGTAGAAAATGTTTTATTTATGCAAAATATTTATTATAATGCCTGGATTTACTCGTTGCCATCGAAATACTCAAGGCCAGAGGACACGAGTTGTGACGTCACCACTAATGGACCGACTTCTCACTAGTGTTGGAATTCACACTGGAAAATTTTAGATAGCAATTTTCTTTTATTTTATTTGTGGAATATCTATCATCTTATAAAACAATGCTAACTATTTAACATTACTGGTGAGAATTCGGAATCCCGGAATAAAAATTCAGCCAGATGCGGAATACCACAGTGCTGCTACATCTGGCTGATTTTTTATTGGGGGATTCCAAATTCTCGCCAGTAAGTTTAAATAGTTATTGTTGTTTTATAAGGTAATAGATATTCCGCATCTAAAATAAAAGAAAATTGCTATTCAAAATTTTCGGATGTGAATTCCAACACTAGTAAGAAGCCGGTCTATTAGTGATGACGTCACGACTCTTGTCCTCAGGCCTTGAGTATTTCGATGGCAACGATTTACTGCGTTTGACTTTTCAGATAAATGAGTAGTTCCTCTTGAAAAAGGCGCGTTTTTTCGATGCTACCTTTCGAGAAAATCCCATTTCTTTGTTTCTGACAATCGTTACTGTTGATTAACCCGCGATTTCTACACTGGTGTGAATTCACATCTACCAGAATTTGAAATGTCGGTATTTTTTGAAAACATGTTTTTATTAATTTGTATTTCTCATTAACAAAATGAAATTCTTGATAAAAATGAACAGCTCAGTTCGATTTCTCATTAAATTTCATATGGGAATCGTGTGCTATATTTATTAGAACTCTGTTGCCATCTGATTTATACACAGCTGAATTTACGGAATCCCGAATTGCACTAGGTGGAGTGCGCGGCTATTGAACCAAGGTGGGCTCCACGGGTTGAAGCTACAAAATAAAGTCCATTTTTTTTTTTTTTTTTTTTTTTTGTACGCGCATGAAGGATTAAAATCACAGTCTATGTTCAATCGAATAAACTTCAATTTCAATTTTCCTTCCACGATTTAAATTTGAATTAACGTAAATCCACCTGCCTTTAATCGTAGTGACTGCTTAACTCCTTGAGGGGTGGTGGGATATATTATATCCCACCTACGATTAATGAAGATTTGCACCAGAAAAAAATTATTAAATTTTACTTTTCTAACTTTGTTGGAAAAAAGTCGTAAAATTACTTTTCCTTATTGTGTAATATTATTTTGAAAATTTTTTTTAAAGATTCTGGTGTGAATTCAACATTACAGAAACACAGTTACGTGACCCTGAAAGGATTTAAAAAAAAAAAAGAAAGAAACCTCTAAAACAATGAATATGACTCTATGCCATAGCTTCATATTGAGTAAATTTAGAATAAGGAACAGGGTTTTCTCATGCATTTTAAAGAAAGAAAATATTAAATTTTATTGATTTCATGAAACATAATTTATTCTGAAGTATTTGTACTTTTAAATATCATAGGTGTTATTAAGTCTTATTATTAACGGATACGTTCTATCTAGGCCTATGAAAAACAAAAAATGGAAATTTTGAACTTAGCGCTCTCTTGTGGCATAAACTTCGTAAGGCTTTCATGGTAGAGACTTCTTTGAAACATCTTCGTCTAGAATGAACATTCAGCAATAACAGCACAAAAAATTATAGATGGTCTTTTTAATTAGATGAAACATGAAGATTTAATGCATATGCACTGGACTCTATTTAAAAGACTTTTTATGCTCAGTGCAAAATAACTTTTAAAAATACAATATATCTGAAGCATTTTTGACTTATTTTTTAAAACTGCATTAACAGTATTATATGCATTCAAAAACTTACATAAATTGCAGTAATCGGCAGTTCCACATCTATTATTACATGAAAACGGTTCAAATATATTATTACTGATATATTAATACAACGATAAAATGTTACTAATCAGTATCTAAAATATATTTCTATTTAAAATGATATAATTGCAAGTAAAAACTACTAATGCATACTAAAATGTTTACCATTCAAGCACATTTATTAAAAAACAGTATTTATATTTATTCACCTTACAAATTCCAGATTCAAATTTTATTTTGTTGCGAAACTTTTATTTGGCACTGTAGTTTTAAAAAGATATTAGTATTAGCAGTTTCCGATTAAAAAAATAAATAAATAAAGTATTAAAAATATTAATATCACAAAAACTTTTCAGCTTACTCTGAACCCTGTTTTACAACTATATTTCCTATTAAAATAAGCATTAAAGCCTCCTCAATATTTTTTCTATAGACGAACAACTCCTTTTTGGTCAGTTATCAATTTAAAGCACGTATTCCAGCTCCGAAAGCAGAATTTGCTTACAAATTGAATTCTCTCGAAAAATAACTCTTTTTTCTTTTAATCTAATATAACTGAATCTTTAAAGATACAAAAATTTTAGAGTTGTTCAAACTTAGGACTATGTTTTTAAGTTCTTCAGAAGTGTATTTCTTTTTTTGGTAGTTAGACAGAGTTTTGCATCATTAGCATTTGCAACAAAATGAAACACTAAAACTACAAATAATTTAAGGACAGGTTAATTTCTGAAGCAAGGGAAAAAAATTTAATAACATTTAAACTAAAATAATATTTCAATGTTAGACTATAAAAAATGATGTAAGACAAAAATAATTTTATTCCCAGATTGCTATTTAGTTTAATTTTCACAAAACCGTTGTTTTCCCATAGTTAATACTTTGTTGATCGGTCACGAGTATACTCGTGCCTCTAAAACGATACGCTGTTGATTAAAGGAGTGCACTGGGTCCCTAGTTCCGCCTACGCCATTTTTCTCTAATAAAATATCATCAAGATTTTATTAGAAATAATAGGTGTTTATACTAAATAATTGGCCAATTTTTCTAGACTAAACAAAATTACGTATTAAAACCAAACATTTTCAAAATATTTATTGATAAATTCGAAAACCCTATGTAAGTAACTGACTTTCAGAAAAGGCAGGACTTCCATTGCCTGGAAACACAGTTTCTTCGGAAACTGCTGGTCAGCAATGTGTTAAGTAATTTCGCCGTTAATAATTACAAGCTTATACTGAATCTGCTTACTGAACCCTTTCCGACCCAGTGGTCCCACGTCGGGACCACCTGATTTAAATTCCAAACTTACAAACGGCACTAATAATGTTTTAATAAAATTTTGCTTTTACAATGAAAGTTTAAAGTAACACGTTTTTAATTTCTAAAAAAGTAGTTTGTAAAACGGCACTAAAAATATTTTAATAAAATTTTGCTTTTACAATGATAGTTAATGGAGTAATGAATAAAGGGGAGGAGACATGTAGTGTGCTGTCTACCAGTTGCGAGTGAAGTAACTGAGGAGGTTGTCACAAGATGGCGGCGGCTTTTTTAAAATAGGATCTCCAGTTTCTGATTGCCACTAGGGCGAAATTCCCACCAGTAAAATTGAATAGAAAACTTCGTCATATTTCTACGTCTTATTCATGGAAATTTTTCTCAAAAATGTCGTAAAAAGTTTTATTTGTTTTTACTGGTATCAGTATGCCTTGTAAAACTGTCGGTTTGTTTCCCTGGTTGTCACAATATGGCGGAAACGCAGTACCTAACTATTGCCAAAGTAAACTCCTACCAGTAAAAATGAAAATCTGTTTCTACCGTTATTTATGACTGAAATTTTGTAACATTAAGGCGTTTAAATAAGTCGAAAATTTCTGTGTAAATCTACTAGTGGAAGATTCTACCGACAGTAAACAACGCCTGCGATAGCGGTTACAGCTGATGCTTCACTATTTTAAGGATATGTCAGTTCCACTTTATTAATAGTTCCATGTGATAGTTTAAAGTAACAAGTTTTTAATTATTAAACAAGTCGTTTGTACATTCAGGTGTCGGACAGTCATTTCATCATTTCACGAACAGAATTTTTCTGTGCCGTAAAGTGTTAAAAGTATAAAGAAAGCACATGCAATAAAACGTCATTAAATAGTGAACATAGCTGCCAACTATTACGCTTTTTTGCTAGCACTAAAATTTAATAGAGATTTTTGCCTTGTTTAATGCTGAGATTTCGATGATTAAGTAAGACAAAATTTACTATAAAATTTTAGTGGTAAGAAGAAAGCGTAAAAGTTGGCAGCTATGTATTGAATAATTATTGTATATTATGCTATAAAAAAAAAAAAAAAAAAAAAAACTACGCCTATTATATATGTATATATTCGGCCATCTGGAAAGTCCTGCGGCATACTTCTGTTGAGATAATTTTGAAATGATTAAACGACACAGGAAATTACATACAGATTTATTTCAAAATGGGTAAAAGCTTTTCTTCACGTACATTATAAAAGCAAAACTTTATTCTAAAATTCCGGTGGGACTGTCGCATTTATGGATTTAAAATATATATATATGTATATATATATATATAAGAAGTTTCCGGATGATTCAATATGTATATTAGCATAGCTGCCAACTTTTTCGCTTCTTTCTTACCACTACAATTTAGTAGAAAATGTTTCCCTATTTAATCATCAAAATCTGCAGTTTAAATGAGGCAAAAATTTCTACTAAATTTTAGAGGTAACAAAAAAGCGTAAAAGTTGGCAGTTATATATTAGACGTAGAATATTCGGATTTTCAGATGGGAAGTGGTAGAATAAGAAAACGTATTATAGGTAGTATAGGTAACTAAAAGGTATAGGTAGTAATAGGTAACTAAAATTTGAAAAAAATGACTTAAATATATAACATACATATATATGAAAATGTTGGTGTTGTTTACGACGGCTGATTATCTGCACTAGGGATATGGGCTCGAGGGGACATGCCTTCCGTGGGGGTCTTTTTAAGGGATCCTAACCCGTATTTACGCAAGCGCAAGGTTCAAGGAAAACCATTGAATACTCCGAACGATTAGGCCGACGGGTGCGATTGGGTTCGAACCCAGTACCTGCCGTCTACCAGCTTTGAGAGCAGAAACTCTCAGCCACTGGTGAGGCATATAAATGATGAACTCTTAAATAATCAAATAATCATCAATGGAATGTGAAAATTTCGTACAGACAAGAAGGAGAACAAAAATCAAAACTTCATTGATGATATTGCTTGTTCTTTTTTTCTTCTTTTTTGTCTTTTTCTTTTTCGTCATCGAATAGACAACGAGTTCTAAAAATAATCTAAACGAGTGTAAAAAAGAATAATTTTTTTTAAAAAGCAAGCTCACTACGAAAACATTAAGGCGCAATACCTCGGTGAGTATTTCATAATTATTACAAATTTCAAAGGTGTTTTCCAAGGAAATGTTATAAATAAAAAATGGCTTAAATCTGAATGAACTTTTACATCTTCTTCTTCTACTTTGTTACTATTATTATTATTATTATTACTATTTGTTAACAGACACAAAAAATTTTTTCAATTGCAGTCATATTGCTAATAAACATGTAAGTATGCTTGCCAACCTCCCGCTTTTTTTAAATCAACAAAACATACTTTAAAATAGAAATTTTATTTAATAAATGAAATCATCTAGTTTTCAAATTATACCACATAGAAGCAAGAAACATTTAATTTAATAAAATTTTCTTATTGAAAGTATGTTTTTCCATTTAAAAAAAAAGCGGTAGATTGGATATAGAAATATTTTTTTTTATTTCAAAGGATTATATGTACCGATTATATATGTCATAATCGGTACATAACTCCTCTAAGAAAACAGTAATTTGCATGATTCGGTAGTTTTCAAATTAACAGGAAAACTTTCCACCCTTACTATCTATAATTTAGATTCCATCCAAGCTCAATGCATCACTCGATGTTAAGCTCAAGCAAAATAATTTTCATACTCCACTCTGCACATCAGCCGACACTGACAAAACTAAAAGGTATCGATATTGAAACTTTTTACTAGCATGAAACATTAATTAAACCACAATCCCCAGTGTTTCTTTTAGAAAAAGAAAGATTGCAAATATCGAAGATGTAGGGTGTTTCCCAGTCAAATAACTTGGAGACATTTATCCATCAAAGAAAAACGTTTATTTTTTCAATAGAAAATTCACAAAAAGAAAGTTATCCTCCACACTCTAAAAAATCCATCATGGCATTATAATCCGCTACGTTATTTAGCCGATTTATTACTCCGTGTACATATTCATTCAGCATCTAATTTATGAATGATGTTATAATAGGTATTCCGCACTATTAACCAATAATTTGCTCCCTGAAGAGACACTGAGATATTAAAACAATACAAAAATCTTTAAAAATCTTCTGACACTCATGCAAGCTGTTAAATACTGACGCGCAAGTCTACAATTACCTGCAATGCGAAGAAAGATCTCAATGAACGAGAAAACCTAAAAAAGCACGTGGAAGGAAAACAGGTGAGATGCGGTATTTCCGATAACCACAGGATGTAACTTTTAGAATAATCATAAAAAAGAAATGGTAAAATGAAAGGAAATTCGCATAGCAAATAATTTACTAGCGAATTGAAAATAATATCGACATTTAAGATTAAAATAAAAATGAAAACACCTTGAAAGCTAAGCAGATTAACCCCGAGAAAAAAAAGCAATACGTAAATTGTTTTAACCCCTTAATTCTCGCTCCCGTGATATTCACGGGCTGCGTCTTTTATTCAGGTTGTTTGATTCCTACCATTTTTATAAAATAGTGTAATTGGCTTTATTATGGTATCATTTTACCTGTCATTAAATAAGGTGAATATTCCCTTTATGAAAAAGCCGTGCCAATAAGCAATTTGAACTTTTAGACCGTAATTTAATACGACCGTTAAGGGGCTAAATAGGTTTTTGAGAAGAAAAATAAAGGATATCGTACCCATTTTGATGATTTAGAAGTAGAGTAAAATTAATTACTGCAGTATTTTTAATTACAGGTGAAAATAAATGTTATCGTACGAGAATTTAATAAACTAGGATTAGAATAAGTATAATAAACGGGAGAAATTTATAGAATACTTTAGGATAGGGCGAAATTTTAAATTTTGTTATAGGTATATAGATATTTATATATAAAAGCCTGGAACATCAGTCTAAATATTTTTCTACGCATATTTAGCACGTCATAACAACGTGCACTGTTTCAAGCGCGTCGTGTCCTTTCGAATACATGGTGCTCTTTTCTCAGCGAGCCATGCTTCCTTGTTAAGTCGTTACGCTTTTCAAGTGAAACAAGCTGCTTTTTTTTTCTTTTTAGAATGAAATACTCTTGGATCTTTCTACTCTTACGAGCAACAATACCTTTTACTGCTACATTCGACAAATTACAATTTTCCTATAGGTTTATTTCTTCTCGTTTAAATCCTTATACAAATATTAAAGTACCTACGAGAGATTAAAAAGAGTATTTTATTTTTATTTAAAAAAATTGTTTAATGATATATACTGGGTGTTTCAAAAGTGACGGGCCTATTTGAGTAAAAAAAATTTCAAATATTGAGAAGCAATGGAAATTCACGATTTGCTGTACTGTTCTTGTGAAAACAGTAAATTCTCAGTCAAAGACTAATATTTAAATAATATAAAAATAATATACGTTTTAAAATATGCCTGTTATTTTTTGGAACAACCAGTATATGCCATTATTAAAATTTTATTCTTTAAATTAATGAAGATTAAAATATAACTTCATTGTCGACATAACTGTCATTCAAAATAACTCCTATTTGCCCTCTTACCAGAAAAAATAGAATTGCTTTATTAAAATTAATACTTTTATTTCATGTAGATGGGTTGTTAGATGTTTTTAACTGTTTATGACTTCGGTTTGTCTGTCCGTCTGGCCGTCTGTACGCGCTCTAACTCCCGTAAATATACTCGGATCGTTCTGAAATTTTTGGATGTTAGTGACCTCTACCATAGCACGAACCCTATTGCAAATGAAGTTTGTAGCATGTTTAGTTCATTTACAGGGACAGTCAAAAGTTTTCCGTTACATTACGGCCTATGGGAAAAAATCGTTTAAAATGATTTTTAATGATGTTACATGCTTTCAAACATAATAAATTGATATGCATTTATCAAGTTGACTAAAATATGTATTTTCTGTCCAATATGCGGCCCAAACTTTAGTTATTATTCATTTACAGGGCCGCACAAAAGAATTCCTTTACATAATGATATAGAAGTGGAGGGAATTTTTTCCGGCGCATTTTAATTATGTTAAACTATTACATGTATGATGAAATAGATATACGTCGCTAAGGTTTGCTATAACTTATTTCATGGATAATACGAAATGCAAAGCATTTACAGGGACACACAAAAGATTTCAGATACTATATTGTACCCGAAGTACTGTAAAGTAGCGATGATTGCTGGAAATGCATTTTTAATTATGTTATGTGCTTTTATGTTTCACTATATTTATGCATTGTATATGGTGTGTATAAATGCTGTAATTGATATACAGGGCTACTCAAAAGAATTCGTAATGGTTACTGGGTATGATTGCAAATTGCTTAAAGGTGATTTTTAAATGAGTTAGGCATTTTTACGCTGAACCGCATTTGGTTTACTAAGAAATGTTTGTAAAACATATATAAAATGACATACGGGGTCACGCAAAGAATTGGATACATGGCCGTCTATAAATGATAATTTCTGGAAATGTGATTCCGGTAGTTTTAAGAGTGTTTTACTTTGAATTAAACTTTAGCTAAATAGTGGCATGTAATAAAGGTATTAGGTTAACTGCAGAGTTTTAGAAAAGTATACAAGTATGTTTAAATCTATTAGTATAAATTGCTGAAAGAAAAATTTCAACCTGTTATGAGTTTTCTTGCTAAACTAAATTTCTCGATTATATAGTATATATATCAACCTACAGATCAAATACAGGGCTATTCAAAAGAGTTGGAATACATATTTGCTATGGACGGTAACTGCTGAAATCGGTTTTTCAAATGTTTTATGTGTTTTCTAAAATGTTTACTTAGTTCACTTATATACCTTATTTCCCTAAATAACGAAGTTTTGTTAAAGCATTCAGGAAGTGTTGGAAAGTGTTTCATAATCTATGCTTAACGCACGATTTTTCTTACTTGTTTTCTTTATTAATTTGATCTAAATCTGAGTCTTTTCTGGACATCTATTTTGTTTCATGCGGTATAATTTAAATCGCGGTGCAATGAATACCTTTAATAGACAATGCAATATTAGTTTCAAAAAGTGTGATCTGTTCAAAGAAAGAAAAAAAATTACCCAAGGAAAACTGAAACAAGGAAGTGAACTGATAGTTTTAAAACATCATAACGAGCAATATTATTATTTTCCTTAAAGGGAGTAGGGGGTATTTGCTTTTATCGGTTGAAAAAATCGATTTTCTCCCCTATAGTCTGCAGATTATCCCTGTAAAACGATTTGGTCGAATTCGAAGTTATTTCATAGTTATTTAGTGCTTTAGCGCAAGGCGTCCGTAGGCATACCCTGTTTTGGAGCACTATAAACGCATTTTACGAAAAATGACTTATTTCAAACTGGGCGGGATCAGAACGCGAAAAATATTAAACCGATCTTGCAAAGATTTTGTTGTTGTTGCTGTTGTTGTTGTTTTTTAAATTAAAGGTAATATAATTTATTGGAGCTTGGACTACGTTCAATAATTAAAATATGTATATATATATATATATATATATATATTAGGAGTACGCCAAGCTCCAAAAATGGGATCAGAAATAAAGTCTATTTTCTCAAATGGCTGCCACTTTGTTGATTTTCAACTTTTTGACCTCAAAATGCTTGAAGCTCCAGACAATATCTACTTTCACAATCCTTAATGAAAATTGATTGCAAACAATTCTGGTGATCTATCAGATCACGCCCGATTGGAAGCGCACGGCGCTCACGCTAGAAGATCCACCCACGCAACTCGAGCCACGTCATCAAATTTTTATTTTAAAATATTGAAATGTTTTTCAAATGATAATAAATAACATGCAAAAGACCGGGAACTAAAATAGTTATTCCTTTTCCAGTAAAAAAAAAAATGCTAAAAAAGATTCTTTCCCCCTTAATCCTCTCGCTGCGCAGCCCGAGATATGCTCGGGCATGTACCTTTCCGTCTAATTAATACTATTTGGTTATCCCCACCAGTTATTTTTTAGCGAAAACTTTGATTTAATCAGGACATTTTCCCCGATTACGATAGTAAAAAATTTCTGCTTTAAAGAACCGATGATAAAAGATTAAAAATTCTGCAAAAGACGCTCATCGCGAAGAATTACTTACGCAGCGAGAGGGTTAAAAAAGTTTATTTGCTATTGTTTAAATTTTGTTTTCTGTGTCTATGTTTATGTATTATGTATTATTATGTGTTATATGTATTATTTAAAATTATACTTATTAACCCATTAACCGCCAAAACTGTAAGGTTGAAATTTTCAACTTTTTGGGCGAACGGCATTTGCCACCACAAACTCTGAAAGATAATTTTCGCTTTATATGATATTAAAATTATATAGCTTTAAGTATGGCCAATTTTTTAATTGAAAGATAGCGGTGGGTATGTAAATAAGTGAAATAAGTGCTTCTATTTTGACCGTTGCGTGAACGGAACACCAGCGGGTAATGGGTTAAATTAGATTTATTTCAAGCAAAATTATTTTAACCATCTCGTGAATGAAGTATTTTTAAATGGATAAAAAGCATATTTTCCCTTACAATTTAGTTAAAATAGTTTACTAAGAACAAATAACGTTGAATTTTTAAAATTCTAACATTTATTGCGAAATTACAAAATGAACCTATATGAGGTTTTCAAGCAGTAAAACAATTATTATTAATAGTTATTTATAAGGTTTTTTATATACCGTAATTTCCGGCGTATAATCCGCGGATCAAACAATTCTGTTTAGACCCAGAAATTCTATTTAGTAATTGATGCCAAATATTTACCGCGATCTGAAAAGCTGTAGTTTATTTTAAAAAGTTTCTGGGTCGAAAAATGATTGTTTGATCCGCGGATTATACGCCGGAAATTACGGTAATTTAAACTTTGGATACACTAACACAAAGTAAGAGAAATATTTTTTGTCATATTTTTGACGAAATCTAAGAGCAGAAATTCTGTGAGAAAATATTTTCTCATACATATAAGATGGTGCAGATATGTAAAATTTTATTCGTGTCTTATCATAATTCTATTTGATCTGATTACTGTGGCATTATTTTCAGTAAAGCGCAACAAAATTTCAACTCATAATTACGAGTTCTTTTTATGAACTTATAGTTATTTTATGAATTTACAGTTATCTATAATTATTTACTGCTGCACACTCTGACTACATTAAAGCTGAAATATCACAATTTTCTTTATTATAACTATTTAAAAGGTATTTGAATACTGACGCAATCGTAATCACTGAAGCGAATTTGACAACTACATCTTAGTCTCCGACATTCTTTTTAAGCCATTAAAATATACCTCTTCACCAAATTCTATGGCAAATTGCTCATAGGAGAATCTTGCAGAAGTTTAATGGGGCGCGTAATGTAAATACTTTTTATTGTACAAATTAAAAATGTACAGTAAGATCTTTAAAATATTTCTTTCTATTATGAATTACACATTTAGAATATATTAGTAAATATATATTTTTTCATTCATACCGTATTTTAATAATTTCTTATTCATTTTTACTTTAATTGGAAGAAACTTCGTTAGACAAAATGATCGTCTCAAAGAAATTCGTCGCATCAATTTAGTTTGTATCCGCAACCCGTATTTATTGTTTCACAAAATTACTTTTTTTTTTTCTCTCTTTTCTGAAATCATTGTGAAATTTTCAAAATGTAAAATATCAATCATAGCCTTAGTATGTATGTTTATTTATCATATGACCATCTTAAGAGAATATTTTTTTCATTTATCTAAGTATAATGCATCCATTTAAAAAAGATTTGCAAGACTTCTTTTAGATGGTTGCATTTTTGATAAAGTCACAAACGCAACGATTTTGTCAAAAAAAAAAAAAAAAAAAAAAAAAAAAAAAAAAAAAAAAAAAAAAACGGACTACTCTATTTACTCGTGTAAAATGCGCACGCGTGTTTAATATCTACACAGTTTTGGATTGGCGGTAGGGTACCTCGTGCACGCAGTCAACGAAACAGACAGGTCGCAAAACTTCAAGCCTACTTTTTTCTCACGTGATAAAGTTAGGCTGGTGTTCACTATTTTTTGAACTGTCATGTGATCAACGTAGGCTGAAAACAGCCCGGAATGGCGGGGTGCTGCAGCCTGTCTCTTTATTCGGCTTCGTCTTGTGTATAATGCGACATATGCTATTTCAACGCAAAGAGTTTGAGAATTTGGAAAACCAAATCTGTGGAAATTCAGACCCACAAATATATTCACTTAAATTTAAATGATCGTATTGACTCGCATTTACTTCGCCCTCTTATTAAACTAACATAAAATATGGGCTTCTAAAATGTATAGTTTTCGTTCTTAGATAACTGTATTTTATAATATTTATCGACATCATGCATTTGCTCACAATACACAAGCGGCGGCACAGAAAGGGCAGTTTTTATTTTTATCTTACTTACTATACTTCTTAAGTTAAATAATGCTATAAAAAGTGATCAAATATCTTTATATTTGATTTATATTTAGCACTTTTTATAGCATTATTTAACTTAACCCCTTGAGGGGCAAGCAATTACGTTTGTGAAATGCTGAATTCCCACCGGAATCTTTGAAAAATTCTATTTCAAAATTAGACAAAGCAATTTTACGGCCTTTTTCCCACCAAAGTTAGAAAAGTAAAATTTAATAAAATTTTCCTGGTGTAAAACTTCATTAATCGTAGGTGATATATAATATATACCGGTGCCCCTCAAGGGGTTAATCTGTTTATAAGTGATTATTATACATGCTGTTATACAGGGCTCGCACCGTTCCTAAAATTTTCACAATTTTCTACCAGTATTTTAAATAAAAATTCTTCGTCGTAGATTCCTTTAACATCTATAATAGAACTATGCAACAAAGATTATCGTTTTAATTTAGTGGTAGCAAAGCGCGAAAATTTTAGGAACGCTGCGAGCCGTGATGAGTTATACTATACTTCTACTTTCCTATAATTTAGTCATCTTACCTACCTTCTTTATCTGGTGACTTAAAGAATTCATATGTTGTTTCATATAGCTGTCATTTCGCTTATAATGCGTACCCCACTTTTTAAGGTTGCTAGTCACTCAGCTTCCGAATTCCCCTCGCTAATGGGCGTAGAATGCATTCGTATATTTAAAATATCTGCTCAAGAAATTAATATTTTTAATCTCCTTTTTCAATGTACTCATCTTAAAGGATGTCTCTTTTTTCTCTTAGTTCTCAAAATATTTCTTAAATATATGCTTAATTTAATATTTTATGCATTAGAAGCTGGCGAACTGTGAGTAAGATTTTAGCACTTCATATAAAATTAAGTACATACTTTAGGAATATTTTGAGAACTAGGAAAGAAAAAGACATCCTTTAAGAATAGTACACAGAAAAAAAGGATTTAAAAATATCAATTTTCCGAGGAGATATTTTAAATATACGAATGCATCAAATGCCCGTAGACTTAACATTAGGGAAGGGAATTCGGAAGCTGAGTGACTTGCAGCCTTAATCCTAAAATTTGGGGAAAATATGCGCATTATACACGAATAAGTAGGGTACGTTCATGCAGGTTTTGGATCGCCTGAATATCTATTTTTCTATAAATGCCCTTGCAGAAAGGTATTGTCCCAATGACAGACAATGCACGGCAGTGTTGCCAGATTGGGGATTTTTTTAATTAAGATAATTTGACTGACACCAATTTTTAAAAATAGTGTAATTCGCCTTATTTTTTAGAATTTTTAATCTATTTTTAAATAGGCCGAATATTTCTATTTCGAAAAAGCGGTGACAATAAACAATATGGGGACAAAAAAGTCCCCAATCTGGCAACACCGGCTCTATGTCTAATAAAGGACTTCTACCCTTAAGCCGCAGAAAGCACTCAATGACAATTGCAATTTTTCACTGTATATGCCAATATTCTTCTTTTCTTTGTTATTTTTCTTCACCAAAGATTGTGTATTCAGTATTTTCATTTTATTTAGTTTAAGATTTTTTTTTTTATCAAAGCTATCTTTTACAGTGACGATAGAAAAGAGCTTATGCAAAAATCCCTATTTAGAATCGGATTTGAATTTTATCATCTAATTCCGCATTGAAACATCAGTATTTATGCACTGTTTTTTTTTTTTTCTACAACGTTTTGCCCTTTATAAGGTAAAGTTGCCAAGATTATTTTCTGTTAGAGCTTCTTGTGATTTAACATAAAGTTAATTGCAAGCATCATATCGAAAAGGAGTACAGCTGTTGCCTTGTTATCGAATAAGTCCTAAAATTTATATATTCATCATGGCTATGTTTTAAGACGAATGTCTTAGTTATAAATATCTTCTTTTACAGAATAGATAACAAATAAAAAGTGTGCTTTGGGAGAGCAACAGAAAATATGCAGCTGCAATGATAGATAGAATAATCCTCTAATTTAGAAATATGAATTTTTGAAATATTTTAAAGTGTTTATAGAATTGTATCAAAAATTACAAAAGGCTAATTCCATACGTACTTATAGTGTAATTCACATGCTACGATTTTTGGCTACCGGTATTTTAGAACGGAAAAATGTGACATTTTATCGGAGATATCTCATTAATTGAATAAGGCTAAGCAAACTTCTAGAAAATAACGGTGGCAAACAAGCATATCAGCTACACGCTATGTGACTTACACTACAAATACCAATGGAACTAGCCAAAAGAGAAAATTAATCCGCTTAGAAATATTTAAAAACTTAGATAAAAATATACAAAGCGGTTTAATATACGTATTTATCATCATATTGGACATCGGATGTATATTCTTACAATTTTTACAAGTAAAGAAATATTGCGAGTCATATCGTCGCAAATTGCGAATATGAATTATTTTATTATCGAAAATAAATTTCCGAAAATTTTTCAGTGTTATAAAATTTTAACTTTAATCTTTGAAATTATTGAAATTGAAAGCATCGAAGATGCAGCATAAAAACTATAAGAAAAATGACGGCAACAAATCCCAGCTCCAGTAAAAAAAAAAAAAAAAAAAAAAAAAAAAAAAAAAAAAAAAAAAAACTCTTATGCTCTTAGGGTTAAAAAAGACACAAAGCAAATCGGGATTTGAGCCGGGATTTGGATTCCCTCAGGATCTGAAGCAAATGAGGGAAAACCTACCACATCTGTAGTTATAAATAGCAGAGTGGCTACGGCTTTAGTCCATGGCATAAATTGGACTAGATGGAGCCTCTACTACAGGAAAGATTTAAGGTTATAAGTACTAGGCGCGGAGGAAGGCACGAGAAAGCTTTTTTTATTATTGTTATAACGAGACTTTTGCGTCTTTTAATGCACGATTGATTTTTTTATGCCAAGTCCCGAGGATAGGAGGGTAGGAGGCTAGACGGAGTTTTTCGTTCCATGCTTCGAATGCAGCTCCAGGGAATGGCACTACGTTTTAATGGAGCCCAGAAGGGAATTTAGAAGGATACGGATTCATATCTGGATGCGCCTTTTTTTTCAGTTTGCATACCAGAAATTTCGATATATATAGCCATTAAGTATCTTAGAAATCAACAGCGAATTTTTGGATTTACCTGTTGCGTCGAGGTAAAAGCACATAAATAAATTTAAGAATATTCTTTTGTGGGATTTTTATACGTTTTTCGCGTAAATTTTAGCTTTTTGAAGAATATAATTTCTGTAATAAAATGCGTAAATAGCAAATAAATTTTCACAATTTCAAATTTTAAGAAAGCTGAGAACTTCTTTTAAATTGAACTCGACAGGTATTAAAATTCGCGTGAAATTTTGTTTACACTATATCTTGGTGAAATACGTAGAGTATAATTCATGATGCGAATTATTTTCACTCCTGAGTGGAGAAGTTAATTTGTGGATGTTACAAGATCTTAGTAGTTTTATTATCTCGTATAAAATATCTTAGTCGCCCATGGACTTTAAATGGCTTGTTTAAAAGGCCAATAGTAAATGTCCAATTATATCTAGTTAAAGTAAACTTGTTGATTGATGACGCATTTGTTGAGATTCAATAACTTATTTACCGCAATTGCTTCTTATTGCTTCAAAATACAATTTGAAAAATACTTCTATATAAAATTCTATTTTGTTTAACTTTAAACAGTCAAAAACATTTTAAATTATAACAATTAGCCTTTTTTTTCACTTCTTTCACAAATGAAAATAATCCCTTTAAAACGACTCTAAGAAAATGTGCAAATGACATGGCGCAAAAAGTAAGAATTTTCAATGGAGTTATGAATAAAGAGGAGGAGACATATGTGTAGTGTCTACCAGTTGCGAGTGAAGTAACTGAGGAGGTTGTCACAAGCTGGCGACTGCTTTTTTTAAACCGGATCTTCAGTTTCTGATTACCGCCGGTTCAAACATCCCACCAGTAAAATTGAATAGAAAATTTCTTCTTACTTAAGCGTCTTATTCGTGGAAAAATTTCTCAAAAATGTCGTAAATATTTCTATTTGTTTTTATTGGTGTCAGTATGCCTTGTAAAACTGTGAGTTTGTTTCCTTGGTTGTCACAATATGGCAGAAACGCAGGGCCTAACTACCACCAAAGTAAACTCCTACCGGTAAAAATGAAAATCTGTTTCTACCATTATTTATAACTGAAATTTTGTAACAATAAGGCGTTTAAACAAGTTGAAATTTTCTATATAAATCTACCGGTGTAAGTTTCCACCGGTGGTAAACAACTCCTGTGATAGCGGTTACAGTTGAAGCTTCACTATTTTAAGGCTATGTCAGTTCCTCTTTATTAATAGTTCCATGGAATTTTCAAATTTCTTCTTGAAAGTCGTTTGCCACCGCAAATTCTGAAAGGTAAATTTCGCTTTACTAATACAGCGAAATTTCTGCCAATGAATAAGGCAATTTTTTTTTTAAATAATGGTGAAAAAGTAGTAAATTAAAGCCACGAATATTAAAGCTACGAGTATACTCGTAGCGTGGCAGTCAACGTGTTAATAATGTTCTAAATACAAAAACATCATCTTTACTCTAAAATATAACAAACGTTCTGATACTGTCCCGTTTTAAGATCTATAAATTTTAAGATAGAAAGATCTTGTATGTCTTTAATTATAAACACGTGGTACAAGGTCAAAAAGAAGTCTACTCATTCCTCGTGGAATAAAAAAGATATATGTTCTTAATACATCGCTATATAAAAATCACACAGACTAACACTAAAAAAATCACATGAAATTTGTCACAAAGCTTTTAAAATTATTACAAAGCAAATAAAATTATTATTAAGCAAGAAAAAAATAATATTACATTTTATTTCGTTTTACAAAAAAATTAACAGGAATGTATATTTCTGTCATGTAAAAAAATGTTTGAAAAAGATTTACACCAATAAAAATGCTCTGACCTTCTTTCGTCCTTATCATCATCATAATCATCATCTTATTAATATTCTTTCTCTTCTTATTATTATAGTGCATGACATAATTCCCACGGGTCCATACTTTGTAACATTCACCTTATTTAGTGACAGAAATTCTGCGATTAAATAAGGTGAAAATTATTATTCTAAATTAGACGTGCTCAAAAATCCTAACCTGTAGTAACTCTTTATGAAAAAGCAAGGTAGTTTTAAATAAACGGGTTTGATAAAGATATTTGGTAAATATTGTTAACAAATGCATGTTACTTTAACCTTTTTTTCGGCAATGTACGTTGTTTTAGCTTTTCACGAATTTATTTCGTGATTATATTTCGATCGAAAAAATCTAATTAGATTTTAGTAAAAGCTTTAACTATTTCTAGAATATATATAGGGAAAACATCTTACAGGGAAAAAATCAGAATATGTGTATATGTTATAATATGCCGCTTCCTGTGTCGTAGGTAGTCTTCAAGGTATCTCTCAGTTATTCAAACATTAATTGATTAATTATTGAAATATTAATTTGTTAATAACCCTTTTTGTTAGAGTCGTATCAAAAATCGTCATAAAAATTCCGAAATTTATGTAAATAATTTTTATCAACTAATTTATAAATAATAAAATAAAATTTCCCAAATGTTATTTATAATAAGAACATTACGCTGATTTTCTTTCTTTCCCTATAGAGAAAAAAAAAATGCGTGTTTAGAGAATCTTCAATCGCATGAGCCCATGAGTACGCATGAGTAGTTTCCATAATAAGATTATTCACTGACTAATAGATTTTTCAAAATTCTATTTTCAATGTTAGAAGATTGTCGTCCGATATCAACGTAATACGCTTTCTAAATTTGTGTTTAGTCAGTAAATTTTGAAATGTTTAAAAAGTAAAAATTTTAACTTTAATTCAAACTTATTGAATTTTAAAAAATAATTAATACTCATACAAATATTGTTTAAAAATACCATTTTCTTCAGACGTCATCTTTTCTGGTGATTTCGTCATATTTAAGAAGCAATTATATTATTTCCGTATTACCGTATTTAATATATATAATCGTAATAAATTTTGTATTCATGCGTTTTTGCATAAGAGTGCAACAGCTATTGCACCAAGATCTGAATATTTATAAAACTAGCTATAGTAAGAACGCATCTCATTTGCCACGTTTGACTTACAATTTCCGACACATAGCTGCCAACTTGTACGGATTTTTGCTACCACTAAAATTTAATAGAAAATTTTGCTTAATCCAATCGCCGAATTGCAGTGAATTTTTACAATTAAATAAGGCAGAAATTTCTGTTAAATTTTAGTGGTAGCAAAAATCCGTACAAGTTGGCAGCTATGCCGACATGTTGTATTTCCTCTGTTTTTAGGAGCACCATGATTTAACCTCTTCGGGACAGACTCCACGTATATGTTCCGTATAGAGAGCGTGCGTATTTTTAGTAACACTATTTTTTAATAGTAATTAGCGTCTTTTCTACTCGTAGAATTTCAAGATTGAATAAGACGAAGTTTACTATTCGGAAATACCGGTGTTAAAGAAATAAAGGTCGTACGGGACACCCTTTCTGAAGCGTTTAACCCCTTAACCTACGATTTGCTTTTAACAGCTCCACGGTTTGGCAAATCCATAGCTACCACTAAAATTTAATAGAGATTTTCGCCTTGTTTAATCATGGAATTTCGACGATTAAATTAAACTATATTTACTGTGAAATTCTAGTGGTAAGAAGAATTTGCATTTGGCTCGATCATCGTACGCGGGCTATGCCCGTCATTGTAGGTTAAGGGGTTAATATTGAAATTACTAACATTTTTTAGTACATCGGATACAAGATATACATATGCTAATATAAATACACAAATGAACTGTACAGAACTTTTAAGCGATACTTTTAGTTTATCATTTCCTTTTACGCTCAGGATTTCTCTCATATTCTATATAAGTGAAAATTTTGCATTGACTCAGATATCTACACACTGTTAAAAATATGCAGCGAACTGTCTAGTCATTCGACGGCTTTCACAGAAAATGGTTAGTTACATAACCGTAATCTAACTCTATTTTGAAAATATATTGGTCATAATAGATATAAATTGCGGTTATATAACCATTTTCTATAAAAACGGTCCAATGACTGTACTATTTACTACAAACTTTTAACAGCGCATAGACCCCTTTGAATCAACGAACCGCATTTTAAGAACCGCTGATTTAAACCCCTTAAAACACAGTTTCACTAGGAATAGTAATTTTTCCAATTGAATGAAAATATGTCCAGGTCGAGACTCGAATCCATAACCTTTTTTTAAAATTGCCAATGCTCTTCCAATTGAGCTATGCGGACGACATCCCAGCCAACACAATATTCATCCAGGCAACGATTTACTACTCGGATGAATTATTTACCAATCAGTTGATTGGGTTAAAATAATTAAAGTATAATTATTACCCTACATTTTTATTCAGTTGTAAAAATTACTACTCCTATGATTTATTTAATAATCAGCTGATAATGTTAAAATAATTTAAATGTAACTATTCATTCATAGTTTATAGGAGTTACTTTACCTGTTTTTTATTCTGTCGAGCTGTTTCAAATAACAGACCAGATTTCATTACCAAATGGCTGTCTGAATGAATATTGTGTTGGCTGGAATGTCGTCCAGAGAGCTCAATTGGAAGAGCATTGGCAATTAAAGCCGAGGGTCTTATGTTCCATTTCTGCCCTGGATAAATTTTTATTTGGTTGAAAAAATTACTACTCGAATGATTTATTTACCAATCACTTGATTGTGTTAATAATTAAACAGTTCCACTAGGTCTTGTTTATTTCAGGTCTCTTTATTAAAATTTTAGTTATAAACGTTGCGTTTATCCCTTTTTAGTATTGTTAAGAGTTTTTCTCACAACGTATACTATTTTTTTCGTCAAAGATTGCATGAAAAGTTTTAACTATTTTTCCAAAATTACTAATTGTTCTACATTGAACTACATTGCTCTTATAAAAGTTTTTATATAATACAGCTTCTCAAAGTATGAAATCAAAACAAAAAATTATTTCAAAAGCGAAATAAATAAATAAATTGATAATTTTCTTGTCAGATTATAAAGTTAGAAAAATTGTATGTGCATATCAAATTATAGTTATTTTCTGTTAAACTATATTGCCTCATAGTACAATATGGGTATTCAATTATGTATCGTGCAAACCTTTAAAGTGTGATAAAATTTTGAATTTTTAAAAACGGGCATATTTTTAGGATTTTTTCTTTTTTGTGCAACAATATAAAAAATACAGTTAAATTTTATTATACAAAATTTTATTATAAAAAAAAATACCTCTAATTAGCCGAGATGTTAATCTCGGCACCGTGAGATTTGTACGCTATTCAAAGATATCCACTATTCTAACAGTGTTGCCAGTAGGCTACTTTTTAAAAATTCAGATTTCTTGATTGGCACCACTTTTTTGATACGTTAAAATTCCCTTTGTTTTCGCCTTAATTAATCTGTCATTAAATAAATGGCACTTTACTATTTCAAAAAAGTGGTGTCATTCAAGAATCTGAATTAAAAAAAAGTAGCCCGTCTGGCAACACTGTATTCAAAGGTAAAAACATACAAATATGTAGGTATTAGGGATGGAAAACGCATTCGCTAAATAGAGGTGTTCCTCTATTCGGAGCTGTCCGTTATAGCGGTTTTACTGTATATAGAACATAAAAAATTAGATTTAAAAAAAAATAAAATACCATTAAACGCATCTCCGTAGATGTTCAGTATAAATATAAATATTTTGCATTTCTTATTTGACTTAGTATAACTTTTCTAAACTGTCATCTTAGCAAAGGAAAACTCAACCTATTTCATCAAATTTTTAAGGCAGTATTAATCTTTAAATATTGACATGTTTTCAAACTCACTATGTAATTAAGCAATCAACTATCAAATTCTGAGATAAAAGTTAAGCAGAACCGTACTTTAACTGTTTATTTTTAAGTTTAGATAAGATTCAAGCGAAGTATTATAGAATTATGTTAGTTGTTCCCCTCATAAAATATTGTGGAATATTGTAATAATCGATCCTTACTTTTTTACATCTTCTTCGCTCTTTTTTATAACATTTTTCTGCTATATTTAAGTTTGTTAGTTAGGCAAGCTTCCTCACAGGAGGCCTATGATGAAAATACTTCAACTTGTCATATCTTTGAAGGATAAAAAAATAAAATGATGTCAAACCATCATAAAATCTCGCATATAGTTCAACATTGAGTTGTTCCGTCATGGATAACTGAAAGAGTTTCTGTGTATATACAGGGTGTCTACCTTATCATTGTCCAATAGCTTCTAAAATGTTGTCTGCTTTTAAAATTACCCATAGGGCATACTGATTAGAAGGATGTTTCACATGTTCATACGACTTCGAAGGGGTTATAAATTTTGGCTTATTTTTGGCTCTTTTACAAATTATATTAGGTGTGATGATATTAGGTAACTATAAGACCGTCCTCGATGAAGATTCTTTCTAAACACGATCGGAATTGACTGCTGCATTAAAAATGCTTGGAAATGGTTGTTTATTACCTTACCATGCACTTTGCAACGTCTACATACAATGGGTATATTTCAAAAGCAAGAAAATTGAATCCCATATGAATGTGGGACTTTGTGGAACGTCGAAAATCCATATGTGAACTTCTGTTTCAAAAACAAAAAAGAAAGCATTTTTTGTATCGAATTTTTATGGAAAGTGAATAACGGATGCATTATGGTAATCTCAAACAACTGAAGAGTTAGATGTGACCAGATAAACTAGACCTGACAATACCGAAATCGAACTTTCATGGCAATAAATTTATATTGTGTATATAATGCCACAAAATGGGTGTAGACTACTCTGAACTATGACAACTCTGTCAGGCAATCAATGGTGGATGTTAGAAGTGACAAGTAATCAATTTGAACGGAGAATTGAAGAGAAAAGTACAGAATAATGCTAAAAAACAGGACAAAATTGTTTTCTAACGTTACAATGCTCGCCCACTTGTTGCAAGATCAAACGATTAAACTCTAAAAACACTTTGCTGGAATGTGTTGTCCTCTCCGCTGATATTTCTTCTTCCTAATATCATTTATTTCGCTGCATGCAGAACACTTGGTTCAGTTCTTATGCAAAAATCCAAGATTGACTTAATTAGTTCATTACTTCAAAACAACCATATTTTTTGCAATGCGAAAATCGTTTTATGCCTCAAATAGCTTCTTCTGGAAAATACTGTGAATACATTTCCCTTTCATTTTCTTAAAAAAAAAAAAAAAAAAAAAAAAAAAAAAAAAAAAAAAAAAGTGTTTTCTTTTACTTGAAAGAGATTTACTTGAGTGATAGTTATACACACTAAATTTGTGTGTATACTGTGATGATTCAGGTCACTGATTTGAATAAAATCATTTTTTTAATCACAATCTGTAGATCACAATTCATACAATGCGCAATGGAAAATAAAAAATAAAAAATGCTAAATTTTAAAATAAAGCTATAGAGAAAAATTTCATTAACATATTATACGTTCTAATGTTATTAATACATTAAATTGCTGAATAAACTAAATATTTTTTTAAATATCGATTTTTAACGTTAATCCTTTATGCCCTAAATTATTATTTAGAAAAATATGTTCTCATTTTTTTTTTGTTGTTGTTGTTGTTTTAAAGGCAATTTAGAAGATTCAGGGAATAATTAAATAGAATTACGAGACAATTGATTAATTAGAGTTAATGAATTAAAGCGATACTATTAAGTGCCACAATTTCAATATAGCTGAAAATATTTCAAATCTTAGAAAAAACAAAACATTTATCACATTTCATTGCACTTTCTTATAGCATTTATATCAAGATACATGCATCCATCCTAGACCCAGCCAATGATTTTCATTGAAAATCATAAAATCATTTTTTTTTCTTTCTATTTAAACATAATAATACATTGCACATCAACTAAATTTTTATAAGTAACTAATAGGTATCATGTGCCTGCATATTAGTACTTCTTATTTATTTGTTTATTTTTGCACCGTTTCAGGAGTTTATAATGTTTTCTATGTGGTTTGATAAGTAATGCCCGGCTTTTCCATCTATCACGTAAAGCGTGAAAGCGTAACTTGACAAAATGAGGATGAATATCGAGGAAAGTAACACTACAGAAGATGCAACAAATTAAAAAAAAATAATAAATATATATATGTATATATATTGAAAAAAAAAACCGTTTACAAAATATCTGTATCTTACATTTTATTAATTATTTGCATTTGTCTTACTTGCCGCAAAGTTAAATCATTATAGTATTTTTTGTTCTTCTCGTGGAAAGATATGTCTCCCAACGCCCCCTACTTTGTGTCTTGTGTGTTGATTACTACTGTTACCTATACAGCAACTAGTGTTAATCTCAACTGTGTTTCCTAGTGCCTGGTATTTTTATGACAAAACTTATCATTTGGGATTCACGATGTTTTTGTGCAAAATTTATAATTTACCCTCCAGACCGACATACTCTGTTTGTTTCAAAACTGTTGAACGCACTGAATCGTGGAATGCTTTTGGGTATTTTTCTTGAAATGGGCATAAAAAATGCATAAGAAACGCCCTTCATTTTGAAGAGGGAAACTTACATTGCAGACCGGTGTTAATCTTGCACCACTAAGCTACAAGCTTTGTATTCTCAACGGTGCTTAAATGTACCACTTCAAAAAACAATCTCTGTTCTAACCTCTGTGAAAAATCGCATAACATAACAGAATGTGTAAATATCGTTTAGAGACCAAGTCCTTTAATTTTTATATTGAAAATATAAATTCTGTATTAAACAAATCAGTAAGCAATCTTTTTTTACAACTAGCACTAAATAATAAAACATATTAACGTTCATAATGTAGTTACATTTATATAAATATCTAATTAATTAAATCCACTTTTCACTATTTTAACGAGATAATTTCAATGCGTTGCTCCGAGGACCTTTTTTTTCTTTTTATTTTTTTCCCATAAGAGATATCGTTTATTTTGTATATTTCTGCCCTTTCATGGCCAAATGGCTTATCCTCTTGGAAGTTAAACACGAATGAACCATAATCACTTGAGAAGCGGTGGGATATATTACATTCCACCTAATTTTAATCAATATTTGCACCAGAAATTTTTAATTAAATTTTATGTACTTCTATTCATAAGATGCTTAAATGAGTGAAAGACACCAGAATTTAAAAACAAAAATTATTTTAAAGTAAGCAAAAGTTCACGTGTTTAATAAAAGGAAAATTTCCATTCAAATATTCTGGTGCCAATGCATTTAGGAATTAAAATTAGGTGGTCCAAAAATGAACAACCACCCTTGAAGGGGTTAACCCTTTGACGGGCGCCGTTTGCAGCCTGTAAATGGTTAATTTTAATGCCTAAATATCCAATTAGCACCAGTAACGTTTTAGTACAATTTCGATCTCATAATAAACATGAAAAAAAGGCTTTTGATTATTTGAATATAAATTCGTTTGTTAATTGCGGTGTGAATTAATTATTTGAACATTTTTTGAGCAGAAATGCCTTGCCCCTGAAAGGGTTAAATCGAGTCGCAATCTGCACATCAATTTTAGGATAGATGGCCACATCAAATCGAGAAGGGAAGGCCACCTATAATCAATATTTCAAAATTATACAGAGTGAGGTTTTTAACGAAATATAATTATTTTTAAAATAATTATATAATTTTTGTTTTTATAATTATATTAATTTACATAATTATTTAATTTTAACTAATACAAATATTTCAATAATGACAATATAATAGAGTCAAACGATGTATTTTCGCTTCATCAAATATTGAAAACTTCCGAAATGTTCATCCCAGAAACAGATAAAGTTGATAAATAAACTTAAAACCGTGAATAAGTCTAAAATAAACGCAAGAAAAGAAAAAAAAAACGTGACATTTCCAGCAGCGAAGAAGATAAAATACATTTGAAATTATTAGATTCAGAGTCCGATTGAATATTTATTCACTGATTTTCCGTGATATAATTGCATCTTTAAAAATTTCTATATGTGTTTCATGATTAACTACACGAAATGTGTTATTTTTTGCTATTTTAACTTCATTTTTTCTGTCTTGAATTGGATGGCCGTCTCTCCTCGGCTTGAAGGAGAGATGGCCATCTGCAATTTTAATTTCAATTTTGTTTGCCACTTTTGGCTCTCGATATTTAATTATTTTTTGTCCAAAATATGATGAGGATATGTATAAGAATTTCAAATATGCATAAATATATCTTGTATTTGCATTCTAAGAAATTTTATTTCAATCTTTAAAAACTATGGCCATCTATCCTAGAGTTACCCTATATTTTGAGATTTACAGACGCATTTCTAACAAGAAAGTTTCTTTTACTGCCACTAACTTTCGGAAACGTTTCCGAGTTCATTTTATAATGTATTAATCAGTTTTCTTAAACCGAAATGTCGGTTTTTAGGATGCTATCAATTCTCAACTGAACATTTTCAGCTGCGTAATTGAATTTATGCATACAAGAGTAATAAATTAACATTAATTTTAATGCTAATAGTAATACTGTTAATTTATCACGTTTGTCGAGCAAAATGTTTATATGAGAATTGATACTTCCCGAAAACTCTATATTCTAGGTAGAGAAAACTGACGGAAACATCTCAAAAATCTGTGGTAGCAAATGAAACTTTGTTTTTATGCGGAACATTCATCAGAAACTAAAAAGCTATAGCAAAAGCAACCCAATTCTTATTTTTATACAATTTTTTTTTTTTTTTTACTTATTCAGACTGAATTTTATATCTTGCAAATATTACAAGCGAAAACTCTTTATTTTGCAGAAGAAACATCAAACATCCAACAGTAATTTTGGTATCAAGTTTCCTTTGCGAAGTTCATTCTTGATATATAAGACTTTTAAAAGAACGTTATTATTACACAGCTGTCAACGCTTCCGCTTTTTTGTACCGCAAAAATTTAAGAGAAATTTTTGCTTCATTTTATCGGCATATTACGGCGATTTAAAAAAGTAAAATTTACTCTAAAATTTTCGCGGGACAAAAAAGCGTAAGATGTTGGCAGCTATGTTATTACTTATTTATAATTAAAATTATAAATGATACTTTATTAAAATAATTGTTAATTATTAGTAATATTAATTGGAAAATAAAGTTTTGTTCTGCAAGCATTTTTAATTGCAGTTTTTATATATTTTTTTCTTTATAAATGCTAATAGATTTTGTATTAGTTTTCTCTTTTAATGCAAACTAAAGAGTTATTTTGATTCGAAATAAGAAAAAAATCGTTCATTACCGAGTAACGTCAAATAATAATTACAGAAATAACAAAGACCTTTTAATGCTGCTATTTTACCGTTAGAAAAATAATATAATTCATGCAGACAACCTCACATGTTCCGAGCATGCATTCACACAAAGTAAGTTCATTTATTTCGAATAAAAAGCATCAACAATATTAATAACAATTTTCATATTATTTGTTTATTTTTACAATTAATAACACATTTTATATTAGCCTTCTCTTTAAATGAGAATTACGAATAATTTTGATTTAAAATTAGAATTTAATGTCTAAAATGTTTCCTTATCGCCTAACATAAAAAGCAATTTAAAGAAGCCATTCACTACTTATTTTTTACCGTTAAAAGAATAACCCATTCAGGCAACTTCAAATCTTCCGAATATCCATCGGTACAAAAGAAACCCATATAAATTGAATAATAACACCAAGCACTATTAATAATAACTTTTTAATTAATTTTCCATTACAATTAGTAAAGATTTTTTTATTAAGTTTGTTTCGCTTTAAATGAAAACCAAGAGTTATTATGATTTGTAAAAGGATTTTTATTTCAATAACCTTTCCTTGTCGGTTTACATCAAACTATAGTCTAAGACAGACGTCAAAAGCCATTCGCTTCTGCTTTTCTTTAACCGTAAAAAAAAGTAACTCATCCAAGGCAACTTCGCATCTTGCGAATATGCGTGCATGCAAAAGAAAGCCACTTATTTTGAATAAAAAGTATTATGCATTTTTAATAACAAGTTTCATAATAATTTATCTTTACGAATAATATTATATTTTTGTAATTTTTTCTTCAAATAAAAACTAAGAATAATTTTGATTTAAAATAATAATTTTCATGTCATAAATATTTCTTTCCCGCCTAACATCAAACGAAAGTTAAAGCGAATAAAGCACTTTTAAATGTTACAGTTAGGAAAAATAATTGAACTCACTCAAACTCAAATTCGCATCTTGTGAATATACATCATAACAAAAGAACGACATTTAATTTGAAGAAAAAGCATCAAGCTTTATTAATAAAAAAATTCATATTATTTTTTCTTAACAATTAGTAAAGATTTTGTATTAGTTTTCCTTTAAATGAAAACTAAGACTTATTTTGATTTAAAATAAGAATTTTCCATTATTTTCATTTAATTCAGAAAATGAATTTTTATTAATAAATTACAGTAATCATTTTTTGTTATCTTTATATTATTAAAAAGTCGGCATACATCCTTTTGTGTAATGATTTATATAAAAGAAAAAAAACTGTAGCCATTATTTAAATATATTTAAGAATATCTGTTTTCATGAAAAATCAGTTAATTACAGTCATTGTAATGATCATCATTTCTCAATTAAATGGAAAAGGAATTTACCTTATATAAAGAATAACGAATAAGTAATTATTGAAATTATTTTGAAATATTTAAATTTATCCAAAAAAGTATAATTATTTTTTTTTTTTATGTTTTTGTCATTTATTTATTTTTCTATTGCGATATTTTTGTTTCATTATGGTGAAATAAATCATGAAAGGGAATTAGATGCAAAAAATACTTTAAATAATTGAAGTCACTCTTTTATAATCATTGTGCCACCTTGCAATGTTTGATTAAAAGAAAAATTCTTTAACATTCTTTACACCTAATCAGCATTCAAAATTATTGGTGGGCTGCTGATTGCAGGCCACTGAATAGTTGATCGGACTACAATAGAGAAAAAAGTTCGGTAGTTCACGATAGCAGTAACCAAAAAAGTAACTTTGTTATTATTATTTTTATTAATTTCTTTAGAGATGAATTATCCATAGCTGCAAACATTTACGCTTTTTTATTACAACTAAAATTTAACAGAAATTTTGACTTATTTAATCGCAGAGTTCGCCGATTAAATATGGAAAATTTTACTATTACATTTTAGTGGTAAGAAAAAAGCGTAAAAGTTGGCAGCTGTGATTGTAATCGTATAATTACACAGGAGAATACAGAACAAATTGCAATCCTTCACCTAAAGTATCATTCTGTATTAAATCCAGATGCGAAATGAAATAAGTTAGATCTTAGAAGTCACGTTCTGTAATATAACGGTAATAAATGCATTTATCAGTAGTATTAACCCTTAAATGCGCGATTTTTTATTTTGTTTCGAAAGAATTATATATGATTCTCTGAAGGGTTTATTACATATGAAAAATAGTGAAAAAAATCAGAGATACATTTTTCATATAATACGCCAATCTTTTCTACTGTTGCACATTTTCAATATAAGTAAAAACTACTGTCGTGTGGCTGATTTATGTTAAAAAATTGCAAATTAGTAAATGTTTTAAGAAGTATGTCTCCAAATACCTTAATTTATGCAATTATTTCTTTTATAAAACTTAACCTTTAACCCTTTAATTCCCATGATAAAATACGTTCTAGAAATTACGTAATTCAGAGAATCCGACTTTACACCAGAAAAGTTCAATGGTTAATTTATCTTTATTTAAATAGGGAAATGTCTGTTATTAATTAAAGCAAATATTGCTATTTTAATTTTCTGGTGTGAATTAGGTATATACGAATAACAAATCTATTAAATTTAAAACACTGTTGTTTGCATCTATGCAAAGCTGCGCGCTACAGGGCTAAGTAAATAAGAAAACAGCATTTTTTATATGCGTGTTTTAGGCAAAATCGCTTTTCATTTTTCCAGTGGGACATTCCATGATCGGGGAACCTTACGAACAGTCTCGTCTTGAAGAGGGAACAGCGATTCGGTCTGTTCTGCCAGTAGTGGCGGGCTATCTTAAGCTCTTTCTCCCAACTGCCACCGAGAGCTACCCAGTGTTGCTAGTGGGATACTTTTTTTTTTTTTTTTTTAATTTAGATTTCCTGTTACCACTACTTTTCTAAAATTGTAAATTTTACTTTATTTAATGACAAAATAATTAAGGCGAAAACAATGGGAATTTTACCATTTGAAAAAAGTGGTGCCAATCAAAAAATCTGATATAAAAAAATAGCCCACTGACAACATTGGAGCCACCGCCCTCTGAATACTAGGCCTGAGCGCTGACACAAAAAATGCGTCTATCGTAGGCGGATTTTTTTAAGCGCGAGTACGGTCCCCCGAATTTAGACACCAGTATTTTTCAAAAGTTTAGCTTATTTAATCTTAGAAATATAAAACTAAACAAAGCTTTAAAAAATTATTGGTGTTCGAATGAAAGGGACCGTAAAAGCAGTGTTGCCAGTGGGCTACTTTTTAAAAAATCAGATTTCTTGATTGACACCACTTTTCTGAAGTGGTAAAACTCTTTTTGTTTTCGCCTTAATTAATATGTCTTTAAATAAGGCGAATTTTACTATTTCAAAAAAGTGGTGGTAATGAAGAAATCTGAATTTTAAAAAAGTAGTCCGCTGGCAAAACTGCGTAGAAGCGCTGAAAGTAATCCGTCTACGACAGCCGCCATTTTTCTGCCAGCGCTCAGGCCTTGTATTCAAAGGGCGGTGCGAGAGCAATGAATGAGCTTAAACAGTGTTGCCAGTGGACTACTTCTATAAGATTCTGATTTTTTTATTAGCACCACTTTTTTGAAATAGTAAAATTACCCTTATTTAACGACATATTAATTAAGGTGAAAACAAGGGGAATATTGTCATTTCAGAAAAGTGGTGCGAATCAAGAAAGATGAAATTAAAAAAAGTAGCCTACTGGCAACACTGAGCTATAAGCTGCGCCAGTTGTCCAGTGTATTAAACGCCCCAGCCGTCTCGAACCCACTGGTCGATGTCTTTAAATTAACGAAAATTGCTTTTAAATTTTTTCGATAAAATCTTCCGTGATCCGGACACCCTTCGTAACAGTCTTGTCTTCAAGGAGGGGAAACGGTTTTGCCTTTCCCTCTAGTGGTGGCGGCCTGCCACGACCACGGCCGGTGCTCTCCCCCGACAACGCCCAGGGCAATGAATGAGCTTGAGCCGTTACGGTCGTCTGGTGCATTAACCCCTTAATCATCGCGCCTGAGAAGTGTCGAATACTTTTTTGTTTAATTCAGATTGTTTGATTGTCACCACTTTCTTGAAGTTGAAATATTCTCTTCATTTAATGGTAGATAAAATGTCGAGAGAATAAAGCCAACTGCATTCTTTAAAAAAACTGGTGAGAATAAAACAATCTGAATAAAAGAAAAGAATCCTACACCGCCCGTGACAGTCACGGGCGCGACGATTAAGGGGTTAAACGAAATAAGAACAAAGTTCATAATGCGTCCCTTGTATAAACATATTTCCGATGAAAAGTTTTAGTTAAAAGGATGTAGAATATTTCTGAGAAAAATACATTTGATTTCTTATATTAACCCTTTTAGGGCCAAAGTGCTTATGTTGCTAAAATGATTGGATGACACCAGTTTTTATGAACAAATTTATATGAAACTAAGTAAAAGCTTTTCTTCGCGTATATTGTATTAAGCAAAATTTAATTATTTGATACTGCTGCGAATGTGGCATTTTGGAATTAAAATTAAGTGGTATAGATTATATACCGGTGCCCTTCAAAGGGTTAAATGCAATTTCTGGTTTAACACGTTCACGCCGGCGCGGTGGGTCACACAATGGAGTTATGAATAAAGAGGAGGAGACATATAGTGTACTGTCTACCAGTTGCGAGGGAAGTAACTGAGGGGGTTGTCACAAGATGGCGGCTGTTTTTTTTAAACGGATCATCAATTTCTGATTACCACCAGGGCAAAGGTCCCACCAGTAAAATTGAATGGAAAATTTCGTCTTATTAAGCGTCTTATTCATGGAAAATTTTCTCAAAAATGTCGTAAAATTTTCTATTTGTTTTTACTGGTGTCAGTATGCCTTGTAAAACTGTCAGTTTGTTTCCCTAGTCGTCACAATATGGCGGAAACGCAGGGCCTAACTACCGCCAAAGTAAATACCTACCAGTAAAAATGAAAATCTGTTTCTACCATTACTTATGACAGATATTTTGCATTAATAAAGCGTTTAAATGAGTTGAAAATTTCTATATAAATCCACTGGTGGAAGTTTCCACCAGCGGTAAACAACGCCTGTGATAGCGGTTACAGTTGAAGCTTCACTATTTTAAGGATATGTCAGTTCTGCTTTATTAATAGTTCCATGGGCGCACTCGACTGTTTCAGAGCTGCCAAGTCTCTGGCTTTTTGAATACCAGTATTTTAATACAGAAAATGTTGTTTTATTTAATTAGAACAGTTGTGCGATTTAAAGGACCAACATTTTCTCTAAAATAACAGTAGTGTGCGAAAATCCGGAGACTTGACATCTCTGAGACAGTCGAGTGTGACCTACCGCGCCTGCGTGAACGCGTTAAAACATGTTTATTTGAACTAAGCTAGCAATAAAACTGCTAGTCCGCTATGTGTAAAAATTTATTCAAATGTGCAAGAAAAAAATTCCGTCGACATATATATTTAAAATACTTTCCTTTAAGTTTTAGCTTTTCTAAAATTAAACAAAAAGAAAGCATTTGCTCAGCTCTTAAAAAAAAAAAAAAAAAAAAAAAAAAAAAAAAAAAAAAAAAAGTTTGACGAAATAAAAAGAAAAAGCTTTCCTCACTGTGCGAAACAGTTATATTGAAAAATTAAGTTGTGCAATCATTTTTTAAAATCTGACGATAACTTGAGTAGAGGTGATTGTTTTGATTTTTTTTTTTTAATTCAGGAAAAAATGTAAAGGAAATCACATTTCTATTATTTCAACTTAAAAAGATATGATATTTTGGATGAAAACAATGGAAACCGCATGTCATTATCACATAACAATTACTGTAAATAAAATAGATTTTTTTATACTTTTTTTTTTCAAAATTGCATTTTTAGGGAATTACCAAATTTCAAAGCCGAAATTTAAGTAATTTTTAAAGCTGAATCTAGAGAGGTGTGAATGATGTGCTGGGTATGCACGTTTTTTACATTTTAGTACCATTTTTTTATGAATAGTTCTGTTCAGTTTATTTGATTGCAAAGTTTTTGTTGTTAAATAAGTGGAAGAAAATTATTTATAAAAAGGGGTACTAAAATGTGAAATCGCGCAAACGATGAGCATAATTCCCATCCCTGCATTCATAAAATTTCGAGCGGATTTATTCATTCATATTCTGAGTAAATTCTTATCGGGACTTTATAGAGTTTCTTTAATAAAATTTTAATAAAATTTCTTTTTTTAAATTTTCCAAAATGGTATGAATACTTTATTCAGGAATCTTTGAAACAAATAATATTAAAAGATTTATTATGCCTAGAAAGTGAAAAGATCTTACAAGTTAATGATAGGTGAATGCTATATATATTTATTCAGTATTTAACCCCTTAACTGCCGCATTAAATTGCGGTTTAAAAATTCACATTGCTTATTGGCACCACTTTTTGAAAAATAAATGTTCACCTTCTTTAATGTCAGGTAAAATGATACCATAATAAAGCCAAATACATTATTCTATAAAACTGATGGGAATCAAACAAATCTGAATAAAAGTCACAGCCCATGAATATGACGGGAGCGAGAATTAAGGGTTTAAAATATCAATTTTTTTAAAGGAATTTTTCAAATGGTAGAAAATATGTCCATTTTTATAAGTGATGATTGTCTTTGTAGATATTTCCCCACAAGTTAATCGGGACAAAAAGGTATTTTATCCTGTTCCCTCTATAAAACAGGAATCAGGACTTCTGGACAGAGTTGCCAGATTAATGAATTTTTTAATTCAGATTTTTTGATTTTCACCGCTTTTTTGAAATAGAAATAGTCGCGCTATTTAAAAATAGATTAAAAATTCTGAAAAATAAGGCGAATTGTACTATTTTAAAAAAAGTGGTGGCAGTCAAATAATCTGACTTAAAAAGGCCCCAATCTGGCAACACAGCTTCTGGATAAGATTTAAATGTTGTGAATTTGTAGCCACGATAAAATTGACATAAATTACAATAAAATGTATATAATGTACGTTCTGGCGTATAACGCGCGTCTAAAATTTTGGATTACATTTTTCTATTCTTCACTGTTAAAAAATTAAAAAAAAATCTGTTGATTTTACGAAAACTTGTCACCCAGGACGACTGTAAAAAACTTTTTTTATAGAAATTATCTGTATTTACTAAGAATTTTCTGTTATTTTAACAGATTTTGCAGGTAAGTTCGCAATAAATACAGACTATTTCCGTAAAATAAACAATTTTTTACTAGAGTCCTGGCTGACAGCATTTTTCGGTAAAATGAACAGATTTTTTTACAGTGCAGGTATATCCGCCTTATTAAACGCAGTTCATTCTTTAAAAAGGTAACTTAATGAGATATGCAGTAAAAAAATAAAGAATTCTGAAATTACAAAACTAGTACTTATACTTAGTAGTCCGATAGAGATTATTTTTATTAAATAGAATCCTGATCATTAATGTAGAAACCTTATCTTTTACAACAAAAGTTATTAACTTTAAATTTTTATAACCATAATATACAACGCGAACCTGTAAATTTCGACCATTTAAAAAAAATTAAAAGTACGCCTTATGTGTGGGAATAAGCATAGCTGCTAACTTTTACGCTTTTCAGTACCACTAAAATTTAAAAGAAATTTTTTACTAATTGAATCGCAGAGTTCGCCGATTAAATATGGAAAATTTTACTATTACATTTTAGTGGTAAGAAAAAAGCGTAAAAGCTGGCAGCTATGGAATAAGTGTTATTTATTAATTTTCTAAACTTACAATTTTTGATGCTGAATTCTTGGAATTCCAGAATGTTATAGAAAAGGGACGTTAAGTCAATGTTTTAATAAAGAATGCATAAACTGATGTAGCGTTTTCTAGAATTTGAAAAAGGTTTGAAAAAGTTCTAAAGTTTGGAAATTTAAAAAATGATTTTTTTATTATTTGGAGCTGTATTTTTCAAGAATATATTTTTAAAAAGAAATGAAAATTTAAAAACATTTTTGATAGCAGTAAACATTATATACAAAGTAGAACACTTTTTCAGAAATTCCAAAATTATGTAAAAGCTCCCTGCAATATCGAGTAGATATTACGAAAAAAATGGATTCTAAATCCCCAATAATAGCTGAGTGTAATTAAGTTCAAAGTTTCAAGAAACGTGACTGCAGATATTGAA
>OZ010796.1:462245696-462455754 GCA_963932465.1 Maratus speciosus | reverse complement strand
GTTTTGTTCTGCAAGCATTTTTAATTGCAGTTTTTATATATTTTTTTCTTTATAAATGCTAATAGATTTTGTATTAGTTTTCTCTTTTAATGCAAACTAAAGAGTTATTTTGATTCGAAATAAGAAAAAAATCGTTCATTACCGAGTAACGTCAAATAATAATTACAGAAATAACAAAGACCTTTTAATGCTGCTATTTTACCGTTAGAAAAATAATATAATTCATGCAGACAACCTCACATGTTCCGAGCATGCATTCACACAAAGTAAGTTCATTTATTTCGAATAAAAAGCATCAACAATATTAATAACAATTTTCATATTATTTGTTTATTTTTACAATTAATAACACATTTTATATTAGCCTTCTCTTTAAATGAGAATTACGAATAATTTTGATTTAAAATTAGAATTTAATGTCTAAAATGTTTCCTTATCGCCTAACATAAAAAGCAATTTAAAGAAGCCATTCACTACTTATTTTTTACCGTTAAAAGAATAACCCATTCAGGCAACTTCAAATCTTCCGAATATCCATCGGTACAAAAGAAACCCATATAAATTGAATAATAACACCAAGCACTATTAATAATAACTTTTTAATTAATTTTCCATTACAATTAGTAAAGATTTTTTTATTAAGTTTGTTTCGCTTTAAATGAAAACCAAGAGTTATTATGATTTGTAAAAGGATTTTTATTTCAATAACCTTTCCTTGTCGGTTTACATCAAACTATAGTCTAAGACAGACGTCAAAAGCCATTCGCTTCTGCTTTTCTTTAACCGTAAAAAAAAGTAACTCATCCAAGGCAACTTCGCATCTTGCGAATATGCGTGCATGCAAAAGAAAGCCACTTATTTTGAATAAAAAGTATTATGCATTTTTAATAACAAGTTTCATAATAATTTATCTTTACGAATAATATTATATTTTTGTAATTTTTTCTTCAAATAAAAACTAAGAATAATTTTGATTTAAAATAATAATTTTCATGTCATAAATATTTCTTTCCCGCCTAACATCAAACGAAAGTTAAAGCGAATAAAGCACTTTTAAATGTTACAGTTAGGAAAAATAATTGAACTCACTCAAACTCAAATTCGCATCTTGTGAATATACATCATAACAAAAGAACGACATTTAATTTGAAGAAAAAGCATCAAGCTTTATTAATAAAAAAATTCATATTATTTTTTCTTAACAATTAGTAAAGATTTTGTATTAGTTTTCCTTTAAATGAAAACTAAGACTTATTTTGATTTAAAATAAGAATTTTCCATTATTTTCATTTAATTCAGAAAATGAATTTTTATTAATAAATTACAGTAATCATTTTTTGTTATCTTTATATTATTAAAAAGTCGGCATACATCCTTTTGTGTAATGATTTATATAAAAGAAAAAAAACTGTAGCCATTATTTAAATATATTTAAGAATATCTGTTTTCATGAAAAATCAGTTAATTACAGTCATTGTAATGATCATCATTTCTCAATTAAATGGAAAAGGAATTTACCTTATATAAAGAATAACGAATAAGTAATTATTGAAATTATTTTGAAATATTTAAATTTATCCAAAAAAGTATAATTATTTTTTTTTTTTATGTTTTTGTCATTTATTTATTTTTCTATTGCGATATTTTTGTTTCATTATGGTGAAATAAATCATGAAAGGGAATTAGATGCAAAAAATACTTTAAATAATTGAAGTCACTCTTTTATAATCATTGTGCCACCTTGCAATGTTTGATTAAAAGAAAAATTCTTTAACATTCTTTACACCTAATCAGCATTCAAAATTATTGGTGGGCTGCTGATTGCAGGCCACTGAATAGTTGATCGGACTACAATAGAGAAAAAAGTTCGGTAGTTCACGATAGCAGTAACCAAAAAAGTAACTTTGTTATTATTATTTTTATTAATTTCTTTAGAGATGAATTATCCATAGCTGCAAACATTTACGCTTTTTTATTACAACTAAAATTTAACAGAAATTTTGACTTATTTAATCGCAGAGTTCGCCGATTAAATATGGAAAATTTTACTATTACATTTTAGTGGTAAGAAAAAAGCGTAAAAGTTGGCAGCTGTGATTGTAATCGTATAATTACACAGGAGAATACAGAACAAATTGCAATCCTTCACCTAAAGTATCATTCTGTATTAAATCCAGATGCGAAATGAAATAAGTTAGATCTTAGAAGTCACGTTCTGTAATATAACGGTAATAAATGCATTTATCAGTAGTATTAACCCTTAAATGCGCGATTTTTTATTTTGTTTCGAAAGAATTATATATGATTCTCTGAAGGGTTTATTACATATGAAAAATAGTGAAAAAAATCAGAGATACATTTTTCATATAATACGCCAATCTTTTCTACTGTTGCACATTTTCAATATAAGTAAAAACTACTGTCGTGTGGCTGATTTATGTTAAAAAATTGCAAATTAGTAAATGTTTTAAGAAGTATGTCTCCAAATACCTTAATTTATGCAATTATTTCTTTTATAAAACTTAACCTTTAACCCTTTAATTCCCATGATAAAATACGTTCTAGAAATTACGTAATTCAGAGAATCCGACTTTACACCAGAAAAGTTCAATGGTTAATTTATCTTTATTTAAATAGGGAAATGTCTGTTATTAATTAAAGCAAATATTGCTATTTTAATTTTCTGGTGTGAATTAGGTATATACGAATAACAAATCTATTAAATTTAAAACACTGTTGTTTGCATCTATGCAAAGCTGCGCGCTACAGGGCTAAGTAAATAAGAAAACAGCATTTTTTATATGCGTGTTTTAGGCAAAATCGCTTTTCATTTTTCCAGTGGGACATTCCATGATCGGGGAACCTTACGAACAGTCTCGTCTTGAAGAGGGAACAGCGATTCGGTCTGTTCTGCCAGTAGTGGCGGGCTATCTTAAGCTCTTTCTCCCAACTGCCACCGAGAGCTACCCAGTGTTGCTAGTGGGATACTTTTTTTTTTTTTTTTTTAATTTAGATTTCCTGTTACCACTACTTTTCTAAAATTGTAAATTTTACTTTATTTAATGACAAAATAATTAAGGCGAAAACAATGGGAATTTTACCATTTGAAAAAAGTGGTGCCAATCAAAAAATCTGATATAAAAAAATAGCCCACTGACAACATTGGAGCCACCGCCCTCTGAATACTAGGCCTGAGCGCTGACACAAAAAATGCGTCTATCGTAGGCGGATTTTTTTAAGCGCGAGTACGGTCCCCCGAATTTAGACACCAGTATTTTTCAAAAGTTTAGCTTATTTAATCTTAGAAATATAAAACTAAACAAAGCTTTAAAAAATTATTGGTGTTCGAATGAAAGGGACCGTAAAAGCAGTGTTGCCAGTGGGCTACTTTTTAAAAAATCAGATTTCTTGATTGACACCACTTTTCTGAAGTGGTAAAACTCTTTTTGTTTTCGCCTTAATTAATATGTCTTTAAATAAGGCGAATTTTACTATTTCAAAAAAGTGGTGGTAATGAAGAAATCTGAATTTTAAAAAAGTAGTCCGCTGGCAAAACTGCGTAGAAGCGCTGAAAGTAATCCGTCTACGACAGCCGCCATTTTTCTGCCAGCGCTCAGGCCTTGTATTCAAAGGGCGGTGCGAGAGCAATGAATGAGCTTAAACAGTGTTGCCAGTGGACTACTTCTATAAGATTCTGATTTTTTTATTAGCACCACTTTTTTGAAATAGTAAAATTACCCTTATTTAACGACATATTAATTAAGGTGAAAACAAGGGGAATATTGTCATTTCAGAAAAGTGGTGCGAATCAAGAAAGATGAAATTAAAAAAAGTAGCCTACTGGCAACACTGAGCTATAAGCTGCGCCAGTTGTCCAGTGTATTAAACGCCCCAGCCGTCTCGAACCCACTGGTCGATGTCTTTAAATTAACGAAAATTGCTTTTAAATTTTTTCGATAAAATCTTCCGTGATCCGGACACCCTTCGTAACAGTCTTGTCTTCAAGGAGGGGAAACGGTTTTGCCTTTCCCTCTAGTGGTGGCGGCCTGCCACGACCACGGCCGGTGCTCTCCCCCGACAACGCCCAGGGCAATGAATGAGCTTGAGCCGTTACGGTCGTCTGGTGCATTAACCCCTTAATCATCGCGCCTGAGAAGTGTCGAATACTTTTTTGTTTAATTCAGATTGTTTGATTGTCACCACTTTCTTGAAGTTGAAATATTCTCTTCATTTAATGGTAGATAAAATGTCGAGAGAATAAAGCCAACTGCATTCTTTAAAAAAACTGGTGAGAATAAAACAATCTGAATAAAAGAAAAGAATCCTACACCGCCCGTGACAGTCACGGGCGCGACGATTAAGGGGTTAAACGAAATAAGAACAAAGTTCATAATGCGTCCCTTGTATAAACATATTTCCGATGAAAAGTTTTAGTTAAAAGGATGTAGAATATTTCTGAGAAAAATACATTTGATTTCTTATATTAACCCTTTTAGGGCCAAAGTGCTTATGTTGCTAAAATGATTGGATGACACCAGTTTTTATGAACAAATTTATATGAAACTAAGTAAAAGCTTTTCTTCGCGTATATTGTATTAAGCAAAATTTAATTATTTGATACTGCTGCGAATGTGGCATTTTGGAATTAAAATTAAGTGGTATAGATTATATACCGGTGCCCTTCAAAGGGTTAAATGCAATTTCTGGTTTAACACGTTCACGCCGGCGCGGTGGGTCACACAATGGAGTTATGAATAAAGAGGAGGAGACATATAGTGTACTGTCTACCAGTTGCGAGGGAAGTAACTGAGGGGGTTGTCACAAGATGGCGGCTGTTTTTTTTAAACGGATCATCAATTTCTGATTACCACCAGGGCAAAGGTCCCACCAGTAAAATTGAATGGAAAATTTCGTCTTATTAAGCGTCTTATTCATGGAAAATTTTCTCAAAAATGTCGTAAAATTTTCTATTTGTTTTTACTGGTGTCAGTATGCCTTGTAAAACTGTCAGTTTGTTTCCCTAGTCGTCACAATATGGCGGAAACGCAGGGCCTAACTACCGCCAAAGTAAATACCTACCAGTAAAAATGAAAATCTGTTTCTACCATTACTTATGACAGATATTTTGCATTAATAAAGCGTTTAAATGAGTTGAAAATTTCTATATAAATCCACTGGTGGAAGTTTCCACCAGCGGTAAACAACGCCTGTGATAGCGGTTACAGTTGAAGCTTCACTATTTTAAGGATATGTCAGTTCTGCTTTATTAATAGTTCCATGGGCGCACTCGACTGTTTCAGAGCTGCCAAGTCTCTGGCTTTTTGAATACCAGTATTTTAATACAGAAAATGTTGTTTTATTTAATTAGAACAGTTGTGCGATTTAAAGGACCAACATTTTCTCTAAAATAACAGTAGTGTGCGAAAATCCGGAGACTTGACATCTCTGAGACAGTCGAGTGTGACCTACCGCGCCTGCGTGAACGCGTTAAAACATGTTTATTTGAACTAAGCTAGCAATAAAACTGCTAGTCCGCTATGTGTAAAAATTTATTCAAATGTGCAAGAAAAAAATTCCGTCGACATATATATTTAAAATACTTTCCTTTAAGTTTTAGCTTTTCTAAAATTAAACAAAAAGAAAGCATTTGCTCAGCTCTTAAAAAAAAAAAAAAAAAAAAAAAAAAAAAAAAAAAAAAAAAAGTTTGACGAAATAAAAAGAAAAAGCTTTCCTCACTGTGCGAAACAGTTATATTGAAAAATTAAGTTGTGCAATCATTTTTTAAAATCTGACGATAACTTGAGTAGAGGTGATTGTTTTGATTTTTTTTTTTTAATTCAGGAAAAAATGTAAAGGAAATCACATTTCTATTATTTCAACTTAAAAAGATATGATATTTTGGATGAAAACAATGGAAACCGCATGTCATTATCACATAACAATTACTGTAAATAAAATAGATTTTTTTATACTTTTTTTTTTCAAAATTGCATTTTTAGGGAATTACCAAATTTCAAAGCCGAAATTTAAGTAATTTTTAAAGCTGAATCTAGAGAGGTGTGAATGATGTGCTGGGTATGCACGTTTTTTACATTTTAGTACCATTTTTTTATGAATAGTTCTGTTCAGTTTATTTGATTGCAAAGTTTTTGTTGTTAAATAAGTGGAAGAAAATTATTTATAAAAAGGGGTACTAAAATGTGAAATCGCGCAAACGATGAGCATAATTCCCATCCCTGCATTCATAAAATTTCGAGCGGATTTATTCATTCATATTCTGAGTAAATTCTTATCGGGACTTTATAGAGTTTCTTTAATAAAATTTTAATAAAATTTCTTTTTTTAAATTTTCCAAAATGGTATGAATACTTTATTCAGGAATCTTTGAAACAAATAATATTAAAAGATTTATTATGCCTAGAAAGTGAAAAGATCTTACAAGTTAATGATAGGTGAATGCTATATATATTTATTCAGTATTTAACCCCTTAACTGCCGCATTAAATTGCGGTTTAAAAATTCACATTGCTTATTGGCACCACTTTTTTGAAAAATAAATGTTCACCTTCTTTAATGTCAGGTAAAATGATACCATAATAAAGCCAAATACATTATTCTATAAAACTGATGGGAATCAAACAAATCTGAATAAAAGTCACAGCCCATGAATATGACGGGAGCGAGAATTAAGGGTTTAAAATATCAATTTTTTTAAAGGAATTTTTCAAATGGTAGAAAATATGTCCATTTTTATAAGTGATGATTGTCTTTGTAGATATTTCCCCACAAGTTAATCGGGACAAAAAGGTATTTTATCCTGTTCCCTCTATAAAACAGGAATCAGGACTTCTGGACAGAGTTGCCAGATTAATGAATTTTTTAATTCAGATTTTTTGATTTTCACCGCTTTTTTGAAATAGAAATAGTCGCGCTATTTAAAAATAGATTAAAAATTCTGAAAAATAAGGCGAATTGTACTATTTTAAAAAAGTGGTGGCAGTCAAATAATCTGACTTAAAAAGGCCCCAATCTGGCAACACAGCTTCTGGATAAGATTTAAATGTTGTGAATTTGTAGCCACGATAAAATTGACATAAATTACAATAAAATGTATATAATGTACGTTCTGGCGTATAACGCGCGTCTAAAATTTTGGATTACATTTTTCTATTCTTCACTGTTAAAAAATTAAAAAAAAATCTGTTGATTTTACGAAAACTTGTCACCCAGGACGACTGTAAAAAACTTTTTTTATAGAAATTATCTGTATTTACTAAGAATTTTCTGTTATTTTAACAGATTTTGCAGGTAAGTTCGCAATAAATACAGACTATTTCCGTAAAATAAACAATTTTTTACTAGAGTCCTGGCTGACAGCATTTTTCGGTAAAATGAACAGATTTTTTTACAGTGCAGGTATATCCGCCTTATTAAACGCAGTTCATTCTTTAAAAAGGTAACTTAATGAGATATGCAGTAAAAAAATAAAGAATTCTGAAATTACAAAACTAGTACTTATACTTAGTAGTCCGATAGAGATTATTTTTATTAAATAGAATCCTGATCATTAATGTAGAAACCTTATCTTTTACAACAAAAGTTATTAACTTTAAATTTTTATAACCATAATATACAACGCGAACCTGTAAATTTCGACCATTTAAAAAAAATTAAAAGTACGCCTTATGTGTGGGAATAAGCATAGCTGCTAACTTTTACGCTTTTCAGTACCACTAAAATTTAAAAGAAATTTTTTACTAATTGAATCGCAGAGTTCGCCGATTAAATATGGAAAATTTTACTATTACATTTTAGTGGTAAGAAAAAAGCGTAAAAGCTGGCAGCTATGGAATAAGTGTTATTTATTAATTTTCTAAACTTACAATTTTTGATGCTGAATTCTTGGAATTCCAGAATGTTATAGAAAAGGGACGTTTCCAAAATAAGGAAATCTATCCTCCTTTAATGTTTTAAACGCAAATGAAACAGTAAATGCAAATGAGTGAATAAAAATAGAGGTATAAATTAAAAGAAAACAAAATTTTATTATAATTGTCATAGTTTTTTTTTTCTGTCTTATGGATTTATTACACTCGAAAATTATGTTTATTTTTGCCAGAGAAAACGCATCTTTTCCACACATTAATATATATATATATATATATATATATATATATATATATATATATATATATATTAAATCATTTTGAAATGAATGCTTTTAGCAGGCTTTTAGTGTTTTCTTTTTATAAAAATGCTTCGTGATGTAAGCGATATCTCCAAGATCATTTTGGTTCATAAATCACGATAAATGATGCAAAATACCCGAGAAAATCTTTTCTTTTCAAATGGCGCAACAATTTTTACAAATTTATAAAATAAAACACCGTTGAATAGGATTACTCATTATGCCATTTGATAGGCATTAAACATAATGAGAAAGTATTTCTCTGAGAAAGATCAGAAATTTAATGTTTAAAATGAGAATTTACATTTCTCTCTAAAAAGTTTAGAGGAAGTACATTCAAAGAAAATATGTTCCGAAGTGTGAATTAAAAAATAAATATTCATTAAATAATCTTTAATCATCTATTCCTATATTTCTTGATAAAATGACTCTTGATAAATTCCATTATATAAAATAAATAAATTTTTTATATTATTTTATTTAAGCTGAATGAATATTCATCCCAAAATGATAGACTTCATGGCAATCCAACTAGCGCACAAAATTATTCAAACCTTTTTTTCTTATTTATTTTTTATTTTTTACTGAAACATGAAAAACATACGCATCAGAACAATACATTAGGTGTATATCTTACTTATTCAAAAATACAAAAATATAATTGCATACAGCAAATAAATTATGCTTTAAAATAAAATATAAGCTGAAATCAATGCTCTAACTAAATTAAAATTTTATTATCTTTTGTCAAGTATTTTTCAGAGTTGTCAACTAACTACGCTATCGGCGTAGTCATTAGGGTTTTTCCCCTATAAAATTCAAAGTGTTTTTCTATTTGTTTGCAACAATCTGACCTTCTTACTTCATTGATAAAATTATTGCAAAGTATGATAGCGATTGCTGAAAATACACGAGGGTCGCTTATTACACTATTTCTGAATAGAATTCTTCGCCTTATTTAACCGCAGAAATTCAGCCATTTACACTAGAACGCCCGGAAAGTGTCGAATCGACTCCGACCAAATGATTAAATACCTATTGGAGCCAGAATTTTTTCCATAAAATAAGTTAAATTTAAACCACGCTGAAATACGTTAAATAAATCAGTTAAGTAATTTTAAATAAAAATTCTGGTGCGAAATCTTTTTGTGAAGCTTGGGTAAAATTTCCGGGCGTTCTAGTGTTAAATATGTCATAGACTCCGCCCATGTCAAAAAAATTTCGATTAAATAAGAAGTTTATTATACGGAAAATCTTTAGAAGCAGCGCTCCATGTGGATACTCCTAAATTACTTGGCAAATAATAGCAATTTTTGTACGTTGTGTTTGACGTATTTAAGTTTATTCTTTAAAAAATTATTTTTTTATAATCATAAACTTTTTTATTACAGATTAATAATACGTTATAGTTAAAGTTTGATGGCATTAGCAGGACGATATCCAGGTTTTGGGAGGAGGAGGGATAATAATTTTTAGGGAAGATTTTATTTTTAATAATATGAGAATTAAAAGCATTTTTACCATCAGTCATAATGTTTTCACGTACTTTTGAATATAACTATATATTCGAATAGTTATTTTCGCCTTTCTGAATCTCTGTCATGAAACAAATCGAATATTACTAATGAAAAACAGTGACTGATATTCGAACTGAAGATAAAACATCATGGTTGAGGGTAAGGTTGTTTTTATTTACTATAATATTCCAATTTATTGAAAAGTAAGGGAAACGCAGTTTCCGAATAGTTCCCAGCCTCCCGATTTTTTTAATACCAGTAAATTCTTACAAAAAGGTGCACTTTATTAAATGCAGTTTTTGTGCGATTATATAAAACAATGGAGTTATGAATATAGAGGAGGAGACATATAGTGTAGAGTCTACGAGTTGCGAGTGAAGTACTGTAATTTCCGGCGTATAATCCGCGGATCAAACAATTCTGTTTGGACCCAGAAATTTTATTTAGTTATTGAAGCCAAATATTTATTGAGAATTAAAAAGTTACTTTTCACTTAAATCAATTTCTGGGTCGAAAAATGATTCTTTGATCCGCGGATTATACGCCGGAAATTATAGTAACTGAGAAGGTTGACATAAGATGGCGGCTGAATTTTCACATCGGATAAATAGTTTCTTTCCACCAGTAAATTTGAATAGAAAATTTCTTCTTATTTAAGCGCCTTCTTCTTGAAAATATTTTCTCACAAACATGGTAAAAATTTCTATTTATTTTTACTTGTGTCAGTTTGACCAGGTATTATAATCTTTCTCACTGACACTCACAGTAGGTTGTCTCGGTTGTCACACAGTGTTGCCAGATGGGCTACTTTTTTTAAATTCAGATTCTTGATTGGCGCCACTTTTGTGAAATGGTAAAATGCCACTTATTTAATGACATATTAATAAAGGCAAAAACAAATGGAATTTTAACGTTTCATAAAAGTGGTGCTAATCAAGAAATCTGAATTTTAAAAAAAAGTAGCCCACTGGCAACACTGTTGTCACAATGTGACATAAACGCAGTGTTGCCAGATTGGGGACTTTTCTGTCCCCAGATTGTTGATTGTCACTGCTTTTTTGAAATAGAAATATTCCGCCTATTTAAAAATAGATTAAAAATTCTGAAAAAAGGCGTATTATACTGTTTTTTAAAAGTGGTGACAGTCAAATAATCTGAATTAAAAAGTCCCCAATCTGGCAACACTGCGTAGACGCTGAGTGTGACTACTGCTAATGTAAGCTGCCGCCAATAAAAATGAATATCTGTTTCTGCCATTACTTATCACTGCAAGTTGGCATTAATACGACGTTTAAATAAGGATAAATTTTCTATTTAAATTTACTGGTGGAAGATTCTCCCAGCGGTAATCAACCCAGTATTGCCAGATTGGGGACTTTTTTATCACCAGATTGTTGATTGTCACCGCTTTTTTGAAATAGAAATATTCGGCCAATTTTGAAATGGATTAATAATTCTGAAAAATAAGGCGAATTCTAGTATTTTAAAAAAGTGGTGACAGTCAAATAATCTGAATTAAAAAAGTCCCCAATCTGGCAACACTGAATCAACCCTCTGCAAAAGCGGTTACAGTTGAAGCTTCACTATTTTAAGGTTATGTCAGCTCCTCTTTATTAATAGTTCCATTTATAAAACAAGTATTTCTGCATAAAAATATTGATATTAAAAAAATCGGGAGGTTGGCAACTATGATTCCATGCTGTATATTCATTGTTACACCTATTGTTTAATTCTACGCAATAAAAAATGAAATAATTATTAAAAAAAAATTCACACAGTATCATCATCTCACTCTTTAGATATCTTCCTAATAGAAAGCATTTTATGTATAATGCAAAGCACTTTTAATAAAATACTCTAAAAATGCAATGTACTCTATCTTGCCTCACGCCACTAAACTTAAGCTATGTTTACATGTTACTAAATAACTTTTTTTTACTTTATTTCAGGTAGCTGACAAAAATAATTGGAGGAGCTTCTTACCGAAACACTTTCAAGACGAGTCTCTCAGGTTTTAACGAGTCCCCTGCGACTTTCCCCATGTTGGTGATAAAAAAGGTAAAGCTACATTTTGTGCACCCGTTTCTTCTTCTGCTTTTGCGAAGCTTTAAGTGCAGCAAAAGTTTTATCATAATGCCAGCATAATGTTTGCACAAAACATACAAAGATTAATTGTAAAGAACAGTTAAAAACAATGGTAAATAATAACTAATATATATAAATATTAATCGTAAAATATATAATATAATGAATATAGTATAGATTAACATTAATTCATATAGATCAAAGAAATATCAAAGATTTTATTTAAATTTCTCTAAAATAAATAAAAACGGATAACACAAACGTCAAATTTTAGAAAAAAATCGATATTTTTTCTGCACAATATGCTATAAATTAACTTATATGGGAATTAAAACTGTCCAGGTTATTGATAAAGCACAAATTTCCAATGTTGTTGACAAAAAAGGGGGGAGGGAGCTACATTTTGTGTACCTGTTTCTTCTTTTATTCTTCATAAGTTCAGAAAAAGTTTTAGCATGATGTCAGTACAATGGTTCCTCAAAACATGCAAGGCCTAGTAGTTAAGAGTAACTGAAAAAAGATGTTATAAGAACGACTAACATAATTAAAATTTAAAAATAGGATATCTAATGTAACAAATGTAGTATAAATTAACAATTGAGGACGTGAGTTTCGAAACTCTCCTTATCCAGAACATCAAATTTTGGGAAATCGCAGAAAACCTCTGAATGTGTCCATTAGTTTTCATAGTAAACCAAAATTTTACAATGCCAGAAACACACGATAAAACTAGGTTTTTTTTTTTTTTTTTTTTTTTTTTTTTTTTTTTTTTTTTTTATTATTGCAGATTGTAGTGTTTTTTCGATGCCGGCTCACCAAGGAAATAGACTGATAGCATACACTGAAAAAAATGAAGTACTCAAAAATGAGTAAATCGATGTACTCATATCGAATTGAGTATCTTTCGGTCAAAAATGAACCTATGCTTTCTCAATTTTGAAACATCACATGTTATCAAACCCAAATAAAAGGATAATTTTGTACTCTGTGATGGTTTATATCATTTATGGTGGCATAAAAGATGTTCATGATGATTCAAATAATGAATTATGTACAATATTTTAAAATCATTTAAAAGTGCTTACAAATAAAGCTCTTGTTATAAAAATATTCGATTTGGGTTATCTTGCTAATAATTTTACTATTTTTCTTAATAAATAATCAATGAAATGTTTCTTGTTAATAATTTAGAAAGGAAAATAAATGTTAGTGCATTTTTACTTTAATTTGTAGTTTCAGGGGTGCAGTACATAACGATTCATATTTGAACGCAACAATGGGGTCAAAAATGAGTACGTGTGTTTCTTAATTTTGACTACATTTGGATCGGAGCTATTTTGAATATGTCACGTATTTAAAATTGAATACTTTTTACTCAATTTTGAGTGCCCATTTTTTTTCAGTATAGCAGCCAACTTTTACGCTTTTTTATTACTTCTAAAATGTTAAAGAAATTTTTGACTTATTGAATCGCAGAGTTCGACGATTAAATATGGAAAACTTTACTATTACATTTTAATGGTAAGAAAAAAGCGTAACAGGTGGCAGCTATGTGATAGAGAAAACTCTATTTATTAAATTTTGGATAAGGCGAGTTTTGAAACTCACGTCCTCAATTGAAGAGCTAAGTGAAAGAACATGTTAAGTAGCAAAAATTACATTTGAAGAAATTTGAAGTGAAAGTTTTTACTGTAAATTTTAATGATTTATTTTCTATTTGATACCATGTGTTTAAAATATTAACAGGTATGGTACTGAACTCTCTCAGAAAAACTTATTCATATTTAATTTTCAAATATTAAAAATTATTAATATTATTGACATTATGAAATATTAAAATATTAAATATTAATGAATAGTGTCTTAAATCTTCAAGACTAAATGGAATCCTAGTATTTTAGCTTCACCGTGTGATAGAATACCTCATAACGCTTTCATCTAAAAGATATTTTTTTTTTTTTTAGAAAATGTGGCATAACATGTTCATCCACTCAGCCCTTCAATTATTCTTTGAGATCAAGCCAATAAATGAAAAAAATAATCTAAATTTCACTAAAAAAAATTTAATTGATTTTTAACAACTATAAGATTGATTAAGTACTTTTTTAATTAAAGGAAAATTAAAATTTTATGCACTCTTTTCTTTTTCTGATTTTACGAAGCTTTAAAGTGCAGCAAAAGTTTTATCACAATAGCAGAACAATGGTTAGACAGAACATACCTAGTTTAATAGTTAAGGGTAGATTAAAAAAATATATAATGCCGACTATTATATTTAAATATTAAACATAAATATTTAATATAACGAATTTGGTATAAATTAATTATTGTTAATCTAGAAAATAATGAAAGAATTAATCTAATTTTGGAAAAAAATAAACTTTAGGGATTTTTAAAACTATAAGACCAATTTAAAGAAAAATTATTATGGTACAGCAAAACTTATACAAAGCATAAGTAGTTTAATTGATAAGAGCTGCTAAAGAAAAAATGAAGTCTATTAATAACTGCGCCGATATTCAAAAGTTTTTAAAGTCAGAGTTGCAGTTCTTCGTAATGTACATTAATTTTTAATGTGTCATGTCTTAATCTGGAAACACTCTTTCTACCACTAATTCTAAAGAAGAATATTTTTAGTATATTTCTACAACATGCACAATAAAATAAGTAACGAAATCTAACTTGAACACTATTTTTTTTAAATTCTGGTTCACAGAAAATAATTCTATATTAGAAATCAAAAACATGTCCGTGAGTAACGCTGACGTCACATTGGCGATGACAACACCTGGACAATAAATTTCGGGTTTACTTCAAACTTGTTTAAATTATAACCATCGCACAATTTCAATTTTTGCATTGTCGAATCGGGAAATAATTATCTTTCAAATGAAATTTGTTTTAAAACGGCATCTGAATTCGCTGATTTTTTATGGTTTTAAAAATAATTTTCAAAAATGAAATTCATTTAAATATACCTCTATCGCGTGCACCCTATAACGAAAGACGAATCCATTTGCACTTAAAACAATATAAATTATTCTGCGTTGTTTCCAGTTAATATTCCACAACGAAATTAAAGCTTCATCAGTAAATAAATAAAATAATATAAATAAAACACAAATTTAATAGACATGTAATCGAACTATGCGCTTTAAGCACTGAAATTATCAGATTCGAAAAGGCTGCGGTCAGTATAAGTAATAGAAAATAATGAAACATTTGATATAATTTTGACAAAAATAAATGTTATTCATTTTTAAAAACCATAAGACTAATTAAAAAATAGTTATTATAGTGCACCGAAACTTATTCAAAGCATAAGGATATCTTTTGTGATTTCTTCAGCAATTAACTCCTGACATGCGGTTAATACGAAAGTATCGCTTTTAATAAGTATTAAAGATTTATTTGAATACATTATTGAATTTCTCATTTAAAAATTCTTTTTGACGTTGTTAGTGAGCAATATAAAATATATTAAATTTAAAAAATCTATTAAAGATTTCAATAAAAATAAATATTTTCACCTACGTCCTGTAATCCGAGAAGCCCAGGTTGAAACTCTTATTAAAAGTAATAGTAAGTGGCACTTTTAACATATTAAAAAATATTATGCACTACTCAGAACGACAATTCTGTCTAATGTATCTACAAATTTAATATATAAATGTATACAATTTGTGGAAATTTGTAAAAAAAAAAAAAAACCTCGCATGCCTATTTTTTTAGTAATTAGAAGTTCTTAATTTCTGATTTTTTTTTTCATTCAGGCTTGGTCACTTTTTTCCTGTGTTGGTTTATCGAACTTAGCTAAGAGGCTTTACGCCTCTTAGCCAAGTTCAATAATAATTTATAAAATCAGCAAATAAAAATTTCAAATTACTAAAAAATAGGCTTGTAAAATTTTCTACAAATTTCCGCAAACTATATATATGTATATTCAACTTCATCGAGTCTGGATTCTCTTCCCTTTCGTGGTTGCACCAGGGTTGGTGGCTAATGAAAATATTCCATTGTGTTCTGCGGGTGCAGCCTTGCCATCAGATAAGAGTGAGAAGTTCTAAGATCGTCCAGGTAGCTCAGTGGTAGAGCATTGGCGCGTAATGTCAATGACCCTGGTTCGAACCCAGAATTGGACACTTTTTTATTCTTTTGGTTTTACGCCTCTCAGCCAAATTGAATAAAAAATTAACAATTAAAATTTCAAATTTAATATATATTAACATTAAATTTTGTAAAGCGAGTAAATATGAAAGAAATCATCTAAATTTTCACTAACAGGGATTTAATTAATTGTTAACGAAATTGAAATTAGTTAAATATTATATTACGTAGTTATACAAATCATCCGTAGTTTAATCGTTCCTTTTGTGCGCCCATTTCTCTCTTTTGCGAAACTTTAAGCGCAAGGTTAGCAAGAAATAAGTTACCCGCTTCAAAGGGCTCTGGAACATGTTCTACTCTTTCGATTGTGTCAAAACTAAAACCATAGATAATACAAATGATATGATTTTCATTTATTAAATAAAAATATTTAGTACCAATATTTACCAAAAAGTGGCGCTGTTGAAGGAAACAAACATTCAGTATATATTCAATAATACATTCCTACCACAATTTTAAAACGATAATATTTATTGCAGAATTCTATTGTAGATGTTAAAGGAACCTGTCACGAAGATTTTTGATTTTAAGTACTGGTAGCAAAGTGTGGAAAATTTTAGGAACGCTGCGAGCCCTGAATAAGCGCATATATATTAACACTAGAACCGTCAACGCGGTAATTTTGACCGTTTCGAAATTTTCATTACGTACCAGTTTGTTTCTATTTAGAGTATAACTTTCACTTTCCGTGACTTTTCCTATAATTCGGAAAGCTATGATATGCCAGTGATAAATTTTCTAGTCAGCCAAAATTTATGAAATATTGCAGTAGTATACCTAGAACCGCCAAAGCGATCAAAATGACCGCCGTCAACTTTAATGCACATTTTATATAGTAGATGTCGCAACTGTCCGTACTTCATACAATCATACTTCAACAAAAGTTACAACATTACCACAGATAACTTTTTTACTTCACTGCACCTTGCAGAAATGTTGAAGTCACTAAAAATAAGTATTGTTGGCACAGTCAATCGTGGACGAAAAACAAAATTCCACAAGCCATAAAATCTGAAAAAGTCGTTGTACAGTAGCCAAATTCATGCCAAAGATGATATTACGTTGAGATTATCAAGGGAAGAATAATAAATATGTCTTAGTTTCCGACATCCATCAGTTACATTTGAAACTGGTGATAAACACTTACCAGAAACTGTAAAGTTCTATAATTTTACAAAATTTTGCGTCGACGTACTCGACCAAATGGCACGGAAGTATTGTACAAAAGCTAGTACTAGACGATGACCTCTACAAGTGTTTTACAATTTTCTTGATCTAGCTGGCATCAATTCTGAAAAACACAGTCAAGAAAGGTGTTGAACACTACATAGCTGCCAACTTTTACGCTTTATTGCTACCGCTAATATTTAATAGAGATTTTCGCCTTGTTTCATCATGATATTTCAATGATGAAATGAGACAAAATTTATTATAAAATTTTAATGGTAAGAAAAAAGCGTAAAATTTGGCAGCTGGGGCACCACTATTTTGTTAAAGAAAAATCCGCTTTCTTTAATCCCTTTATATTATTGGTAGTATTTTCTAGAAGAAAATACTGGTAGTTTCCTCTTTTTTGGACTGTGTTTTTCCCTGACCACTCGCCACCCTGAATATTGTACTGCTCAGGGGATAAATATAAATGTTTGTTTTCACCAAGTTTATTTTTGTTTTTAGCAATTTCGATTTCTCATCAAAAAAAATTTTTACCATAAAAATATTCTTAAAATAAAAAAATATAAATAATATATATATCTCTCAATATAATATAATTATAACATAATAAAATAAAATATAAAAAAATAATAAAAATTATGAAATATACATTATTATATGGGGAATGGTGGTAATAATGTTAATAAACGATACTAAGAGTAAAAAAATCGCAAGTACACAATAGTTGAGCATGGCAATCCACATCGGCCAAAATGATCGCTTTGGCGGTTATAGGTATACGTTTTTGCAGGTGGCCTTAGTGTTAATGTCTGATTGTCTTCAGAGAAATGTTTTATGTGCTACAGCAAATGCTCAGCATGTCCTTCTTCATTATCAACAACGTGATGTAATCGCAAATGCGTATTTTTAATCTCTGAATGCAGTACGTCTCACCGAAAATCTGGAATATAATCAATACAAATGTTTTCTTTCAGAACTTGCATGGATATGAAAATATGACTTTGCGATTGCAGAGCGTTGTTAATAATGAAGGGGGTATAATTGAGCATTTATTGTAACATAATAAACATTTATGTAAAGCCATTTTGATATTAAAATGTATAAATCTATTGAAGATCTATTTGGGGGCTACAGAACCAACCTTTTTGAAAAAAGAAAAAAAAAATTTATATTTAAGGGGCCGCTTCACTGAAATTCCCGATCGCGAAATCCCAATTTAGCCTATGGGTAAACTTAAAAACTCTATTACCTAATACAGTTATTAAAATACGGTTTTCACCAGCCGAAAGTATACGTCAGATTTCAATTACATGCGTTTTTAAAAATTACCTCCTTAAAATTTAAGTACTTAAAAAATCCTTATAAACTTTCAAATTATCACTTTCTAAAAATTTATCATCTTCATAAAGATACTTACAATTTACGGAGACAATTTTTTAAAACACACATCATCGGCATTTCACAGCTAAATTCTGATGGTGTAAACCGTATTTTAATAATGAAATTAGGTAATGGGTAATAGCGCTTTTAAGTTTCCCCATAGGTTAACATGATATTTCGAGATCGGGGAGTTTGAGTGCAGCGGAGCTTTAACACTTAAATGTGCGATTTTTTATTTTATTTCGAAAAAATTATATATGATTCTCTGAAAGGTTTATTACACAGGAAAAATAATGAAAGAAATCAGAGGTACATTTTTCATATAATACGTCAATCTTTTCTTCTGTTGCACATCTGCAATACAAGTAAAAACTACTGTCGTGTGGCTGTTTTACGCTAAAATAATGCAAATTAGTAAATATTTTAATAAGTATGTCTCCAAATACCTTATTTTATATTATTATCTATTTTATAAAATTTAACATTTAACTCTTTAATTCCCATGATAGAATACGTTCTAGAAATTACGTTGTTCAGAGAATGTCACTTTACACCTGAAAGTTTCAATGGCTTAAATCGCTTTATTTAAAAACGGAATGTGTGTTATTAATTAAAGCATATATCGCTATTTTAATTTTCTGGTGTGAATTAGGTATAAACGAATAAAAAATTATCTTAAATTCAAAACACTGTAGTTTGCATATATGCAAAGCTGCGAACTAAAGGGTTAATAAATGACAAGCGCATTATTTGTATTATCTGAGTTTTAATTTTGTCTCAATCGTAATTGTAGAATGTAGTCTAGAGTCTTTTCAAGTGTGTAAAATATTCCATGTTAACCCTGTACATGAAAAAATTTATTATACAGTCGGACCCCGTTATCCCAACACCCGGTTTATACGTCACTCCGCTTATCACGTCAGTTTTTCAAAGTCCCGATTTTCTTTATATGATTTTAATGTAAATAAACCCCGGATTTTACGTCGTTGAATAATTTTCAACTTCGGATATCCCGACGGTTTAGGAAAATTGTTCATTTTTCATAATCCACCTTATAAGCATGAAAATTAAGACTTAAAAAGAAATATCTTAGACAAACTTTTCACAAAAGTTTCTAAAATACCCATTGACATAAATGAGAAATTTTAAATTCTTTGTCTAAATAAATAAACCCACATACAAAGAATGACCCACTTTAGCTCTAGATAGACGTATCAGTCTACTTGCGGTCTTTTTGTTCTGGTCAGTCGGCGCTTTTCTGTGGTTACACGGCCTTTTTTCATCCGACTAAAACCGAAGCATTGCAACGATCAGAAATTATCTAACATCCATTTCTGAAACAACGAATACTGATTACTATTCATTGTATAATATTGAAAAAAAAAAAGTATTGTAGGAAGTACATCTAAGGATAAGCAAACTTTAATTCATCAATATTTCATGTAACAATAAAAAAACAAGTCATAGTAACACTAGATTAATTCGATAATAATTAACCAGATTTCGAATCCTGGTCCGGACATTTTTCGCCCAGTTGGAAATTTACATCTAAATAAGTCATCATAAATCTGATTTTTATTCTTTTCAATTTTGTTTTTGTATTTATTTTGTTTAATAGTAATGTTTTATTCCTTGAAATTGCAATAACAGTTATGAATTTAAAATTGTCTTAAATTAACTAAAAATACAGCTTTTTATAAACATACTTTTCACCAACTCCGGTTACCACGACACTCCGCTTATGACGACACTTTTTTCTGGTCATTAGAGTGTCGTGATAACGAGGTTCGACTGTATTAGAGTAAATTGATTATACAATTCTCCCACTCAATGCGTTTTCTTTTTATTTAACACCAATATTTAAAACAAATATCATCCTTCATATTTATCTTTCAAATGTTGTAGAAACAAACCCCGAATATTTTTTTTTCTTTTGCAACTGGTGTAAAACCCTACCACGATAATTATTCTTCGGAATAACTGATATTTAAAAAACGGTCCAATGGTAGTCTGGTTAAATAAAATAATATAATTAGGGTTAATATATTGAAATATTAAACTTAAAATATCTAATATTACAAATGCAGTATAAATTAACGTCGATTCTTGTAGCTAGAGCAAATATGAAATAATTAATCTTTATTTGGCTAACATGAATTTAACTGATGTTTTACAAATATAATATTAATTAAATGTTAGAGTTAATGGATATACAGAGTATTCAAAGATTAATGGTTTAGGGGTACTAAAAAAATAAAATGTATTAATGACTAATTTATTTAAATACTAGGCTAGGATACTTAGTCATTCAGAAATTTTATAGGAATTAAGATTAATTTGGATGATACAAATTGAATTCATTCATAAAACAAAAGTATGTATATATTAGTAGAAAAGTAATTATATATTACATAAAATTGATGTACGTAATAGATAAATGATGAACTGCGGGTAAGGGGGGATAAGAAATAATAGTGACTAACATGCATAAAACATCTTGTAGAAATTTAAAATGTTTAATATTAATTTTCATAAATAGAGCAAATTTAAAAACAAATAATCTAAATTGAAGTAATCTTAATTTAAATAGTGTTTAATAAATATATATTTAACTAATTACTGCTATTCAAAACACTTTGAAATTAAACTTTAAAAGATTCTACAGTACAAATATTACTTTAATCATTTAAAACGATTTTGAAAGAATTGTGTTTAAATAGTCCACAATCAAAAATACCTTAATGCAGACATTTTGGTAAATAAAAATAATAATAATAATGATCATTTAAAAAATAATCGCGCGACCCAAAAGGATTACTTTTTACGTATTTTATCAAAATAATGTAAAGGTTTTGTTATAAAAATTATGTGCTTTTTGTTCCTATTTTGTAAAAAGAGGAACACGATGGATATCAAATGAAATAATTTTTCTTTTAATTGTAAATTATTTTAGAATTCAATCTCAGAGAATAATTTCAGAGATTCTTAGCATTCGGCGCTTCAAACAGGAGTCGCAGTTCCCCTCATTTGAATCGACCACAATACATCCAGATGCACATACATAATTACGCTGATATTTAGAACGCCTAATTGCAAATTATTTTTTAAATATTTCTCATAAAAAGGATCTTGTGAGCCTGAATGATTGCCCTTTATGGATTACAAACTTTATGAACAGGATATACAGGTTGTTTTTTTTTCTTTTGTAAATAAGAATAGACAAGCTATTAAAAAATATTTTAAATAACCTTAAAATTATTTCATAGACTCTTGATATTCTGAATTTCAAACAAAAGCCGCAGCTTCTAATTAATAAGAAAAGAGAAACTATTTAAAAAGATAAATATTCATTTAAATATTTTTAAAGTTATATCACAAATTCTTGCGGCGCAGAGTGTGAAACAAAAGCCGCGGCTTCTCCAGTAAAAAGAAATGGACAAACTATTAAAAGGGTAAATTTTCTTTTAAACGATTTTAAATTTATTTCAGATGCTGGGTATTCGGCATTACAAACAGAATCCCCGGCTTCTCTAAATGTCGAACTGGTCGCGGTAAAACAATCCATAACTACACTAATTTTTTTCTGCTCCTTTCATAAGGGAATGAATTACGAAGGAAAGAAGGAACTCTCAAATTCTATCCAACATCTTATATCTTCTATCCAACAATCTATTAAAAGAGTAAATTTTTTTTTAATGATTTTAAAGTTATTTCTAGATGATTGGTACTCGGCATTCAAACAGGCCTCGGCTCCTCTAAAAGTCAAACTGGTCACGGTAAAACAATCCATAACTGTAGTAATTTTTTCTTCCTCTTTCGTAAGGGAATAAATTATGAAGAAATGAAAAGAAATCTCGGATTCTATCCAACACCTTATATCTTCGATCTAGTAAATTATTAAAAGGATAAATTTTCTTTTAAGTCATTTTAAAGTTATTTCAGCTGGGCATTTGGCATTCAAACAGAAGACTCGGCTCCTCTAAAAGTCTAACTGGTCAAGGTAAAATAATCCTTAATTGTTTTGGAACCAGGGATGAGGTTTCCGCTTTTTTCCACCCCAGTATTTTCTTAGAGAAAATGCTGTTCTGTTAAATCATAACAATTTTCCGATTAAATGAAATAGAGTTTTCTCTAACAAAATACTAGTGTGCAAAAAAGCGGAAATCTCATCGCCGTTTGGAACTTTTTCTGCGTAAATAAATTATGAAGAAAGGAAGGGACTGTCGAATTCTATCGAACGTCATATTTCGAATATTTTGCTTAAATTAATTTACGGGTAAATTAAGTTAAGGAAAACAGCGATGAAATATAGTTAATTGCATTTTATAATAAATGTATAGAACTAATACGTAGTATGGAAATATGTTGTATAAAGTTAGCACTATTTCTTTTTATTTATATAGTAAGACACGCTGATAACTATTACTTAAAAGACAACTAATATATTTGAATGAAAAAATAAGAATCTATAATCTTCTTTGATTTTTATAAACGTATTAATAAATATATAAATAAAGCTAAGAATTTTATTTTCTAATATGTTTAACAGCACTTTTATTGAACTATCATAGTGAACCTTGATTTTCCAAGATAAAACAGCATTTCTTAAAATGTTAAGGTTGGTTTTGTTCCATTTCTCAACCACAATCGTCCAAAAAGTCCACCAATCAACCACCACCAATCACCAAATCAACCACAAAGTCCATAGAATTTTTTGAAATGCCGCTTAAAAAGGTCTTGTTTTTGAAATACAAATGCACTGTAATCCATAAGCGACACGCCGAGTGACTTGGATAGATTAATTTAAATGGAGCAGCATCAATTCCGGTTTAATCTCTCATTTTTTCTTAAAATATAGCAGTAGGTAGTCAGAGATATGGCTAATAGCCTTATCCTGATGCAACTTAATATAATGAAGATACTTTTGGTAAAGAGATGGAATGTCTTCTAGAAAAACAGGCATTAAAACATATTTAAGATAGTAATCCGAGTTAATTTTGGCATTTTTGTACTTTCTTTATTTTAGGTTTTCCTTTATAAGAGAATCCAACAAAAACCTTAAAACCTTTGACAAAACATTCCTTATTTGCTATGAACCAATATTTTAAACCCCCTTTTCGGTAGTAAATCGATCTTTTTATGTTGCATTTCGATTAATATAACCAAGCCTCTTAAATTGTAATGACTTTTTTTATTTTTCACCTGGCAAATAACATTTTCTTACAACAATCTGCACATAGTCTTACGCTGAGAAACATGTTTTTCCCATTACGCGGTGAATATATATATATATATATATCATTAGCTTTAAATGAGATTTTATAATTTTGTTTACAATTACGATATAGATACTTCAATAATTTTCGGTAGGTGTGTGTGTGTAGGGGGGGGGGGGGTGATTTTCTTTTAAAGCATGAGATTCGACTTTAGATATAATAAGCGGTGAACGTACCTTTGTAGGATATAATTTTTTTTTACCTTTTTACCAGTCAAATATAAACTTTGACGTTTCTTTCCCTTTTCATTAATTACATGACTTATTTTACACGTAAAAATATTAAAACCATGCTTTTCACGCCTTCTTTAATAATCGAATAAGATAATTTCCCTTCGTAAAGCGCAAATGCGCAACCTTCCATCGATTCTTTATTTTCCAGCGATATTTTAAAGCAAAGAATATTTTTAATGATGCAGACGAAAATTAAACGCCTTATTCCAAATTGATGCCATATAGGATTTTTTAAATTTATATTTAAATGTAGAGTTATGACCATGAAAGCTTGTATTTTGTGTTAGAAAAAATAAATTTATTAAGAAAGAGATTTCAATAGTTTTACTATACACAATTTAAATCATATTCACATATATGGTTTCAAAAGTGATATTATCAGACGGTTTTAATTTTATTTCTCTATTTTACTTTCTACATTAAGTTGTTTGTGTGATTTGCGTTATCATTTATTAAATGCTTGAGTTTTGAATAACATTAACCAGCAATTCGGTTGAGATAGCGGGAACTTACTCTCACCTAAATGGAAAACGTCAATAGATCGATTACTTTCTCTGTATCGAAATGCGTTGATTTATTGCTGTTTCCATATTTAAAATGCCAGATTACAACTTCAATGTAATTTTATGTTTTAATTTTTAAAAAATGCCATCGCAGAGTTCTCAAATGGCCCATTTTTGAATATTACATTATTTCATGCTAAAACATTCTTTTTACATTTTTCTTGCATATTTTGTAGAAACCAACTTCGAAGGTTATTTCTATTGCGATTTGTGTAGAAACCTATCACGAATTTTTTCTTGGGAAATACTGGTAATATAAAAAGGGTCAATTTGGGAGTCCTGCCATTGTCTTAATTGTGAGTTGCGCCGGCTGAAAAAATAAAAAAATCATATAAATCATGAAATAGCAGTTATTGTACATAAGTAAAAAAATGTTTCTAATCACATGATAAAAACATATAATAATATTAAACATAATTCTGTTTTATAATAAGAATTTATTTGATGATGATGTAATACTGTTCGAAGCGAAAATGTACTTCCCAATTACTAGACAGAACATTATGCACGGAAAACGTGAAATAGTGAAATTGAGTAGTATATTTGTTTTAAAGGACACACTAAAAACAGAAAGACGTATTTTTCGTGTCCGAAAACACTGAATATTCAGAAAATTCAAAATATTATAACTGATTAAGATTTGGTCGTAAAAAAGGGAGACTTGTTTAACCCTCTTGTGAGGGGTCTACTAGATCGATCGGACATTTAAATTCTATTTCGCACTACTTTAACAAAACAAAAATCTTTTACGTATGCTTTGACAACATTTGCAAGAGAAATACGCTACAAAATATATTTTTAAAAAATAGTGGTGGGAACAGAATATAAAAATAGTCGCCTGTGGCAGCACTGTATTCCCCGCATATAAAGGATTAACCAACATTTAACTAGATATAATTTATAAGTACTGAGGAACGTATGAAAAATTACTTTCGTTTTCGAGATAGTTCCGTAGACTAGATGAAACCATACCTTGTCATATGGCAGTGGTTAGCAAGATCAGAAGATCAGCGACATTTTACTAATCAGGAGTCACTAATTCATTGACACTTTGGTGCAGGGGTGGTCAACTGTTGCACGCTAGACACCCCTAAAATTTTATAGTAATCATTGCCTTATCTAATCATCGAATCTCTGCGATTCAAGAAGTCGGCTATTTCTTTAAAAATTTAGTGGAAGGCGGCGTGCCACAGTTGGCCACCCCTGCTTTAGTGCATGCCGAAGACAGGAATTTAAGTGAATACGTGTGCTTTTTTTTAAATAATTGTCAACTCATATTTATCTTGGAAAAAATAATAGCAAATATAAATACTTCAATCAGCCACTTTCTTCTCACTTAGCCCTTTACCTACTGCATTATGATCTACTGCAATTTTTTTCATGTAATATTTTTTTTTCATTTACTACAATGAAAATTAAAGGATAAACATAAAAAAATACTCACCCGTGAGAAATTTAATTAATTAAAAGTAATTAATTAAAGTGGTACTTTAAAGTACCGTCAGTACACTATGACTAAAATAGCGTAACAGAAAACCCACAAAGTATTTCAAATGGCACCAGAAAATATTTTTGATTTAATAAGTATATGAAGTATAATGAAATATAGGCTTTTTCTTATTTAAAAATAAATCTTTTGGCAAATTCCGGTGCCAATCATTTATTTCAACACTTTAGAATTGAAAATGCTTTGCCCCTGAAGGGGTTAAAAAACATTTTTTTTTTAAGTTTCGATCTTGTTAGCAGTCCTTTAGTTATGTGACGCGACGTTTATACTCCAGGGACAATATGTTCTCTCGCATCTCCACATATGCAATATATAAATTTACATATGGCATTTCTGGCATAGCAAAAACGAGCCCGTGCCACAACTTTTTCAATTTCCTATAAAAAATAACAATGAAACAGAAAAGAAATACCAGGGAAATCATTACTACACTACATCTAATAATTATATTTTAAAGCAAATGAAAATGATGGATAACTACACAGACGGAAAAATAAACAAGAAGTTTTTCTCCAATACCCAGTGAACTGACAGTACTTATAAGTACCACCGAGTAATTCAACTGTTAAATCAAATACATACACCGTTCAGCTAAAATTGCTAGTCAAACTGTATTCTAAGATCATAATGAACACAGAAAAAAAAATCCAACACTTATCTTCTATCCTATACTGTGTTTGCAGCAATAAAAAGACGAGCGTGACAATCTATGCAAAATGTCGGCACAAAATCATTCGTCTGTGTCAAAGACAGCCTCCTTCCTCGCTAAAATAACAAACCTAGAACTACTGCTGCCATGTATCCGGATAAAGTGGAGTTAAAAGTCTGTTTTTGTGAAGTACTATTAGAATATTAGTAATATTCGCTATGGGATGACAGTTTAAAGTGAATGGTACTTATAAGTACTGTCAGTAGATAAACGGTTAAAACAGATTTGTTAGAAATTCATAATGTCAAATAACTTAAATACCCATTTTCTATTTATTAAATTTTGCAAAATACATTGTTAAAAATTTGAAACACAATTTTGGTGTTGCAGTAACAGCAGCCATAGAATGTTAATAACTTGTTACCATCATTTAGTTCTTTACATGTAAAGGTACAATATTAAACCTTAATTTTGTTTCAGGTGTTTTTTGATGTACTTGATGGCGTAGCAACACGATGTGTGGCATTTTCATCCATGAGACTTTCCGATTTTTGGACAGAAAAGAAATCTAATTTAATTCTACATTTAGAAACTATTTTTAATATTAATTTTGTTAAGTTTATTATTATCAGCAAGAAATAATGTATGCCATGTAAATGAACTAAAAATTATGAAAATTACATTTTATAACTTACGTGATTTTGTTGGAATTATAGTAGAATACCTTTATACGAAAATGGTGACATATAGATAATAAAATTTCATTGGTCGAGAGTATTTTTGATAAACATTTGGAGAGCTTGTCATTATTATCAAGTTAATGTTTGTTTACTTGTCTTACTCACCTAAGAAAATTCGTCCATGTGAATATCGTCAAATTCTGTAGCGTGGGTTGCTTTGGTTTTGACAAAAACCTTTAACTTAAGCATATATCCTATACGTAAATTCATGCTCAAAACTCCATGTTCCATGACAGAGCATTCATTTACATTTTAAATAATTTGGGAAATATTATCTCATACGGATCAATAATATCAAAATCTTTCAGATTTTTCATAATAATCTTGGTAAATGTAGAAGTAATTCGTATAAATATTCCTTGCATTATGCTTTTTAACCCTTTATCTACTGACGGTACTTATAAGTACCATTAAAATAACGTGTTATAAAATTCATTTAATACATCGATTAGTAGTAATACAGTTTAGAATGAGTTATAGATGCATTACTTTATCTTGTTCCAAAATCATTATTGGTTAATCAAAACAAAAATATTTTTAAATGGATGATTTCTTTTGTCTTTGCATCTTTTCAGCTTTCTTGGCGTTAAGGGGGCGGGGTGATTTCAATTCTGAAATATTTCTACATTTCTATTTTAAGAACATTATATTTGTGCATTTCCTAATTCTACAAAATACTAAGAAAAATATTTAAAATAAAAGATGTGAGTGGGGTTATAAATATTGCACAAAATCCCTATAAATTCAAATTTAATTAATCCTTCTAAAATCCTTCTAAAATTTATTAAATGATAATGTAAATCTTCTAATGTAGTTTAAACAATTCATGAAAAATGTTTTGAGATAATTCGGCAGTTTTGACACAATAACTTTTCAACAAGTTAACGGATTTACATATTTCTTCTTTACATAAATGAAATTAAAAATTCTCTACAAACTGTCTTAAAAACAAACAAACCAATTTTATTTTATCACAAAAAATATTAATTTTTTATATTCTGCATTTTTTTGCTACAGTTTTTAAAATTTTTACAATTACGTTTTCCTTTCAGGTATAATAGAAATACTGCGTAATAAGCAGTATAAAATACGGCCATTCAAAAATATGGAACCTTGACTCTATAATCGTGGCAAAACCAGTTTTTCAATATTAGATTTGTCGTTCAATATTAAATTTTTTTTTATTTATTTTTACATTTTAACGAATATTTTTTGTCTCTATAAAATGTAAATAAATATATTCAAAATAGAGTAATAGTCTAAACTAATTGCAGTTTCCCTAATTCATGATCAAAATCCTTTTGCATTTCGATTTTCAAATCTTTCAGCTCTCCTTAACAACTTACAATTAATGTGCGCACTTTTACAACTACACAATCATATGATTAAACAATTTAAACGTCTTTCTTGCTTGAAGTATGTGGTGCGATCCAAAAATTCCCGGATGCACATAGTTATATATAATACGTTGATTAAAAAAAAATTAAATCAGAAAAATTATCAAGTTAGGTTAAAAAAGTAACACAACAGAAATGAATAAAACTGTTTAACCCCTTCACACTCGCTCCCATGATATTCACGCGAAGTGTCTTTTATTCAGAATTTTACATACCACCCAGTTTTATAAAATTGCGTAACGGGCTTTATTTTCGTGTCATTTTAGCTGTCATTGAATAGTGTGAAATTTCTTTTTCAATAAAGTGGTGCCAATAAGCAATTTGAATTTTTAAACCACAATTTAATGCGTCCGTTAAGGGGTTAAACAGATTTTTTCGACTTTCTTATTTTTAACGCAATCATACTAGTTGGTAAAGATTTCATATGATTTGATATTTTTGCAACTGAGTGAAAAGCGTCCAGTTCGGAAGTTAGACTCAAGACCTTTGGCTTAACTTGCCATCGCTCTGCCTATTGATATCCCTAGACCGACAACCAGCTGTCACAATTCGCTCGGACAATTTTATTTCGCAGACCTGGTACTATTACCAAAAAGGTGTCGGTAGTTTTCGGTCCAGATAAGTCAATATTCAGAGAATTGCCAATTTAAGCCAGAGAACTTGGGTTCGACTCCCGGCCTGAGCACTTTTCAATTGGAAAAATTTTAAACAATTTTTTTTCTAGTTCGAAGTAGTTTTGTATGCATTTCGTAAACGTTTGGATCGTACCATATTTATAGTTTCAACAAAATTTTATAAATAATACAATGAAATAAAGTTTTAAACACGAGAAAAAATGGACTTTTCTTAGTTTGTATTGCAATATCTGTTTAAAAAATAACAGCGAATGATACAATGAAACAGAATAAGTTACAAACCAAGCAATAATATTCCCTTTAAAAAAATCCGATGTCTTTATTTCATTTACATATCCTTTTGAAAGAATAACTTCAGAATCTTCTTAGTTATTGGAAGCTCTTTTTCGCTTTGTAGCTAATCTTAGAAATGTCAGAAAATACTGAAAATTTCTATTGGATTTGAATAAAACTAGATAACTCTATCCAGCTTTTCTTCTCCAGTTAGGTAGAAAGATGTCTTAAGTCTCTTTCAACAACTCGCAAATGAAATCATTTATTCAGAGAGCCCCTTACACTAAGAAACATCCTTTTATCGGTTTGAATATTTTATTTGTCATTTTCTTCTCTCTTAAGAGCCCACTCTTAAAAAATCGATCTATGTGCTTCTAGTCAAGTTTAAGTGTACTTGCACATTTTAAAATTACATTTCTTGACCTATTTCAAGCTAAGAGTACTTTTGTAAACCCTCCTCAACATTGGAAACACTTTTGTAAACACTCATCAGCACTTCAGGCACTTTTTAACCGCTTTTCTCACTTGTACGAAGCGCTAATTTTCAGGACAGTCAAGAGCTCTTAAAAAAATATAAAAAAAAGTCGAAGTTTGTAACGAGCTGTCTTGCTGCTTTTTCATTTGGTAGTTTTTCTTTTTATTATTATATCGTCACATTTTTTGCACGTTTAGTAACGAGGATTTTTGGTTTTGCTATTCATTGTATTTCAGCTGATTTCTTGAGTACAGGTTTATGGTCACGACACTAAAGAAAAGTTTGGAGAGTTTTTAGCCGGAAGACAACTGCGGATGTTTTTCATGGATACGAATTTATCGTGTTTCTTTTTGTAGTTCCAATAAATCTGGCGAAAAGAAAAGAAATAAACCGTGGAAAAATAATAAATGCATAAATTCTGATCATGTTTATTTATAGAAAAGTTTAGAAGTTTAGTTTATTTGAAATAATATGTATCACGTCAATCTTTTGTTTTATGTATCAATCAATATTATATATTTGTTTTACATTATCAATCAATTCTTTGTTAGGCTTTAGAGTTAAGATATAGAACTAAACATGAATTGACGTAATTTAAAAGTTCGCCCGTTTTATAATCAACTTCAATTAAATTTCCATTTTCGAAAGAAAAATTATCTAAATAATAAAAACCACAAATTCTTAACATTCTATATCGTGCTATTATTTATTTCCTTTTTAAATTTGCCTTTGACGAATAATTGCAGTGTTGCAAGTGAGCTGCTTTTTTAACCCTAGAACTACCGAAAATTTTACTCAAGTTTTATAAAAACATTCTACACCAGCATTTTTACTTAAAACTATTTAATTTGTTTCTTTAACTTATTATTGTCTGATTTATAAATTTAGTTTGTTTTGAAGAAATTTCTGGTTTGAATAAATATTTTGAATGTACATGTCGGGTCCATTGGACCCTTCTGGTAGACAGAGGGTTAAAATTCAGATTCCTTGATTGGCATCACGGTTTTGAAATGGTAAAATACCTCTTCTTTACGGCTTAGTTAATATGTCATTAAATAAGGCGAACTTTTCCATTTCAGAAAAGAGGAGTCAATCAAGTAATCTGAATTTAAAATAGTAGCCCACTGGCAACACTGTATAGCTGTGTTGCTTCTTGTATAACTGTATTCATAATCTAATTCTGACCAGAAATTTCTTTACCGAACTTGAAACTTATAAGGAACATGATAAGGAATTTGATATAAGGTATATCAAAAATCAACACCGAAACCAGTTTTAAGGTACATTAAGGTTGGTTGGTTGTGTTTATGACGGCCAATTATCAACAAGAGGGATATAGGCCAAAAAGGGGGAGTAGTGCCCTCCGTGGGTGTCTTTCTAAGGGAACCTAGCCCGTATTAACGCAGGGAAATCCAAGGTTCCAAGAAAACAACGGAAAACTCCGAATGATTAAGCTGGCGGGCGCGATTGAATTCGAACCCAGCACCTCCCGTCCACCAGCTTTGAGATCAGAACCTCTCGGCCACAGGTGGGGCTAAGGTACATTAAGAATTTTTTCGATTTTCTTATTTAAATTTACTTTTTGTATTTACTATTGTTGCTCAACTGCAAAAATAATTATTTTTCGTTATTTTTTATAGTTTTCCTTAACCTCTTAACGGTCGCATTAGATTACGATTTAAAAATTCAAATTGCTTACTGGCACCACTTTTTTGAAAAAGAAATATTCACCTTATTTAATGACAGGTAAAATGATACCATAATAAAGCCAATTACACTATTTTATAAAACTGGTGGAAATCAAACAATCTGAATAAAAGACACAGCCGGTGCGTAAATATCACGGGAGCGATAATTAAGGGGTTAAATAACTCGTAGCTTATGCGGCATATTAAAGTTGCCTTTTTTAAATTTCACAAAAAAATGAGGGGAATCAACAATGGGTCAGGAGATAATGAGCTCAACTCTACTTGACGGAAAGGTTCCTCTTTTGCAGGACATCAGTCCCTTTCCTTTTAAAGACATTAACCCTAGATCTACCGGGAATATTATTCAAGTTTTAATAAAACGTTCTACACCAGAATTTTTATTTAAAACTATTTAACTTATTTATTTACCTTATTTTTGTCTGGTTTATATACTTAGTTTATTTTAAAGAAATTTCTGGTTTGAATGAATATTTTGTATGTACCTGTCGGGTCCAATGGACCCGTCTGGTAGACGGAGGGTTAAAGATCAAAAACACGGCATGGGCACAAGAAAATACGCCGATACTGATAACAGTTAGAAGGATGATCAATTCGCAACTTTAGTTTAGTTTAGATAAAAATACACTAATTAAAATCTAATTAAAATTTATTATGAGAATTACATTGTTATATTCGTCACATAGATGACATTTCATTCGTTTTCTAAACACCAATATTTTTAAGAGTTTTCTTCTGTTTATTTTATCGCAGTGTTATTGTTAATAAATAAAACTTAGTTTTCTCTTTAGAAACAATGCTGTTCAAAAAACGGTAGAGTTGGCAGATATCTCTTTATCTTTAATATGTTATTCTCGAAGTTAATTTTACCTTATATGTGTTTTTGATGACCCATTTTTTTTCCTTAATTCAGGTCAAGTGTTGCTTCACTGCACTTAAAAAGGAGAAGAACCTGGATGTCTAAAACATGCAAAAAAGATGTATTTATGTAATACCTTAATCTACATATTTTTCAATATTATTTTAGCCATTTAGTGCGCAGCTTTGCATATATGCAAACAACAGTGTTTTGAATTTAATAGAATTTTTTATTCGTATATACGTAATTCACACCAGAAAATTAAAATAGCAATATTTGCTTTAATTAATAACAGACATTCCGTATTTAAATAAAGCGAAATTAACCATTTAAACTTTATGGTTTAAAGTCAGATTCTCTGATCTACGTCCTTTCTAGAACGTATTCTATCATGGGAATTAAAGGGTTAAACGTTAAGTTTTATAAAATAAATAATTACATGAAATAAGGTATTTGGAGACATACTTATTAAAATATTTACTAATTTGCAATATTTTAGCGTAAAACAGCCGCACAACAGTAGTTTTTACTTATATTGCAGATGCGCAACCGAAGAAAAGATTGACGTATTATATGAAAAATGTATCTCTGAATTTTTTTTCATTATTTTTCCTGTGTAAGAAACCTTTCAAAGAATTATATATAATTTTTTCGAAACAAAATAAAAAAATCGCCCATTTAAGGGCTAATGTTCAACATAACAACTATAAATGCAAAAGTGGTGAAATGTAATGTCAAATATCACACACTTATTCAAGGATGCAAGCGCTGCGCCGCAAATGGCCGATTGGTATCACTAAATTTTGATAGTATTTCTCGCCTTATTTAATGACAAGATTTTTGAAGATTTAATAAAGTAGTGAATACTATTAAAAATTTAGTGGTTAATATCAGCCATTTTTGGCAAAGCGCTTGCTTCCCTGCTTATTCGTTAAGTGACGCCACTAAAAAATGGATAAAAACTTTTCCAGAAAAGTCTAAAAACACTTTCAAGCATAAACAAAAATTATTGGTTACTGAATTAAATTGATAATTCGTACAATTTTTTTATAATCTGTGTAAAAATTAATTTATTTCAATATTTAAAATGTTAGAATCTATTACCCAACCCTATGTTGCATGGTGTAGCCATTAGACCATTATATTTTAGATTATGAAAGTAATTCACTATACTAGAAGTAAAACTACTGCTTAGGATAAACTCTGGAATTGCTTTTATCTGTAAAGGTGGAAAAATATCAACTATATTGTGTTACCTATTCTAAAATTAAGTTATGAATGCAGTAAATGGAGCCGAGATTTCTGTTTTTATCTAAATTCTTTACTTAAAATTTTAAGGAACACTGGAATATTCTTCCATAAAAAATAGTTAAAATGCACTTAAAATTTTTGTATTAACAGTTTTGTACATAATTTTGGGTTTCGTGAATATTTATATTAGCCCGAAAACTAATTGTTGCCATTTGGCTACACATTACAATAGTGTACTTACTAAATGCAACTAAACTTTTCATTCGCTTTCCCTTGAATCAATTATAAATTTGCTAGTTTTCCTTATGGTTTTAAAATTTATTCTGAGGCAAAAGAAAAAAAGTCCTTCCGGCCAGTGCCGGGAGGAAGAGGTAGCTTTCATATTCCTTATTTTAAAAAAGCCAACTTATATCATTCAAACACACGAAGCTCAATATAGTGGAAACTGAATATAGGAGATTCAATACTAATTTTTATCAATATTATGAATGAGAATTTCGCGAAATTAGTCATCTTTATCCAAGCTGCTTTTCTTTAAAGTAACCATATTTGGCTGCCAAATTCGGCGATTTCTTAAAGTGCCTACCATTTTAAGACAACATAGTGGATGAGGCTAACCAGTGAACTTGGTCGAGACCTTAATAATTGCTGTTCACATGCTCACTCACATCGGAATCGGTTGATATATACGAGTGCTGTCGCATGCAAAAAATCAGATTTTTCAAAATGTCACCCACAATAGAAATTGAAACTGCTATATCTGAGCCATTTTTTAAGATAAAAACAAACAAAAAATGCTCCTGAATCCTTATATCAAGGTCAAATACTTAAGAAAGAAACCTTTTTCAATTTTAATTTTCTTGAACCTCACTTTAAATATATATATATTTTTTAATTTAATAGCCGCCATTTTGAAACAAGATGGCTGATGTATCTGGCCAACGAACTTGGTCGAGGTATTGATGTATACTATCCACATGCCTTCTTACATTGAAATAGGCGAATACGTGTGTTATCGCGTGACAAATACGAGATCGTTTCAAAATGTTAGCCATGCTAGAAATTCAAAGTGCTATAATTCAATCATTTTTTAAGATATAAACAAAAGAGCAAATTTTCAGAAACAAAAACTGCTCCGGAATCTTTGTATCAAGGCCAAACACATAAAAAAAATCTTTTTCATTTTCCAATTTTTTAATACCTCGTTTTAAACTTTAAATTTAATTTTTTTTAAATGGCAACCTTTTTGAAACAAGATAGCGAATGAAGCTGGCCAACGAACTCGGTCGAGACATTAGTATGTACTATGTACAGACCAAGTTACATCCAAATCGGTTCATAAATACGCCTGTTATCGCATGACAAATATCAGGTCGTTTTAAAATGTGAGCCACAATAGAAATTCAAATTGCTATTACTCAGCCATTTTTTTAGATATAGACGAAACAAAAACTGTTCCGGAATCTTTCTATTAAGGTCAAACACATACAAAAAATATCTTTTTCATTTTCCAATTTTTTGGTATCTCATTTTAATTTTTTAAATTTTTTTAAATGGCCGCCATTTTGAAACAAAATGGCGGATGAAGCTGGCCAACGAACTCGGTCGAGATATTTGTATGTACTATGTACACACCAAGGTACATCCAAATCGGTTCATAAATACGCCTGTTATTACGTGACAAAAATCAGGACGTTTCAAAATGTGAGCCACGCTAGAAATTCAAAATGTTATAACTCAGCCATTTCTTAAGATATAGACGAAACAAAAACTGCTCTCGAATCTTTTTATCAAGGTCAAACACATAAGAAGAAAATATTTTTTTCAATTTTCAATTTTTTGGTACCACATTTCAAATTTAATTTTTTCTTAAAAATTTAAATGGCCGCCATTTTTAAAGAAGATGGCGGATGAAGCTGGCCAACGAACCCGGTCGAGACATTGGTATGTACTATGTATAAACGGAGTTACATCCAAATCGGTTCATAAATACGCCTTTTATCGCGTGACAAAATTCAGGACGTCTCAAAATGTCAGCCACGCTAGAAATTCAAAATGCGGCAACTCAGCCATTTTTTAAGATATAGACGAAACAAAAACTCCTCCGAAATCTTTGTATACAGGTCAAATACATAAGAAAAAAATATTTTTCCATTTTCAAATTTTTGTTACCACATTTCAAATTTTAAATTTTATAAAAAAATTTAAATGGCCGCCATTTTGAAACAAAATGGCGGATGAAGCTGGCCAACGAACTCGGTCGAAAAATTGGTATGTACTATGTACACACCGAATTACATTGAAATCGGTTCATAAATACGCCTTTTATCGCGTGACAAATTTCAGGACGTTTCAAAATATCAGCCACGCTAGAAATTCAAAATGCTATAACTCAGCCATTTTTTAAGATATAGACGAAACAAAAACTGCTCCGGAATCTTTGTATAAAGGTCAAATACATAAGAAAAAAATATTTTTCCATTTTTTATTTTTTGGTACCCCATTTCAAATTTTAATTTTTTTTAAAAATTTAAATGGCCGCCATTTTGAAACAAAACGGCAGATGAAGCTGGCCAACGAAATCGGTCGAGATATTGGTAAGTACTATGTACACACCGAATTACATCGAAATCGGTTCATAATTACGAGAGTTACAGTGTGACATAGGTCATATATATATATATTACCATTAATTAAACATAACCTGCCACCGTCAATTATTATGAATTAAAGCTGTAAGTATTAAAAAAAAATATATATATATATATATCTATATATATATATATATCTATATATATATCAATTTTGAACGGAGGGTGGTTTCGGGGTCTGGGGGTCATGATCGATGAGAATATATCAAAATTTTTTGAAATTGCTTTCCTCCGAACGGCTGCAATATGTAGCTTTTTGTAATGAAAGCTACCTAATAAATATACGAGTCGCCTTTCTAATGAACAAGATTTTGGGTTCAGAAGTAACATTTTCATTTGACTAAATCGAACAGTGTTTTAGCATATAATTTATAAACTTTATTTTCGTAATTACTGTACTTTTATAGTTTTAATGATTTATTTAAAATTTTATAGATTTTACTTAGAAACTGTAATACGAAATAGCATTACAAATTGCAAAACTATTATGTTGTGGCCATCACAAAACTTTCTTCTATATAAATCACATAAACAGCACTAATTGATATCAAGGTATACCTGAATCTGAAGTGATGAAAATTCGTGCATTAGTTCTTGAGATAGAGCTATAGTGGAAATTCTAAAAAATGCAGCATAGCAGCGCTACCTGTTGAGTGATTTGCACTAATTCATATCAAGGTATAGCTGAATCTGAAGTTTTTGAAAATCCAAGCATTAGTTATTGAGATAGAGCTATAGCGGAAATCGCAAAAAGTGCAGCATAGGAGCGCAACCTGTTGAGCGATTTACACCAAAATGTATAAAACGTCAATTCATGTCAAGGACTAACTGAATCTGAAGTTTGATTAAAATCCGTGTATTAGTTCTGGAGATTGAACTATTATGGAAATCTTGAAAAATTGTGCATAGCAGTGCCACCTGTTGAGCGATTTACACCAAAATGTATAAAACGTCAATTTATGTCAAGGACTAACTGAATCTGAAGTTTGATGAAAATCCGTGCATTTGTTCAGGAGATTGAGCTATTGCGGAAAACGTGAAAAATACTGCATAGCAGCGCCACCTGTTGACGATTTACACCAAAAACTAATGAGCACCAATTTATATCAGGGACTACCTGAATAAAAATTTCTTCTTGTAAAGATAGAAGAAAGTAAAAACATGTAAAAAAGTAATGAAAACTAAATCTTACAGTACAATAAAATAATTTGAGACTTTCATAGATGCAGTTTCAATTTTTAATTTGAGACAGCAGGACAATACATGGATTATCCTTTTATCCACATTTGAAGGAATAAACCCTGCGAATAAAAATGTAAGGCTATGATCATAAAGCAAAACGTGAATGTCCATTCATTCTACCGTTTTTAAAATTACTTGTTTTTTGACCATGTTTTATTTAAATAGAATAATTGGACGATTTATAGGAATAACATTTTCTCTAAAATAACAGTGGTGTGCAAAAAGCCGGAGACTTGACAACTCTGAGACAGTCGAGTGTGACCCACCGCGCCGGCGTGAACGTGTTGACCGTGTACACATTATAATGAAATTAAAAAAAAGTGATACTGTCGTTTATTTTGTCATCTTTTAGCTCTCAAAATTGTAAATGCTTGCATTTTATTCCCACTCGTGTATAAAGATGCAGGAATAAAACACATGCCTATGAAATTATTTGAGTTTAAATTTTACTTTGCTGATAGTTCTCTTGACGAAAAAAATATTTTGAAGCCCTCCAGCGGAATAAAATCTCAACAACAGACAAAAGAAGTTACAACCTCACACCCTGCCAAATGATATTATATATAGCCATAGCTGCCAACTTTTACGCTTTTTTCTTAAAAAATTCAAGACAAAACAAAGATGGCATGTAAAATGTTGTAATGGTTGTACAAGTATTAAATGCTCAAAATGCTCCATTGTGTATAAACAAAAATAATAATTGTTTTACGGAACATTGTTTACCATAATGTATGTATGTAGATTTGTACAGTAAGTAACCTTTTAAAAATATACAAATTTTTAAATTTTTATCTAGAAGACATGCATCAGATTCATATTTCAAGCAAAAAAAAAAAGTTTTTTTTTATGTAATACATTAGAATTTCTACTGTTCAGGGAATTTTCTAGGTCAATTATCATTATTTTTTTATAGAAAAATTAATCTGGGTTAAACGCGCGAAATTTCGCCTTATTTAAGGAGCGATTTTGTATAAGAAATTACTGATACCTAAAACTTTCCTGGTCTGGTAATGCCCTGACCCGTACGAATTCTCTACAATTATAATTCTACGTATTAGCATATGGTGTAGCCATTTTGCACAATATATTTTTTAGAAAATAATGAAAATAGTTGGCATGATATTTTTTGAAATATGTTTCTCTTATTACGCAGTTATGAGAATCACACATTTTTTGTACAATATATTTTGTAGGAAATAACGAAAATAGATGGCATGGAATTTTTAGAAATATTTTTCTCTTACTACGCAGTTATTAAAATTACACATTTTTTGTACAATATATTTTGTAGAAAATAACGAAAATAGATGGCGTGGGATTTTTGTGAAATATTTTTCTTTTATTACGCAGTTATTAGAATCACGCATTTTTTGTGAAAAAAAAAATCATGCATCGTACAGAGCTCCCACTGGTCCACTTTTTGAAAACCAGAGAATTATTTTCGAAAAAATTTCGTTGTAGGTTTTTGCAATAATTCAAACAAAAGCGCTTTTCGCTGTAAGTTTCGACGAAAATTATAAAGAAGATTTTTTTTTTTTTTTAATAGTGTTGTTCAAAAAACGGACCGAGTAGAAGCCCTGATTCTAGTTTGTTTTTTTTTACAGTAGGGTTGTTCTAGCAGCAAAAGCAATTTTTTTAATGATGTTTATGTATGCTTTTAATGACAGGTTGAGAGGTAATTCAGTGATACATCCGTACTAATGTCTGAAATATATATATTTTCTAAAAGATGCGTCACTTTTCGTTTAATTGTGTGATATGCGTAACTCTACATGGTAAAAAAAAAATATTTTGGAATAAAATTGAAATAAATTCCCTCTAAAACGACCAATTTTCCCTAACATGAAAACCTGAGTTAAATGTGCATATTGGATTTAGAAAGTGAAACCGTATTTTGATTCTCACGAATTTTAGGTCAATTGTAATATGAATGAAAATTGCCAATAAAGCAATTATTTTTTTCTTTTTTTTTTATGTCTATCTCATGAAATGGTTCATTATTTTTCCCCATCATGGGGAACTGTGCATTTCTACTAGTTACATAATTAATTCTACGTTCCTTAGTATCTCAAATTATAATGTAATTACTAAACTAATATAATAAGTAGCAAACTAATATAATTAGTAGTAAACTAATTATAATTAGTTGCATTCATCAAATTAATATGTAAAGTTTTTTTTTTTAATATTCATAAATCCGTTCAAATGCCTTTCAGTTTAATGATATATGGAATTATACAGATTAATTGAAAGTTATTCACCTATTCCATGTTCTCAAATTTTTACCTTTATCTTATGTTATGAATCCATATAAGAAAAGAAAACGACACTACACTTCTTACTGTAGTGAAAAAATCTTTTACACTAACTAGTGATGCATCATATAAAAATATTGTGAACGCTAAAGAGAGAGTTATTAAACTAAAATTTTTATTTTTTATAATTTTAAGAAGTTCACTACTTTCAAGAAAGAGCTGGGTAGATTTTGCTGCATGAATAAAATTAAAAATCTTTTCAGGATTAACAGCTTATGAATGACACAGCTTTGTATAACTTGTAGCTTTCAAAAATGTAATTTAAAAAATATGAAAAGAATTTTTGAGAACAAAATAATTGAAATACACAAAATTCATTGACTTTCAAATCAATGTCAGAAATACTGTAAAGATATGGTATTCACGTTCATAAAAGCGACTAAATGAGAGAAAATGAAGAAACCCCTCTTTGTTGCTGATACCGGATAAAGAAGTGTTTCTTCTTCTAATTAGTTGTTTTTATTTTTCCTAGGAGAACCTCTCTTCTTTTAATCGACTAGACAATGCGGGATAATTTTTATACGGAGCTATTTCATCTAAACATGTAAATAATGAAACTATTCTTTCTTTTTCAAATACAGACATGTTTCAAACTTTTCCAGACGAAACATGTACATGTTCAGATTGTTAAAAAATGCAGAAGTTTATGTCAAGATATTTAAATGTAAGTATTTCAAAGAAAATTTTATAAATATATGGCTCATTGTATTTTCTAGCATTTATTATCGATATTTTTGTTACATCAGAAATTCTCCCGCCCTTAAGGGTTAGTAATATCTCTATTATTCGTCTGAAAGATATGTAAACCGATTTCCTTCAGTAAATGTTAAGTTTTTTGAAAAAAATTAGGTTTTTTTAGACAAAATTTGACGTAAAATGCATATTTATGTATTGTGTATGCATAATTACTAAATCTCTCTATTTTTGAATACCACTAATTTCAAATTGAATCATTTCCTTTATGTAATCGCAGAATTCTACAACTGAATAAAGCGGATATTCCTTTTATTAAATAGTGGCATTGAAAAATTCGGAGCTTTGGCAACTATGTGTACGCAATTCGTAAATAGGAGTTTTACAACAATGGTGTCTAAAAATACCCTAAATTTTGTCTGAAACAAAATTTAACATTCACGGAAGGAAATCGTTTACGTATAATTCAGAAGAATAGCGGATACATGTTGTAAACATAAGAACGGGAGGAACAGTAACTACTCTGTTAAAAATCTGAAGTGAACGTTCTATAGTCATTTGACCGTTGTTATAGATTATAATTTGAAGCGTTCTCATTGGTCAGAATAGCAATAATTTACATTTATGTAACCGTTTTCTATAAAAACTGTCAAATGACAGGACAGTGTGCTGCGAAATTTTAACAGTGTAAGATGTACCGACAACTTTAACCCTTAAATGCGTGATTTTTTTTTTTGTTTCGAAAAAGTTATACATGATCCTCTGAAAGGTTTATTACACAGGAAAATAATGAAAAAAATCAGAGATATATTTTTCATATAATACGTCAATCTTTTCTGCTGTTACACAACTGCAATACAAGTAAAAACTACCGTCGTGTGGCTGTTTTAAGCTAAAATAATGCAAATTATTAAATACTTTGATAAGTACGTATCCAAACACCTTATTTTATATAATTATTTATTTTATCAAACTTGACGTTTAACCCTTTAATTCCCATAATATAATACGTTCTAGAAATTACGCAGTTCAGAGAATCTGACTTTGCACCAGAAAGTTTCAATGGTTAATTTAGTTTTATTTAAATACGGGATGTCTGTTTTATAATTAAAGCAAATATTGCTATTTTAATTTTCTGGTGTGAATTAGTTATATGCAAATAAAAAAAATTCTATTAAATTCAAAACAGTGTTGTTTGCATATATGCAAAGCTGCGCACTAAAGGGTTAATATTAGTTCTACCGGAAAGTTCTGTCCGATAATGTTATTTCACGCCTACTTTTTTTTAATTCAGATTTCTTCAGTGGCACCACTTTTTGAAACGGTAAAATTCCCATTGTTTTCAACTTAATGTGAAAAGTGAAAACAACGGGAATTTAACCATTTCAAAAAAGTGGTGCCAGAGAAGAAATCTGAATTTTAAAAAAGTAGGCGTGAAATAACATTATCGGACAGAACTTTCCGGTAAACCTAATATATAGAGTAGAATAAGGCTATCAGTCGATGTCAAAGCTTAGATAATTATGGTACATTATTTGAAGATTAATGTACTGTTATGGTAGTAATTATATTTTTTCGCGAGAGCAGTGGTACTCACTAGATTTTGTTAAGAGTATTCTCACACCATGATTTGCGAAAAGTATCGCCTTATTTAACCCGTTCAGGACCGTCATCTTTTACACGAATTTTATTCGTTTGGCACCACTTTTTCTTAATTATTTGACTTAATTTTATAAATCACGAAAATGCCGTAATTAAATAAAATCAATTTTACTTTTCTTTTTTACCGGTATCAAACTCAAGCGTTTTAACCCTTAATTGCCTAGTGATGTAAATTTCCATCACCTTTTTATTTAATTTTTAATACATAAATTAAGTTCTTACAACCACTATATTTATATAGAAATATTAATCGTCTAAAATTTACAAAAATATGCTACTAAATAAAATTAAAAATCTATCTTAAGATTTCTGGTGTCTAATCCTTAATATAAAAATAAAAAACACAATTCTAAAAGAATAATTCATGCAATTAAGGGTTAAGCACTTTCTGAGGGTGCATATATGCGACGGGTTAATGACAGAAATTCTGTGATTTTATTAGGTGACGATTTCTACTTTTAAAAAAAATACAAATAAATTAACTTGTAATTTTGCGGCCAGCGGGTTGCAGAGCCATCAGTTAGAGAGTCAATTTCTATGCGTAGTAAGTTCCAATACTCTAGAGTGTTTCAGAAATGAAATCGCGTTTTTTGAATAAAAAAGAGCGGTATTCATAAATAATTGTAGCTCTGTGTCTCCAATCCGGGGGCTGTAGATTTGGCTCCTCTGTTCTATATCTTAAAATTTTCATGTACATTGATTGGTTCGAAATAAGCAACCATAAAGACATTTTAAGGAAATACATTTTATACATAAATGAGTGCTTACCTTCAGAAATGACCTTTCGATTTGTCGTAAGGATATCACTTAAAGTACAACGAGCATAAGAATACAACTGTTTTAATAACAAAACAATAAATGATGCTAGAATGAAATTTTAGTCTCTCAAATTATCTAACAACAAATAGCACAAATGTTTACACCGTTATTATTATTGTATTCACATAAACTCAGTACTTTAAGATAAATAGGTTTTTAATTGAAAATTTTACATTCTTTATACAAAAATTAAACAGTCTTTCGTTAGCTGATTATATTTTATCATCATTAAATCGGGAATGTATTTTTAGTTCAAATTATTCTGTTCACATTACTTTTCTCTTTTCTGTTACTGATATGATTGGAAATCTATTTAAAACATGATCTCAAATCAAAATTAACATAGATAAAATTACTCTTTGTGTGAATTTTGGTAATCTATTTCATACTAGTTTTTGCATATTTTAATAATAATGCTCTACTGCTTTCAAAATACAAAATTTAATAAAGAGTTTTAACTCTTTATAATATTTGTCTAGTTCCAATCAAAGAAATTATTATTATTTGTCTTTTTTGACTTAAAAAAATTATATAACATAGACTTAACTCAAGTAAACAATACTTCTTTCATATTACTTTATTATATTTCGTAATACCGTTCTTATTGCTTAACTCACTGCATGTTTTTCAGTAAAAAATTATTGAAGAGCATTGAAAATTTATAACTCTTGTTAAGTCGCATTGAAAATTGATAGACGATAAAATAAATTGTTTTAAAAGCGTATTTAAACATATGTGGTGTTAAAGAGTTGAGCATCCACACTTAAGGACATTTGTAGAAAATATTCAAACAACAATAAGTGCCGTAAGCAAGTTAATTTGAAAAGCTTTTATTCCTTTATTTCTATTGTAGCAAAAGTGAAAGCACTTTCTCAGAATTTAAGGATTATTATTAACAAACATCAACTTCAAATAACACAAAAATAATCTGTTTAAACAAAGAAAGATTTAAAATAGAGTTGTGAAGTGTATATCGCCAGATTCTTCTAAAATCTTTTCGACTTATCTGTTAGATCTTAATTAGGTTACCTGTTAGATTATTTATCTAAGTGTTTCTTGAAGGATGTAGCACAATAAAATTGGCATACATTTCGCAAGAATATATTTTAAATGCGGGAAAATAATAAAATAATTCTGAATTCTCCGACGTTCTTCATTGAAAAAGATTTTAATCTCTACTTTTTTCTCGTAACTCAAATTTTAAAACATAAAATAAAAACTTAACAGATTTATATTACAAATTTTCGAGTTTAGAATGTGCTTACACTATGAAAAATTGCTCTAAAAAAATGTACATATAGGACATAAAAACCAAACGTACAAAACGTTCAAAATTTACATATATGACAGAGAGTATGTCAGAGCTAGTGTTGCCAGGTGTCCCGATTTCCTGGGGCTCCACGACCTGTCCCACCTAATCACTACATGGGACGCTAACAGTCCTGATTTTTCCTGTTGCACAAATTCTTTTAGTACCATACTACACGTTAGTCCTACGTCGAGTGGAACTTACTTTTGTCTTCACAGTAAAACCTGTGAAGGCTGGACCTATGTATAAAGAAAAAAAATTATATTCCCTTCGAAAGGAATATCTTACAAATCTGCCTGCCTATACGAAAACCTGTCTAAATCGGAATCTTTGCGATTCCTAGCGATTCTGTTTTCACAAGTTTTACTGTACTTTGTTTAGTAAACCCTGTATAAACGAAACCTGTTTATAATGGAATTCTGTTTTAAAAGTAAAAATTGCAGCCCGACCCCAACCGCGGGTCGGGTCGGGTTCGGGTAAAAGCGGATAACCCGACCCGATGCAGGAGTCTAGTACACTATGTCTTCTCCTCTGTATTCGTAACTCCATTGTTTACAGTGCTGAAAATAACATAAAGCATAACTAAGGTATAAAATACCACCGAAAGAGATAATAAGCATAATTATCCACTCATGGATAGTTAGTTAATCAGAAATAAGTGATACGTGTATAAAGAATGCTCTAACTCCTGCACTGTTTTTTTTTTTTTTTTATATTTATTTATTTTGAGACAGTAGTTCCAAAGTAATTTAAGATAACGTTTGAAAACTTCCTCATTCGTAAATCGATACATATAAAAAAAATTGTATTACCTCTTCTAATATAAAAAATTTCGAATTTGTCAATTTCCAAAAACGATAGAAACTCGAATATAAAGGCGTTGCCAATAGTTTTAATGGTACTATAAATTTCTATAAACAGGACGTTTGTTTTAAGATGTAAAAAAAAATACGAAAATATATTAAATTTACTGAACATTTTGTAACTGGTTTATAATTAATTTCTCAAACGTATTAAAGAAACCATAAACTGGTTATCTACACAGTAAAAAAAAGACAAAAGTTCCGTAATCTAGGAAAATATAACATAATCATAAACGAAAATATACATTAACCACTTCTGAGTTACCCGCGATTCCGAAAAACATTCTTTATTATTAGAAGTCGCAGAAATCAAAATGTTTTGGAGATTAAAGAAGCATTTATAAAAACAATGCTTCTTGTGCTGCCACTGATTTTCGGAACTGCTTCCTAGTAGTTTTCATAGTGCATAAAAACAGTTTTTTTTACATGTTCAACAAACATGTTTTATGGACAAACATGATAAGTTAACAGCTTTAACGTTAATATTAAAATTATTATTATTTTGTTACTCTTGCCCGTATAAATTCAGTTACGCAATGAAAATGTTTACTGGAGAATTGACAGCATCCTAAAAAGATATATTCCAGAGAAAACTGTTTAGTACACTATAAAAACTACTTGGAAATGTTTTGGAAAATCAGTGGCAGCAAAAGAAACACTGTTTTTATAAATGCTTCTCTAAATTTCAAAAGTACTCGAATTGGTTTCTCAGGTTTCTAAAGATAAAGAATGCTTCCATGAATCATGCGTAATTCGGAAGATGTTATTGTTTATTTTCGTACGTGGTTATGTAATACTTTTTGTAAGTTAAGAAACATTTGTCTTTTTTTACAGTGATAAAAGGAATTATACGCACGCAAATTTGCTTGTTTTAAATCATTTCAAGGCTTTGTCATCATGACATTTACTGTCTCTAAATAGTTTGCCCAAGATAGTTTGCCCAGAGCTAAAGTGGATCAAGTTGAAAAGTATAAAAAAATTGCCAGTTGCGGATTAATACTTGTTAATGGTGTTATTTTCAGAGCCATAGTGAACCAAGTCCCTGATATTTCTTTTTTCTAACAGATGGTCTGTTTCAGGGCAAAACATTTCAGGGCCAAAATGGATCAAATCCAGTAAATTCTGATTTAAAATTGAATTGCGAACTTAATTATTGTTTTTGAATTTTCTAATTATGACCCATATTTAAGTTAGTTTTCATACTACAAAAATAAAAGGAATATCCTCTAAATCACTTTAGGATTCAACTAGTGTTAATAAACTTTAACCTTGATTATTTCAAAACTATAATTTATGGACTTCATCCACCTTAACTCTGAACGCCACCTATGACTATTCAAATCATCTTCCTTATTTTTATTAAAAATTTGTAATTTTGGTTGTTTCTTCGGCAAATTCTATATATCTATAGAATTTTTTTGTGAATAATATGGAAGTGGCTAGTACTAAACTTCATACATGTTGTATGTATGCATGAATTTTGTCCCGGGTACTGCTCACATCTGTATACAGGGTATCATAAAAAGATGGTCACAACTTTAAGAAAAAATACCAGAAAGATAATAGTAGAAAAACGATAATTGGCTGACACGAGTATTTCTTCGCAAACTTTTACTTTGCTTATCTACATACGTTATAACATGTCTAAAAGAGAACAACCCATATCGGTCATAATTAATGGTTTTAACTTGCCACGTTACAAGGAAAACGTTAATAAAGAATTTCTTTCGTAGAATAGTAAGTTGTTGTAATAAAATTTTAATCATTTGTTTTCTAATGATATAGTTTGTTTTTTGCATGGGTAGAGAGAGTACTGGAAGTAGAGAGGGGAACGGGGACCACACTCCCATCCTAAATGTTTGAAAATATATGGATTTTGGTCAGTTTTGGCTAATTTTAATCATTTGGCACTTTTTAATGAAAATCCTGATTACTCTCATGGGGGGCTCCTAAAAAGGGGACGGGACAGCAGCCCCACATGCCCCTGCATAAGTCGGGCCCCGTCTTCCGTATTCCCTGGTACAAAATAAATATTACAGCTTTCAATGTTTTTAAAATGACTTTACTTTCCAGATGAGAATATATCATGGGTACCAAGTCAAACTATACAGTATGAAAACCAGTGTTGTCAGTAAGATACTTTTTTTAAATTCAGATTTCTTGATTGGCACCACTTTTCTTGAAATGGTAAAATTCCCCTTGTTTTCGCCTTAATTAATCTAAATAAGGCGAATTTTACTATTTCAAAAAAGTGGTGCCAATCAAGAAATCTGAATTTAAAAAAAGTAGTCCAATGCCAACACTGTTTTCATATTGGATAATTTGACATAGTACCGACGATATCTAACTTTTTTTAATTTTGACAAAATAAAATTGAAGTGAACTAGGCTGAATTTACCTTAAGTAACTCCAGTGAAAACATATAAAAAAAAAGGCTTACGTTACAGGTCAGATTCACTTAATGGCGTATATTTAACCTTTTTTTTTTTTTTTTTACGTTTTCATACGAACATGATATATCTGTGTTTTTAGCTATAAAACTTCTGTGGAGGCTTTTAATAGGATATTTTACTTGCAGAAATCCTATAACTTAAATGTATTAAAATTTCGCTGATTCCTACTTAAGCTTAATTTTGTAGCCCTGATTTTTTAATTTTTAAGGGTTTTGTTCTTTATCGAAACGCACTTGCTTATTGCCGAAACGTCAACTGACTATATAGATTTTTGGTTTATTTTGGTTGATTGTTGTGGGAAATATAGAACGTACTTTTATAGCGTAATGTTTTATCATGGTTTAACAGCAATTTTTCTCTTTTCCACCTGGTATGTGAAGCAAAAATTCCTAATATTTTATATCAGTTGCTTGCGCCGAATAACATCGACTCTTTCCTATTACAAAAAATTCACTTGAAATTAAAAATGGAGTAATAAAAAAATATTATTATTTAAGAGAATTACGCATTTTAGAATTTACTTCTGAGTGCTTCTGTCAGCTATGCGTATATAAATTTATGCATAGCTGCCAACTTTTATGCCTTTTTTCTCACCACTAAAATTTAATAGTAAATTTTGTCGTATTTAATCATCGAAATCTCAGGATTAAAAAGGTCAAAAATCTCTATTGAATTTTAGTGGCAACGAAAAAGCGTAAAAATTGGCAGCTATGATATATGTATAAAACACTGTAATATAAAATACAAAGTAGACACAAATTACATACTCTTAAATTACTTCTTCCAAAAATTAATGTAAAACTTAAATTTAAATAAGAATAAATTTTCTCGTTCAATGATACTGTTTGAAATGCAAAATGCAAATAGCTGCCCTACTTTATATAACATGCGAAAGCCAAAACAAAATTTCAACTTGTTAGATTGCTCAAGTTGTTAATTACAATGCCTTTATTTTTGACCGGCATTTGTTAAATTCAAATATAAATATGAATAACTTATATTCCTTATTGTTTCAAAGACGTAAACTGCTTATTAACCGCGAAGTACATTTTTTTTCTATTCTCGCTTAAAAATATTTTCTTTTACTGAAATTTCTTATTCATCCCATGTGAAAAATTAATATTTTTTAAGCATATGCCCCCAAAAAAAAGAACTTTTATTCGAGACATATTTTTAAGATGCCGCTATTCCTAAGAGGCAAATATGCAGTCTGCAATTCATAAATAACGTGAAATCTTTTCGCATTGTAATAAGTTAAACAATGTTGTTGGGAAATGATAATAATTTCTATTTTGTAGATCATGGTAGTTAGTATTTGAGAAAGATAGCATATACGCATTTACTGCTGCCACTGGTTAACAATTTTTAAGGTGCTTTTAAATAAAATATTTTTGCTCTTCTTGAATTTATTCACAAACGTGCAATGACGAAAGAAGTTTATTAGCAATTTTTTTATATGTTGAAAGACAGACCTTTTAAAATAAAATTCACAATGTTTTTTGCGCTTTGTCTGTAATTTTCGTTTAAATAAAGATTATTTATATAAACCGTCTATTGGGTTTGATATTTTTCAAAATTTTCTATATACAGTAATCCCTTAACATTCGCGAGGGTTAGGTTCCGCGAATGTCAAAATTGCGACCGCAAAACTGCTATTTTTATATTCTGTTCGCACCACTATTTAAAAAAAAAAAAAAAAAAAAAAAAAAAAAAAATACATTTTTGTATTATACTTCTCTTGCAAATGTTGTCAATGCGTATGTAAAAGATTTTTCTTTTTAAAAAGTGGTGCGAATGTTGAAATGTTCTGCATTTTCTGTTTCAAAACCCGCGAACGTTAAGGGATTGCTGTATTTGAAAAGTACAAAGCAAAACGAGCGAATAAAACTCGAAGAAAATTTTCGGCAAATAACTGACAAGTAACTAATATCAAACAAGCTTTGTATACGTAAGTGGAAGAACATGTTATTTGCGAAAATCGTTAAAATCCTCCTTGATTAGACGAACTGTAGCTATATAAATTAAATACCAACAGTCCAGTGTTGCCACTGGGCTACTTTTTTAAAATTCAGATTTCTTGATTGGCACCACTTTTCTGAAATGGTAAAATTCCCCTTGTTTTTGCGTTAATTAATATGTCATTAAATAAGGCGAATTTTACTATTTCAAAAAAGTGGTACCAATGAAGAAATTAGAATTTTAAAAAAGTAGCCCACTGCAACAGTCTAAAGACTATTTTTTTAGAAGAACAGCCGAAAAACATTGATTGAGTGAATTAATAAAGTAACGAGCATTCTATAAACTTTAAAACTTATTTACCCGAATTCAATAAAATTCCATTTAACATGGTCATCTACAAAGCCCTTCAATCGTTAATGCTTTTGGATTTAACGTCTTAATAACAGAACATGCTCTTACATATTCTATTATCGTATATTTTCAGATATTTTTATTATTACCTGTCTGTAGTAATGATATTACATGATTTTACATTTACTAGTTTCACATTTACTATTATGTTACTGTTACGTATTACATTTAATAATGATACAGAAAAAAAGTTCCGTTAAAGATTATTAATAATTGCTCTTAATTTTCAGCATCTCTAATAAAACTAAACAAAGAAAGATCCCTTTAAGATCTCTACTAATAGCTCCATTTTTGTTTCAGAATTTAGTAATAATATTAAAAGAAGTTCGTTTAACCCTTAAATGCATGTTTTTTTTTTTTTTTTTTTTTTTTCGAAAAAATTGTATATGATTCTCAGAAGGGTTTATTACACAGGAAAAATAATGAAAAAAATTCAGATACATTTTTCGTATAATACGTCAACATTTTCATATGTTGCATATCTGCAATACAAGTAAAAACTACGGCCATAACTAAAACATTGCAAATTGGTAACTATTTTAATAAGTATGAATCTAAATACCTTATTTTATATAATTTTTTATTTTGTAAAATTTAACCCTTAAATGCATGAATTATTCTTTTAGCATTGTGTTTTCTTATATTAAAGATTAGACACCAGAAATTTTAAGATAGATTTTTAACTTTAATTAGTAGCATAATTTGCAATTTTTAGAGGATTAATATTTCTATATAAATATAGTGGTTGCTAAGAGTTAAATAAAAAGTGATACAGATATGCATCCCTAGGCATTTAACCCTCCAGCCGTGGTAAACGCTATTTTCGCGTTCTACTTTTTTAAAATGATGGCTTGATTGCCACCACTTTTTTAAAAGCGTATTATTTGATTTATTCTCGCATCATTTAATCTGTAATCAAATAAAGTGAGTATTTCTACTTCAAAAAAGTGGTGGGAATCAAACAATCTTAATTGAAAAACAGTAACCCACTGAAAAAGTCGCCCGCGGCTGGAGAGTTAAGGGTTAAAGATCTATACACACCGTTGCTGAAACTTTAATTTTAAACATTTGTTTCATTCTTTAAATTTGATAATTATAAAATTTTTAACCAAAAAAAAAAAATTACTTCATAAAAAAACGACTACAATTACTTTATTTTATATTAAATTAAAAAAAAATTCTGGAACTTTTGGTCCTTCCTGTATTAGCGTACAAATCCTTCTACCGCGTAAAAATATAGTTCTTCAAATGAAGCGAGTGTTCGGTAGAAATCTTGGATAAATATAAACGCTTTACAATTTTGATGTTTTTTTTTTTCTTTCGGAGAGCTAAGGGTTAAAGATCTATACGCACCGTTGCTGAAACTTTAATGTTAAACATTTGATTCATTCTTTAAATTTGATAAATAAAATTTTTTACCCCCCCCCCCCAAAAAAAAAAAAACCCCGACTTCAATTACTTTATTTTATAATAAATTCAAAAAAATTTCTGGGACTTTTGGTCCATCCTGTATTAGCGTACAAATCCTTCTACCGCGTAAAAATATAGTTCTTCAAATGAAGCGAGTGTTCGGTAGAAATCTTGGATATATATAAACGCTTTACAATTTTTATTTTATTTTATTTTATTTTTTATTTATTTATTTATTTATTTATTTTTACAGATTGTTTACGTCATAAAACTTTTTAACGATTAAAACATTGCTCTTTGATTTTCCTCACAACAATCCTAGAAACAAAACCGTATAAAGAGAGGTGAAAATCACTGGCTACCGACTTTCTCGCAAAATTATTTCACCTCACTCGATGAAAATCGTTGAAAATGAAATATTTTAAAGATGTTTATTTATTTATTGATTGATTTTTGTTGAATTTATAAAAAAAATGAACCAATTCTACTGAATCTACTGAACCAATTTTGATGAAATTTAATTGGAACTAATTTGAGAGTATCGTCTTTCAGTTAAAAAAAAAAAAAATCAGGAACCGGTCGCGTAGTTTTGGAGTAATCGATGAACATACATATAAAAAAAGACGAGTTTTCACAGTTCTGTTATACATCGGCTGATCCTGCAGCGATGTGTACTTCGCATCCAGCTAACCCAGTCATTCTCATGCAGCTAACTTACAACAGAATGAGGGAAAATACTGATTTTATTGGATTTTATTGAATTTGTAAAAAAGAACTGAACCAATTTTGATGAGACTTAAATAGGACCCATTCGAGAAAAGCCTCTTTGAATTGAAAAAATCACATGAATCCGTCGTGTAGTTTCAGAATAATTGGTGAACATACATAAAAAATACCTGTGCGTTGAAATGAGAACCTCCTCCGTTTTTTAAAGTTGGTTAAAAATAGTGGTTACCGTAATTTCCGGGGTATAATCCGCGGATCAAACAATTCTGTTTGGACCCAGAAATTTTATTTAGTAATTGAAGCCAAATATTTACCGCGATCTAAAAAGTTACACTCTGGGTCGAAAAAAAATTCTGGGTCGAAAAATGATTGTTTGATCCGCGGATTATACGCCGGAAATTACGGTACTTGTCCGAAACTAATTTATAATAGAAAAGAAAATGTACTGGAGAGTTGTTACGTATTTACAATCCTTTCCAAACGTCTTCAAAAAATCTTCCATAGCATTTTTTCATAATAATAATATTCAAAATAACTCTATTCGTTCGATTTCAATAAATTTCATAGTCGTTGAATTTCAGTTAAACTTAATTTATGTGATTTAGATAGCGTTTTTTTTTTTAATTTTTCAAACGTAAAAGTATTTTATCTCCAAAATTTATAACATATTCGGATCCAAAAGGGTTAATTACTTTTATTTTATTTTGCCAATTCTTCTACGTTTCTTTTCTTAGCTAAATTCAGTATAAGGCTAATTCCATGCGAACTTGTCATGTCTGTCACACAGCTGAAAATTGTTATGCTTGTCGGCCACCGTTATTTTCGAAATGTTATTTTCGAAATGTCGCTTTAAGCAATTGATGAGATATTTCCGATAGAATAAGTCACATTTTCCGTTCTAAAGTACTGGTAGCCAAAAATCGTAGCATGTGACAGACATGACAAGTTCGCATGGAAATAGCCTTAAGATACTTTGATAAGTGGCAAATACTTTACTACAATGCGCAAAATATTAATTGAGCTCCTTAACCTGACCATAACCCTATTCTAAGTAAAATTTAATGATTCTGAGAATATTCTGAGTTATATACATATATTCAAATTTGAATCGAACAAGGCGCGAAATTTAAAATCAAAGCTTGACACTAATTCAAATACATACTTTTCATTATATGCGCAACACAACTATTGCTATTTTAATAGAAACCGCTGCAAACGTCGCAAGTTTGTGTTTCGTCACTATCGCAAATCAATGCAATTTAGAATCACAAATCTGTGTCAGTGTGAACACTCTGCCTCCAATAAAGGACTTTAATGGGACTAAGATTATTGTATCGTCTTTGTGTATTTCTATGAACGTTTCCCATTTGGTTAGCTTAACACATAAGTATCGAATCAATTTGAATTCATGGAAAACGCTTAGAACTGAACAGCGCTATTTTTGTAAGTATGTCCTTAATTCACCTGTGTTTGAGCATTTGAAATACATGTTCTAAAGACTATTACATAATCTAAATGTATCTGCATATACAGGGTGTCCCCTTCTATCTTTGTCTAATAGTTTAATCCTAAACCGTTTGTATTAGAAGAATAGTTCAAATTGAAAAAAAATGTTTCAAATGTTGTACAACATTAAAGTAAAATCTAATTACGCCAAAATAATTATTTTAATTAAAGTTTCGAAATTTTAATTTTTATACGCCCCGGTGACTTATAAGTTATGTTTAGAAAAATATTGTATGATGCTTTGAATTTTAGGGAGTTTCTGCGTTTTCTGTGACTAAGAATGGAAGAAATGTATTTTTAGTGCCAAAAATTCGTAAATCATAAAGCATCATAACTCGATAAGTTTCGTTGCTACAACTGTTTTTAGGTGCGTTCGTAATTATATAAATACGTAGCACCTATAGTCGTCGTTCAGTCCGTCCGTCCGTCCGTCCGTCTGTCCGTCCGTCCGTCTGTCCGCATGTAACAGAGCAAAAACTACCCAACCGAATGGTCTGAAATTTCAAATATATGATTGTTGCAAAAGTTTGTCAAGCCATTTCAAATTTTATGAAAATCGGATGTATAGTTTAATTACAGGGACAGTCAAAAGTTTTTCTTTACATTACGGCCAATAGGAAAAATTATTGCAAGTGCATTTTAATGATATTAGAGCCTTCCGAATGATCTGAAATTTTAAAGATATAACTGTTGCAAAATTTTGTCGAGCCCTTTCAAATTTTAGGAAAATCGGATGTATAGTTTAATTACAGGGACAGTCAAAAGTTTTTCTTTACATTACGGCCAATGGGAAAAATTATTGCAAGTGCATTTTAATGATATTACAGCCTTCCGAATGATCTGAAATTTTAAAGATATAACTGTTGCAAAATTTTGTCGAGCCATTTCAAATTTTAGGAAAATTGGATGTATAGTTTAATTACAGGGACAGTCAAAAGTTTTTCTTTACATTACGGCCAATGGGAAAAATTATTGCAAGTGCATTTTAATGATATTACAGCCTTCCGAATGGTCTGAAATTTTAAAGATATAATTGTTGCAAAGTTTTGTTGAGCTATTTCAAATTTTAGGAAAATCGGATGTATAGTTTAATTACAGGGACAGTCGAAAGTGTTCCGTTACATTACGGGGAATGGGAAAAATTATTGCAAGTGCATTTTAATGATATTACAGCCTTCCGAATGGTCTGAAATTTTAAAGATATAATTGTTGCAAAGTTTTGTTGAGCTATTTCAAATTTTAGGAAAATCGGATGTATAGTTTAATTACAGGGACAGTCAAAAGTGTTCCGTTACATTACGGAGAATGGGAAAAAATTATTGGAAGTGCATTTTAATGATGTATCAGACTATGCGCTTTATGAAGTGCAAAAAAGTATACATTCAGTACAATATGGGGTGCAAAAAATAATTATAAAACTAGTTATAGTACGAACGCACCTCATTTGCCACGTTTGACGAGCAATTTCCAACTTGTTTTTTTCTTGTGAAAGCATGGAAATTTTTTTATATATATAACTAAGTAATAGAACCCAGGTAGCATAAAAAAAAATAAAATTTTGTAACTTTAAAAAAAATAAGTATTTTCACGTAAATATTATTTAGTGATTATGAAGAGCAACATTTGAAACAATTTTGCAATGAAACTATGCCTTATTATCTAACAAAAATTTAGGAATTATCGATTAGAAAGCAGTAAGAGAGGACCCAGTGTATTAATTTAATTTAAATTTTTAATGAATATCATTATAACATTTAATTTTGGTGACAATATTTCTTAGTATTCGATATTCATTAATGTTAAAATTTCCAATAATTTGTTTTGAACTAATGAACCTTAATGCCAGAACATATCTGAAGCAGCGTCGTATTCATAATATTTTTCATGTATTTTTACTGATATCTCGGAAAATAAATACATAAATCTTTATAATAAAATATTAAATATTAAGTTGTACACAGTATTTCTTTAAAATTAATACTATTTAATCACACAAAACGGCAATCAGTTTTATCGGCAAATAAAGATCCACACCAAGCAAAAGAAACAGTAGCAGCTTTGTGCGCCTACTTGCTGCTTATTTTTTCTTATAATGTTTCACCTAAAATAAGTCCGAATCTTACACTATATGATCAACACTATACGGACACTTTCGATGTTAGACGTTTTTTCAAATATCTAGAGAACTACAAGACGGATTCTTTTAGAATTTGCGGGATGTAAAACAGTTTCACTTCATTTTTTTCAGCAGAGTTTAGTCAAGAAGAAAATTAGGGTAACAACAACAAAAAATTCTAAATTTCTAAAGATTTCTGCAAGTATTCTGTTTATTGCATGCATGGCTTTGACTTTCAAGATTGAAAAAATGTAGTAGACTTGACAAAACTCCAGTAGAAACAATATCCTTCAATTTAAATATAAATATATAAAATATTTAATTTAATATGAACATTTGTAGGAAATAATTTTTAAATGTGCATGGGCGAGTGATAACTATGTTTTCATAATTTAATAAGCAGCAATATAATCCTGTAAAAAGCCAGTTGAATCATGAACATACAGAAAGATATAGAGAGCTGAATTTCAACTGCTCTCTAAAAAGTAGCTGGATGATAGGGTATTTTCCACAGATTGACATTCTTTATTATTGTCAGTTTTTATTGATGCGTTTGTTCTCCTTGGATGCATGCCCATAACAAGCCCATTCCAACAATAGCAGCAAAAATAATTATCAAAACCGATCATACTTTTTCCTGTAATTCGGTTAATGAAAAAGGACAATTTGTGGAAAACCCTTTATCATTTAGATACTTTTAGAAATCTGAAAGCTTAAAGAACTGATATTCAGCTTACTATATCGCCTATATTTGTATAAAGTTTTGCGAAATTCGTCTGTTTTTTTTTATTTGAAAGGCCCTGTATTGTTGACTACTAAATTATGAAAAAAATTATATCTTTAGTGCATTCACAGTTAAAAATAATTTATAGAATTATTTATATATTAGTCATCAAATGTTTAATATATTCTTATTGCAATTATTGTTTCTACTGCATTTTGTTAAGTTTCCTGAAAGTGACGTTAAATTTGGTTCAGGGCTTGAAATGTACCAGAGCAAACCGGAAAGATATCCCGGTTCGTGAAATTATGAAAAATATTGTTCGGGTTCGTGAAATTATGAAAAATATTGTTCTGGTTCGTGAAATTATGGTAAATAACGTTACGATTCCTGCAATTATTAAAACATATTATTACAGTTTTATATTATATAGCTTATTGTGTTCTCTGTAACTTCTGTTTTATTATTTAGAATCTTGAATGTAGTTTTTAAACTGTTTTTCTATGGTTAGATATAAATTTATTTATACTTTCAAAAATATATATATCAGTCAACAAAAATTTTGAAACAACGTTTTGATTCGCAGATTTTTCCATTTCTAGCCCTGATTTGGTTCGAAATACGAAACCAGATTTGCGATGGTCGTTTGAAACCTATAAACAAATAACATGCGGGAATTTTTTTGATTATTTTAAAGAAGCATTTATAACCCCATGGATATGCGCGGTTTTCTTACACAAAAAAGAAGAAATGTTGTACAAGACTTACATAATCATCTGCTACAATTACAGATCATTTGGAGCATTTTATTGTAATGGTTGATTCCAAATACTATTTCTCATTCAATTTTTTGTTGGTCTCATAATTGCCCTCTTGACTAAACCGCCTCTGAAAAAAAATAAGCGAAACATGTTTTTTACATTTCCGATGTTCCAGAAGAGTTCGTCAAGTATTTCTTTAGATATTCGCCAAAACGACTAAAATCGAAATTGGCCGGGAACAATTTGCTCAAATAGTGTTTTTTTTTTTTTTTTTTTCCCTCCAAAAGATGCATGGGGCTTATTTTCTGGGGAATTTTTTTATTTTTAGGACTAAAACATGCATTTTCATTCGGAAAATTCTAATGTTAGAATGTCATAATAATTTAAAAAATACATTTTTTTCATTAAACTTTCACTTTCTAATACGTTTGTGGTACAGCAATGTAATTTACATTTTTTACTTTTGATCCACTAATAATAAAATCACGATACTATACTTATAGTCTCAGAAAGCAAGTGTCCATCATTAAAACGATGTGAAATTGAATTAAAACGCTTATAATATTGAACAAAACTAAAAAAAACATTTACTTTTCGCTTTGTATTCGTTGTATTTCTAATTAAAAAAAAATAAATTGGATTGCAGACTTCTTACTTCCAACTGAAAATCAAATCTTATTTTAAAAGGCCTGGTGATATTTGCGCGTATTTTTAAAATATAAATTATTTTTGGAGTAGGTTTTATCTTTAGGGTAGGTGTTACAATACAAGCATCCTGGAAAATCACACTAGGGCTTATTTTACGATTAAGTCTTATTTTAGGAAAACACGAGATTTATATATCAATGCATACAGATAAAATTCAGAGTAACATTTTTTATTTATTCTTCTAAAATGCTACGAAACACAGATAAATGATTAATAGTTGTGATATTTTATAATTATTTTTTTCATCATCGAAATTCCCTATGAAGAAAGCGAAACATTTGTCTTGTTACATATATTAATGAATTTGGCTGTAAAGATAGCCTAATGATAATGGTTTCCATGATCGTAATGTGTCACTTTTGAAAATTAAACATTTTCAAAGAAATCATCGCATTATATTTTGATGGACCCTACAAACTATTTTGTATAAGGATTACTATAATCTTCATATTTTATAAATTTATATTTAATTAAAACGTTGGAATAATATGATTGAGTTGGCTCAGCAACCAAAACAAATTTGATCAAAAGAAACTTTAAAAATTAAAATTAGTTTTTGAAAAAAAAAAAGCACAATTAGTACCTATTTTGAAAAGCTAAATTATTTTATTTTATTTTTAATTTTTCACTTAATTTTTTTATTGTAGGTCAGTAATGCTATTTTGAATAGATTTAAGGAGCGTACTTTTTAAATAACAATAGTTTTGGAGGAAAAAAAAATGAATACAAGCGAAAAAAAAGCGGACATTATAACTAATTTTTGTACATACGATTTTTTTAAAGAAAAGTTATAAAAATATTAAAAATCCGATCCTAAAACCTGTTATATATGGTTTGATATTTAGCTGGAAAAAAATTCAAGATCTTTCATTCATATCTAGAAAAGCCTTAGCATTTTACAGACAAGAGAAATCTGATAAATCACAAGCTGAGCTTAAATGAGTTTAAAGATTTCTTTTAAAAGGGTTGAATATGATATTAGATGTTTGCAGCAACAGTTTTTCTGTATGCAGTATCAGTCTAAATTTTTATCAGGATGAAGTCGAAAGACATGGTATGTGATAAAATAAAAATTTAAAAATCGAAATTTTTAGAAATTTCGATGTTGCTTGGGTGCCGAATCACCTTATCTATGAATTTCAACACCGGTACTTTAGTACGGACATTTTTGGTTTACTTAATTTCAATATTTCAGAGGATATATAAGGCAAAAATTACGATATAAAAATAGTTGTTTCAAATATTACAAAAGTACACTAGCCGTTTGTCGCCAAGGTGTTAAATGATACATTTTTGTTTAGTTAAAATTTTAGAAAAATTATTTTTTTTTTCAAAATTAAGAAAAATATAAATATTATAGTTTGATTCCGTCAAACAACTTGTTTTCGTAAAACCCTTGCATGCTGCTTTAGTCCAGGTTTCAATTATTGATATATATTATGAAGTATAACTAGTTAATGACATTAACTTGAGTATTTTAAAAGATTTTAATGTTGTTGCTTTAATCTTTTGAGCAGGAATAAGCTAAAGCAGTGTAAATCATCGTAAAATATATGCAAAATTGAAAAATATACGATACTTTTACGCGGTGTGAAACAAAGTCAACCAATCAATAGAAAATTACAGGCTGTACAGGCAGATTACATGTCAAATTTCAAATACCATCATAAAACGTTTCCTGCAGTGGAATTTGGTTCCTATTTAGTATAAATTATTTCGTATTTGACACCTTTCAATGAAATTAATAATTTTCCCAAAATTTCCAATGTACTATTTTTTTATTGCACTACAATGAAACCAAATTCAGGGTAATTAAACTTCTATTAAATGACCAAATAGAGTAACAGGTTTTCTGCTTAAAAATTTGTACGCTTTAATTTGGTATTCATGCCAAGAGAATTTTTGTCATAATATAGAGTAAGTCTTTAAATTTATTTTACACATTTTGTTTCAATTTTATTTGCTATTTTTCAGTATTAAAATATCTGCTCTAATTTATGTTGCATTTTGCAAATTTTCCTAATTAGTATTACAAGCATAGCTATTCAAATTACATATTTTACTTGATAATTTTACTATAAACAATTATGATTCATAAGCTGTATAACTAAAAGAATAAAATTATAGCTTTATCTGAGAAAACTAAATGCATGAATGTCTGTTATATATCCTGCTATCGTCATCATAATAATAAAAATTCGCGCCACTCTAAAAAATATATCTTTTCTTTCTCTTATTTGTTAAATTGTGCATGAGTAGGCAAAAAAAAAAAAAATAAAATAAAATAAAATAAAATAAAATGGCGTGGCTGCTAGTTAAATTTACCTGCCGGTGGTATACTCTGAACTCTACCTGCAGGGTTCATTCCATTGTTAACTCACCTACAGTACATATTTTAATCTTAAAATAAGTATTTTTAGATTATAACTTTTGAATAAGGAAAAATACAAAAAATACAAAGTTATTAAAAACTATGTAGAAAGGGTTTCGGTCTCAAGAATTTTCAATTAATTTCTTTAATATATACGCATCCGTATCCAGGAGTCTTTGAACTACTATCAAGCTAATAGAAACCGAAACGGACGCCTTTGTTTGATAGTTTACAATAAAGTAATGGATTTTCTTAACATAAAAAAAAAAATAAAAATAGTATTTTCAGTTTAAATTCAAAAGCTCGAATATTCCGACCAGGAAAAAAAAAAAAAAAAAAAAAATTATAAAAATGCGTTTATTTCTACAAAAACCGAAAAACCGGATTTTCGTTCCTTATGCTGCCGCTGTTAGAATAGAGTACACCCCTTTTCGCTGTTTTTATACCAGTCGGTTTGCAGAACTTAGTGTGTTAAGACGTTATTGCTGTAGCTATGGGTCCAAAAAGGAGATGCGTAAGTCGTGGAAGGAAGGCAAGAGGTGCAAGATCCGAGAGTGTAACACCTCAAAAGGTAAGTTAATTTTTTATCAGGCTTTTTTAAGTCTTTTTTTCTTACGAAATTCATTATTTATGAAATTAATATTCTTTGTTGTTTAAGGGGTCTTGTACCTTTTAAAAGCGACGAAATTTAACGAAAAAATTCAAAGTTTGAATTAGTCTATCTTCAAAACCTTTTTATGTATAAACATGAAGTTTTGGATATTTATTAAACAGGTTGTGCTTTGTAATATGCTGTCATTAGAAATTTATTAGCCTTTTACAGAATTTGCGTATTGTTGAAATCAAAATAGCTCTTTTTTTCACTCCAGAAGTCATTGCGTGCATATCTTGAGAAAGTATGTACGGATTGTCATGAAATTTGGTGAAGATACTAAATACCGTAATTTCCGGCGTATAATCCGCGGATCAAACAATCATTTTTCGACCCAGAAATTTTTAAAAATAAAATGTAACTTTTTAGATCGCGGTAAATATTTGGCTTCAATTGCTAAATAAAATTTCTGGGTTCAATCAGAATTGTTTGATCCGCGGATTATACGCCGGAAATTACGGTATATATGTGTGTTTAAAATGAACTACTCTTAGGCCAAAATTCTTTCATTAGCTATATAAAACAATATTTTTGTAAAAAATAAAATAAAATTTTTATATTTTTAATGAATAAAAATAGTCATAACTAAAAATATTACATTATAAATACTTAAAAGTAGTTCATTTTACACACATATTTCTTTAGTATCTTTACCAAACTTCATGACAATCCATACATACTTTCTCAAGATATCTTGTGCGCAGTTGACTTCTGGAGTAAAAAAAATGAGCTATTTTGATTTCAACAATACACAAATTCTGTAAAAAGCTTATAAATTTCTCATGATAGCATATTACAAAGCACAATCTGTTTAATCAATATCTAAAATCTCATGTTTATACATAAAAAGGTTTTGAAGATATACTAATTCAAACTTTGAACTTTCTCGTTAATTTATGACGCGTATAAAAGTTACAAGACCCGTTACATTATGGGCCTTTAACCTGTGGGCAGCGGGCAATTAAACTACCACCATTTGAGAAAAGAAAAAATTGCCTTATTCTGTGATAGAATCTGTGCGAATAAATAATGCGAACATTACTTTTCGTAAATTTGTTGTGGCAAAGCACATTTGTGGCCAAGTTGAAGACTCCTACTTGAAATCCTATTTAACGAATTGCCCAACTTGTTTTATGATATTAAGTAAGGAAACTTTAAACTGTTTAAAGCAAACAATGCAGCTTATTTAATGTCATTATGGTATCGAAGCATGATGTGTTATAATGAAAAATGAAATCAGAAATGAATTTTTGAAGAATACTTTTTGTTGTTGTTGTTGTTGTTGGTTTAGAACTAAATAAATGTATTTATCAAAAGTATTTCATAGAAAAAGTTTTCTGAAAACTTTGAAATGAAATTTTCGATTATGATTATGTTTTTTACTTGTGCGTGTATTAGTATTATTTTTATGTACCCTGAAAGTTGTATACCAGTATTTTTTTTTTATTATTCTTATGTTCTAAAAAAACTAATGCTCTCCAACGCTTGTCTTTAGATCTAATGTTTTAAAGAAGGAATTGGGAATTTTGTTAAGCATTGCCGGTTTGGCCGTATTGCTATAGTGGGATGCCTTAATTATATTTCTCGTACAAGGAAAACCGTGTGCAGTCACTCCCGTCACACAGCACTTGTTTAGAACCCGGGAAGTCTCCCATCAAGCTTCTCACTTTTCGGCCAGCATGCTAACCACTGAGATGATAGGGTCCCTCTGTCTTAAAGAAATGCCTTGTAATCTTACGGTTCATATAAGGAATGATAACGAATTACTCTTTTTGATTGTTATATATATATAAATATATACAGGGTGCAATATGTTATCTATCGCCGATCTTTAATTTCTCAAACGTTGGTCGTAGACATATAGTTCCAATTACAAAAACATTTCTAAGTGAGGTAAATATTCCTGTTGTGGCATTATTTAAAGTAAAAAATCAATTTTATAAAAATTACGAAACATAACTTTTTATACATTCCCCCAGTCCCTATAGTTATACTTAGTAAAAGTTTACACATATCATAGCAGATATAACACAAAAAGATTAACATGTGTACTACAAAAAAGGACACAGTTATTAAATTTCAAAGTTTGAGATTTTTGTACATGATTTTGTCTTTCATTGAGGGATCAGATATAATGTGAATTAAAGTAATTCGAGATCAAAATCAGGGTGATATTCCGCTGCCATTTATCTAGTGCTAGTGAGTATGTTTTATTTTCCGGTTGTCGATTCTACCTACTTTCACGTTTGAATATAATTCGACCCATAAAAGTTAGTTCAAATTTTTAGATGAAATAACCCTCTTTGGTGATTCCCCGATTTGGCGATTCCGGCTAAAGGTGGTTTCGCAGTAAATAGGACATTGCACGCTGAATTTGATCTCGGATTACTTTAATTCATCTTTTAACTGATCCCTCAATGAAAGACAAATCATGCGCAAAAATCTCAAACTTTGACATTTAATAACTGTGCAATTTTAGCAGTACAGATGTGAAGCGTTTTGTGTTATATCTTTTATGATATGTGTGAACTTTTACTAAATATAACTATAAGAACTGGGGACCGTATAAAAAGTTAGATTTCGTAATTTTTTTTAAATTTATTTTTTATTTTAAATAATACCTCAACATGACTACTTAGCTCATTTGAAACGTTTTTGTAATTGGAACTATATGTCTACGGCCAACGGTTGTGAAATTAAAGGTCGGCGATAGATAACATATTGCACCCTGTATATACACACAATATAGCCACTAATCACCGGGCACTTTCAATTTTAGACGTTTTGTCGAACATTTAAGAATATACTTGTCGGATTCTTCTGGGACTTCAGGATTATAGAGAATATGTTTGACTTCATATTTATCAACGTCGTTTTGATAAGGGGGACAATTAAGGGGCCAACAAAAAATCAAAGAAAAATAATAATATCTTGGATCACCTGTAAATTAAAATGCACGAAATGATCTATCGCTACTGAATAGAAATTTGTGGATACTGTACAACATAGTTACTGATTTGCGTAACAATAGCACGGATATTCATGGAGATATAACGATTTTTATTTTTACTTCGAAAAATTCTTGCATGTTTTTAGTCTATATCATGCAGGGTTTTCATTCAACTTTAACATCAGTTTCAGAAAAATTAGCAAAATGTAGTAAAAACCAGGGTTCCGGCTACAGTGTTGCAAGAAATTTTTACGGCATGTACTTGTAACTATAACTAATTTCATGCAATTAAATTGTAATTACAATGCAAGTAATTACAATTAAAAATTTGCTTCAACTATCGTAGAAACAATATAGTGCAACTGGAATATAAATATATTAAATATTTTATAAAATATGAGCAGTTGTATGAAACAATTTTTATCTGCGCATGCGCGAACGTTAACAAAGATTTTTTTTTTTTTTTTTTAATAATTTAACAGTCAACTCTATGAAGCAAGTCATAAAAAATTCCAGTCAAACATCGTGAAAATTCAGAAAAATATCGGCGATAGAGTAGAGAGGAAAATTGAGTTGCGCTCGAAAAGCAGCTGAATGATAAGGAATTTTGCACAAATTGTCAATTTTAATTTAAATTTTTTTATTTAAATTTTTTATTCATACTTTAGTTCTTCTTGGATAACCACCAGAACGTACCTTTTCCATGATGAAAGCAAGTATCAAAATCGAAGCATTTGTTCCAAATCGACTCGTTGATAATCATTAAATACTAACTTTTTTTCTGAAATTCAGTTAATAAAAAATGACAATTTGTGGAAAATTCCTTATAATTAAGCTGCTTTTAGAGAGCAACTAAAATTCAGCTCACTCTATCGTTTATATCTTTCTGAATTTTCACGATATTTGGCTGGAATTTTTTTATGAGTTGCTCCATAGATTTGGTTATTAAATTATGTAAAAAAATCTTTGTTATCATTCGCGCGTGCGCAGATAAAAATTACTTCATACAACTGCTCATATTTAATAGAATATTTAATTTAGGGGAGCTAGGGGATGTATGGGACATTCTCAATAAACATTTATTTTAAATTGCTTCCTAACCTCATATACCTCTACCACAGTGTGCTTCAGAACTTAAAGTAGGACCACATTGCTGTTTTCATTTTCCTTCAAAGTTGCATTTTCTGAAATCTCTGCTTAAAAGTAAGTTTTTTTTTTTTTTTTTTTTTACATTTCAAGATGTGAAATATCTTATACAATATAAAAAATTAAGCTATGTTGTAGTTATTTATTTTAAGGTTCAATATCAATAATTAAAATGAATGAATAGTAACCATTGTGACAAAATAATTTTTGATGTAAAATGGCTGAGAAGGGATATTATGCATCATGGTGATGATTGGGACATTTCAGATGGGGATGAATGGGACATTCTCACTCCTCCCTAGAGATGTTGAAAATTTTATTTATTAATTAAATAGTGCTATATAGGATGATAAATCAATAATTTACGTCAATTAATAGTATTAAATAGTATTATATGAGTTGTTATTGTTTAAAATTTCTGAGTGTTACTTATTGTATTGTAATAATTATTAATGGATTATCAAAAAATTGGTACTAAAACTTAATCAAAATAGATAAAATTGATAAAAATAGTATATTTGTATTGATCAAATGGGGGAAATTATATTGAATTTTGAAAGGTTGCACAAATAAATCCCCACCCCAAACATATTGGGTCAATCGGAAAGTCGGGTCGTGTTGGGAAAATCAATTCGTACCGGAAAATTCAATCATTTAATTATTAGACATTGATTCCGATATCTAATGTCTAATAATTACCGGTCAGAATTTTCCGGTACGAATTGATTTTCCCAACACGACATGACATTCCGATCGACACAATAATTTCCGTTCTGCATGTTTCTACGATACATTTAATTAATATTTATTAATAAGTTATGATTGAATATTATTAGCTATGCTATATTTAAAAGACATTTTGCACTTTCATTTCAAATCTAAAATGCCTCATAAGTGGAAAAAAGAACAGGTTGATAGCCGAAGTCCGCATTAAAAGTTAAAACTGCAATAAAAGAAGATATTGAAAAAAGAAAAAAAAAAAAAAAAAAAAAAAAAAAACATATCGATTCGTGCTGTAAAATCATATATTACAAATATAATTTTCATATAAGGTTATAATTATAAATTTTAATTTGGTAAAATTGAATACAGGGAGGAAAATCTTTGTGTCCCATCCATCCCTATTAGTGTCCCATTCATCCCTGCTGTGGGGATGATTGGGACAGGGAGGAACGTTTTTTTGAATTCATAATATTTTTATGAATAAATCATAATCTAGAATAAATATTGTTCATATATGTTGGCAAATACCTAATGCATGAAATGTGATATATAATATTGATAGTAACTTAAATAAAAAAATATACAAAAATATTTTTATGAAAATGTCCCATTCATCCCCCACCTTCCCTATTTATATTTCAATTGCACTATATTGTTTCTACTACATTTTGCTATTTTTTCTGAAACTACCGTTAAAATTGAATGAAAACCCTGCATAAGCTAAAAAACATGCAAGAATTTTTTGAACTTAAAAAAAAAAAAAAAAAAAAAAAAAAAAAAAAATCACCACATCTCCATGAATATACAAAATCCTTACACAAATCAGTAACAATGTTGTACAATATCCGCAGATTTGTATCCTGCAGCGATAGATCACTTCGTGCATTTTAATTTACAAGGTGATCCCAAATATTATTATTTTTCTTTGATTTTTTGTTGATCCCCCTAATTGTCCTCCTTATCAAATCGACGTTGATAAATATGAGGTTAAACATATTCTTTTATAATCCTGAAGTTCCACAAGAATCCGACAAGTATATTTTTAATTATCCGACAAGATGTCTAAAATTGGAATTGTCCGTTGATTAATGGCTCTGTAGTGTGTATATATATATACAGTAGAACCCCGCTAATCAAAACTAATTGGGACCTGTGCCTGTTCGGATTACAAAAAATTTGGATTATCCGAAATTCCGATAATAATAGAAAAGAAAAAGATGCGTGCTAAAAAATTGCAAGTTACAAGCACTCAGTAACATAATAAACATCTTCTAATCCGGAATCCTAAAGTCCGGCATGCTGGATAATATAGCGCGACTTTCGGAAAAAAATAGCATTCATTGTTTCATCAATCCTGATATTTTTAATAATCCAACGAAACTTCAAAATGATAAATTATGTAACGACCCGATACAAACGGTTCAAAATCGCGAATCTATAAATTGTTTAGTCATCACATCGAGGAGGAGGAAAGAAAAAAACATTTCTGTAGATAATTTGCAAAATCATATTGTTGAAAGTAAAATATATATATATATATATATCATTTGAATTAAATACTTTTTGCATTTTAAAAGAGAATTTTATAGTGACTGGCAAACAAACTGATATTCGAGATTTTTTTTAACATGACTTTCTACGAGTAGGAGTACAGTGCACGTTTTCATTTTATAATCGTGTACATATGTTGTACTTTTACATTATTGAGTATTTTTCTAATTCTATTCAAGCCGTGTAAAGAATAAAAAACACACTCTACTGCCATTTTATGTTTAATTCTAATTTCTACACGTTTTTCCCGACACCATCAGCTGTAATCTTGAAAATTTTGTAAATTAATCTTCTCAGTTAATGTGTTAAAGTATAATTTTCAAAAATAAAATCGGTTCGGATTAACCGGAATTTCGGATTACCAGGGTTCGGATTAGCAGTGTTCTACTGTATATATACAGGGTGTTCCAAAATTCGACCGACAAGTTCAGAGGGGCTATAGTAGGCATAAATAGGATGAAAATTTTCAATAGAACATGGGGTCGCAAACCACGTATTTAATAAAAAATACAGGGTGTTTCATCCTAACTCAGTTTGTGTTCACGTTAATAACTTTCAGAAAACTGAAGTATATTATAATAAAGCATTTAACAGACATTCTCACGTTTGTTGTAAATGTGAGAGCATCAAACAAAAGTGGTTGAAGTTTGCATTATACGCTCCAGTAGCATGCACTTGACACCCCACATTTTAAACTGTGATTATCGCTTCATACGATATCATCGATTGCTTGAGTAACATGTTTTTCCGGATCTTTTCGAGATGTTATCACATTTCACACAAAGCAAGGTACATACCATTGCATTTTCATTGCAATTTATTTATTTTTCTCGAAATTATTACCGTCAACCCGAGTTCAGTTAGGATGAAACACCTTGTATTTGTGACTAAATAAGTGGTTTGCGACATCTTCTATGGCTATTTTACATCCTCTTTATGGCTATTATCACTCCTGAATTTGCCGGTCGAATTTTGGAACGCCTTGTATATATACAGGCCCTGATTAACAACGGGGCAAACTTCTACCAGTAAAAAGAATTATTATCTTTGTCTTATTCATGAGTGTAATTATGCATGAATTGTGCGTTTTAAGAAGGTAAAAATTTATATTAAAATTTATCGATGGAATTTTGCCCCGTTAGTAATCAAGCCCTGTATATACCCATATTTATATAGGTTGAAACAATTTTAATATTGCTAAATAAAAATATTTTGAACAGAAATAAAAATTATAAGAATTCGATTATTTCGCCAAAAACTGAAAACTGTATTTTCGTCCTTGACAGTGTTGCCAGATTGGGGACATTTTTTGTCCCCAGATTGTTGATTGTCACCGTTTTTTTGAAATAGAAATATTTGGCCTATTTATAAACAGATAACAAAATCTGAAAAAAAAGGCGAATTGTACTATTTTAAAAAAGTGGTGATAGTCAAATAATCTGAATTAAAAAGTCCCCAATCTGGCAACACTGGTCCTTGATGCTATCGCTATTATGATTTAGCGTACTATTTTCACTATACTTATACAATTTTGTTTGGAGCCGTTAACCCTCTCGCTGCGCAACCCGAGATTTCCTCGGGGATGCATTTTTCCGCATAATAACCCTCCTTGATTATTCCCACTAATTTTTCTTTATTTAATCGGAGCATTTTCCCGATTAAATTAGACAAAAATTTTTGTTTTGAAAAACCGGTGACAAAAGAATAAAAACTCTTAAAAGACGCTCGTCGCGAAGGGGTTAAATATGCAATTTATGAGGCTATTTTGATAAAACAATTTCGCAGCGAGAGGGTTAATAGCAATATGTTATAAACGTTAGTACCGTAGCTATAGGTCCTCAACCAAATACGCAGTTCGTGGTAAAAAGACAAAACATTCAAGAACCAAGAACCGAACTCCTCCAAACGTCAGTTATTTTTTGACAGATACTTTTTATGATTAGTTTTTAAAAAAATATAATTTATAGAAATAATATTTAATCGCTTAAATTTTTTTTCAAAAGAAGCAGACAGATTTCGACGAAAACGGTTGTCTTTATGCACTTTTACAATATTTTTATTCTTCCTAAACATTATGTTATGGCTAAAAAATTTTCAGGCTGCTTTAAAACATATTTAAAATGGTATAAAACAAGTAATTTTTAACAAAAAAGAAAACCTACATCAAAGGATGTTTCTTAACTTCGTTTTTTATTGGCAATCCTGCATTGCTATACACATTAGCACTCTCCAACGATCGAGTTTAACCTGGCTTGACACCGATGCGCAACGAAAAAAAATTATTACTTTTTGATATCTTCGACGGTTTTTACGTTTTAAAAACTTGTTTTATGTATTTTTAGCACCGTTTTTAGTAAGAGAAATCATAATTTTAATTTCTGTATATTCAAGTGTTTTTATCTAAAAATATTGTTGAAGTACGAGTATTTTATGTTCCTACTTCCCTTAACAATCTGCTTCATATGTTCATATTAGTTATAAGGAATGTGTTCTTATTGAAACTCACCTCCACGAACATATTAGAAAATAGCAAAAAAAAAAAAAAAAAAAAAAAAGAAGTTTTAATATAATAGAAAAAAAAAAAAAATCAAAATGTGAAAATAGAAAAAAAAAAAAAAGTCAAAATGTGAAAATAGAAAAAAAAAAAAAAAAAAAAGTCATTCTTTTTTTTTAAATGTGATTTTCTAATAATTTACTTTTTTAATAGTCCTAAACATTTACGTTTTTTAAAACCTTTCTTTTTAAAACTCAACAGGCAAGAGGTTAGTATAGTATTACTTTTTCATAGCTGTCAACGTGTAAGGATTTTTCTCACCGCTAAAATTTATAATAAGTTTTACCTAAAAAAATCACCGAAATCTGACGATTTCTAACGATAAAACAAATAAAAAATTTCTATAAAATTTTAGTGGTAACAAAAAACCGTACAAATTGGCAGCTATGCTTTTTTTTGTAAATATTTATTCCTTCTAATGTATAGTCGTGGAAAAAAAGTAAACACCCCTAATAACTGCTCAACAAATTATCATAGAAGAAAGTTACTGATACCGAACGATAGTAAATAAAGTCTACTTTTAAATGAAGTATATAAAATTTGCTTAGGGGACCATCTACATATTAAAACGAACCCAAACTTCACTTTTTTCAATGGCAATCACAACTTTAACAAGATATTTCAAATCTTTGGTTCAAATTTTGCCTAGACACCAAATTTCAAGCCATTTGAATGATAAGTGTTTGAATTATAAACATTCAAAATTTAGTGTTTCTAATATTAAATTACATTTTCATACTTTTATTAATATCTCCTGAAATTATACTCCTAATGTGCTAATTTTCTGTATGGCAATAATACTAAAATACCCAAACATAAATACGTTGAATTTGCAATTTTTATAATTTTATGATATGATTTATGAATTATGAAATTAATATTCGAAAAAATTATGAATTGCAACCTGCAATTTTTTTGATGGATTTAGATTTATTAAGTCCTGCTTTATGGAAACCCAAAGTTTCACATTTTTCTTCCAAGTAGTTTTCAAATTATGCTTAAAAAACGGCAAAATGATGGTTTAAGGGGCCGCCTATGATATAAGTGGCTAGATATTATGAAATTTCTTATGCTATTCTCTAATCTAGCAGTCTTCAATGACTGCCTGAGTGGCGTTTAAGATGCCTTCATCAAGAAGGGAGCTCTATCGGTCAACAATCGAGTACCAAACTTCAATATGGATACAGGCCCTAAAATACGCTCGTTTTAAAGTAATTAATTTCTCGGAAACTTACCGTACGAATTGCATAAAAAATTGTTTTTAGGCTAATTGAAGGATGTAGAGTTCATTTTTGCTGTCAGAATTGTGTACTGCTATTGAAAAAAAACAAAGTTATGGTTCGTTTTAATATGTAGATGGCCCCTAAGAAAATTTAATGTACATCATTTAACCCTTTGAGCTCTGGTGATTGATTTTTTTCCCACTTAATTTTAATCCCAAAATCTCATAATGGCACCAGAATATTTGAACAAATTTATTTGAAAATAGATTAATGCATTTTTTTCTGTTTATTGTAAACCGATTTTTTTTTTTTTTTTTTTTTTTTTTTTTTTTTTTTTTGTCTGCAAAATACTAGTGCCAATGTGACATTTGAGAATTTTGAAGAAAATCACCCACCAGAGCTCAAAATGTTAAAAGTAGACTTTATTACCAATCGTGTGGTACCAGTAACTTTCTTTTACGATAATTTTTTGCAGAGTCAATAAGGGGTGTTTACTATTTTCCCCACGACTGTACGCTTTTTATATTATACACAGATTTATTTTGTTATTCTCAATACATTATATACAGGGTGCAATATGTTATCTCTCGCCGACCTTTAATTTCATAACCGTTGGCCGTAGACATATAGTTCCAATTACAAAAACGTTTCAAATGAGCTAAATATTCATGTTGAGGCATTATTTAAAATAAAAAATCAATTTTACAAAAATTACGAAATCTAACTTTTTATACGGTCCCCTAGTCCTTATAGCTATATTTAGTAAAAATTCACTCATATCATAACAGATATAACACAAAAAATTTGACATCTGTACCGCAAAAATTGACACAGTTATTAAATGTCAAAGTTTGAGATTTTTGCACATGATTGTCTTTCATTGAGGGATCAGTTAAAAGATGAATTAAAGTAATTTGAGATCAAATTCAGGGTGCAATGTCCCACTTACGGGGAAACCACCTTCAGCCGGTATCGCCAAATCGGGGAATCGCCAAAGAGGGTTATTTCATCTAAAAATTTGAACCAACTTTTATGAGTCGAACAACATTCAAACGCGAAAGTAGGTAGAATCGACAACCGGAAAATAAAACATACTCACTAACGACTAGATAAATGGCAGCGGAATTGCACCCTGATTTTGATCTCGAATTACTTTAATTCTCATCTTTTAACTGATCCCTCAATGAAAGACAAAATCATGTGCAAAAATCCCAAACTTTGAAATTTAATAACTGTGTCAATTTTTGTAGTACAGATGTCAAACTTTTTGTCTTATATCTGCTATGATATGTGTAAACTTTTGCTAAATATAACTATAGTTACTGGGAGACCGTATAAAAAGTTACATTTCGTAATTTTTACAAAATTGATTTTTTACTTTAAATAATGCCACAACATGAATATTTACCGCATTTGAAACGTTTTTGTAACTGGAACTATATGTCTACGACCAACGGTTGATAAATTAAAAGTCGGCGATAGATAACATATTGCACCCTATATTTTTAAGATTTATGAAATAGATTTTAAATCATCAAAATTTCAGTTACTGATATTAAAAAGTTCCATTCTTCGATTAACCCCATGTAGGGCAGTGGTTCATTTTTAGACTACTTAATTTTAATTCCTAAACGTCACATTGGCATCAGAATTTTAGAATGAAATTTTTCCTATTGTTAAGTACGTGAAGAACAAGTCCATAATAATGTCATACATGTTGACTGGATAAAATCGTATGTTGAAATATCAGGAAATGAAAGAGCGGGCGTGTTGGCAAAATCAGTTATTATAAATGTTCTTTATGACAAAGTTCTACGTATTCCAGCATCAACCTCTGTATTAAAACGTCATTTTAAAACACTTCTACATGACCAACGGCAGATTTCTTGGCAAAATTCGGATAAGGGAAGAAATACTTATGCGATATTAAACAAAGTTGATGATTTATTTCTGTGTGAATCCCAGGTGATTGGTTATTTTCTTTCTTCATATGGAGCATTTCCACAGTATCTGTTTATAATAGGAAAGAGCCCAAATGGCAGGTGCAATTGCGGTGGTGTAGGAGCATTATTTGTTTGGACATTGCTCGCTAATGCTTTGTACATTTAAATTCAACAGGAATTGCATACTGAGATGGAACATTCGAAACATTCTCCTCTCCCGTTCAAACTATAGATAATTGTGTGGTATGTACAACGCACTTAGTAAGGGATACTCATTTATTAAGTATAATTTTGAACAATTTTACTTTTGCAACTATTTCCTTCTAACATACTATACATTTTTGTCAGTGGTTTGCTTCGGACCTTTTGTGGTTTTTGACTCTGCATTAGAATCGAGCTCAACATTGTGCCTTGTATAGTATCTGTGCTTTGTCTGGTATATGTTTTAACGGTGACTTTATGGACTTTATGGTGTTCTTTTTTTCAAATTAGTTTTCCTTTAAAAAACTTTATGAGCATTTTTTCGAACACTGAACTTATGTGAACATTACTGATCATTGAACTTTAATGAACATTTTCACACCATTACTTTGAACAATGAACTATAGTTTTGACTTTTGCTGTCCATTCAAGACACCTGACTATCGTTATTTATTTTTATATTTTTATTATTATGGTGAAAGATACATCAGTTGTTTTATAACGTTATTATGATTTACTGATGTAAGTACGTCAGACTATTTTCTACTGGTTGTTCTGGATGCGTTCCGATGTCCGGCAACGGTGATTGTAGTGGGGATTATCCGACGGAGCGTTAGATCCTATGCCATTTTTTGGTTGGTGCTCCGGTTTGGGTGATCAAGTACGTGAAGAAAAACTTTTACTTATTTTCAAATAAATTTGTTTTTAAATCTCGGTGTAATTTGCCTCTTAAAGGGTTAAATCTTTCCTTGCTATTCAGCCTGTTCAGGAATTTCCTCAGATGATATGATTTTGAATAAATGGCGCGTGTTTATCCTATGTTTAACACTAGAACGCCCGGAAGGAGTCGATTTGACTCCAACCATATGATTAAATGTCAAGTGGAACCAGAAATTCTATCACAAAATAAGTTAGATTTTAAAAACGCAAATTTACGTTAAATAAATCAGTCAAATAATTTTAAATAAAAATTCTGGTGTAAAATATTTTTATGAAACTTGTGTAAAATGTCCGGGCGTTCTAGTGTTAATTTATTAATACGTTACTTGAAGTTAAGTGAGTAAATTTTACAAAATTTCGAAGCCAAACAATGCAACTTAGTTATACATAGCCGACGTTTACTTTTTTTTTTTGTTGTTGTTGTTACCACTAAAATTGAGTCTTATTTAATCGCAGATTTCCTCGATTAAATAAGACAAAAATCCCTATTAAGTTTTAGTAGAAGTTAAAAACCGTAAAAGTTGACAGCTATGTGACTGAAACGATATTTTAGATTTTTACAGCTGATTTCCGATCTGTGCTGCCGTAAATGGTGTATGGTTAATCTTTTCAATATTAAAAATATTACAGTGAATACAGTACACATAAAAAATAAAATAAATAAATAGATAAATAAATAATCACACAAAGCAGAGTAAGCTGATGACAAACAGCTATGAGTTTTAGAATTGAAACATTATGGTATATGAACATAAGTTGGCATTTTATTTGAGATGTATAATTAATCTTTGTAGAATAAAAATATTTTTGTATTATTTGAAAAATAAATAAAGTATGTTTGTCAAATATATTACATAAAAAATGCTCCCTGACCAATTATATATGTTCTTTGAAATAAAATTGTCATCCGCATTGTAAGTTTTTAAAATTTCAGTTTTTTTTTCATTGTGTTTTTTAGTTTTATCTTTTATATTTTGAGTAAACTCACGCGTGTTCTGTTTGCTATTGTTATGTTCCAAGAAAATGATTGTTCTGGGCAGCTTAATTGTTAAACTAAACAATGTGAATACATCGATTGACAATTCATTTATTACTAAAATATGTGCAAATATAATATAAAATTTTGAAAACATTAAAACTATAAAGATGTTAAATACATAGATGTCAAACCATGTCAAAATTTCCCGAGCGCTTTCAGCTAAACATTAGAGGATTTAAAATGAGAAAATACTGTAGCTTCAAAGAGTTAAGTAATAAATGAATTGTGAATCGATGCATTGAAGTTGTTTATTTTGATTTATTAAGGTGAATATGACTTTTCAGCATAATATAGAATTTTCTATATGTATTTAGCTTGATTGTTTGAATACATCTGTAATGTAAAATTCTTTAAAATGCATTTATTTATATGGTCAAATGCGCTTAGTATATTTAAATGTTACATCACTTGAGCTATTTTATTATTAAAAATTATTTAGAACAGAAAATTACTTGTTAATCAGTGCAAGTTTATGTGTATGTTCACAGACAGATATATTTAGCAAACATGTTATACAGGGAAACAAGAAGGTAAATCAGATATTAATCAGGGTTGCCACTTTTTACTTTACCAATTTGAGAATTTTAGCACATGCATTTTCAAAAAGTCAGGGTTTGGGTATAAAACGAGGTACAAAATTAAACTTGTACTTAAATATTTCAAAAAATTCTACGAGATTATTCAGTATGAAATACCTTTTAATGGCAAAACAAAAAACTAGTATGTTGTGGCCATCACAAAACTTTCTTCTTTATAAATCACGTCAATTAAATAATTTAAATAGTACAAGAAATTATATCAATTTAGTACCAATTCATATCAAAGTATATCTGAATTTGAAGTTTGATAAAAATTCGTACATTAGTTCTTGAGATAGAGCTATAGCGGAAATTCTGAAAAATGCAGCATAGCAGTGCCACATGTAGAGCGATTTACACCAAACCATAAACAGCATTAATTGATATCAAAGTATACCAGAATCTGAAGTTTGATGAAAATTCGTTCATTAGTTATTGAGATAAATCTGTGATGGAAATTCTGAAAAATGCAGCATAGCAGTGGCACATGTTGAGCTATTTGCACCAGAACATAAACAGCACTAATTGATATCCAGGTATACCTCAATCTGAAGTTTGTTGAAAATCCAAGCATCCGTTCTGGATATAGAGCTATTGCGGAAATTACAAAAAATGCAGCATAGCAGCACCACCTGTTGAGCGATTTACACCAAAATGTATAAACGTCAATTCATGTTAAGGATTAACTGAATCTGAAGTTTGATGAAAATCCATGCATTAGTTCTGGAGATTGAACTATTGTGGAAATCATGAAAAATGTTGCATAGAAGCGCCACCTGTTGAGCGATTTACACCAAAAACTAATCAGCACCAATTTATATCAGGGACTAACTGAATATAAATTTTTATTAAATTCCGTGCATTAGGTCTTGAGAAAGAGCGCACACAAAATTTGTGTCACATACAGACAGACAGGCAGACTCACAGACAGACATTTTGTAAAAACCTGTTTTTTGGAATCTCTGACCCCTAAAACGTGTAAATCCGTCGAAAACCCGAATTCGAAAAATTTCATGAATCCAATACTTTCTTCTTGTAAAGATAGAAGAAAGTAATAAGAAATTATCTAACTATCAAGATTAACTATTAAATAGAACTAACTAGAAGAACTATTAAATAAGTAAGTTCAAAAAGCATAACTAATTTAATTTGGTCGAATATTTTAGTTATTTGTGACCTTCATTCTATTCCTTAGCGTATCGTTGTTTACTAGCAAACTAAACTAAAGAAAAATTTCTCACCAAAACTAACCTGTTCTCTGTATTAGCTCATTTTTTATTTATTTTTGGCGAGTAATTTTTAACAAAAAGTAAATACGGCTTCATGGGTTTAGTTTTTACTTTCGTCTTTTTGTGTCAATTCAGTATTTTTATCCACATTTGAGTAATAATCGGGTTAGCTTGTACTGTCCCGATCCCGAAAATTTTATTTGAGGCCAACCTGAAACACAAACACAACCCATTTTCAGAAACTGATCTGAAATCCATAGGGAGAGAAAATGTATCTTGATTTTAGTGCAATTATGGGAAAATAATCTGTGATTATATTTCTAACATCAATTTTATCTTCGTGTAGAAAAATAAACAAATATATGACAATATATATTCAAATATAATATTTTCCCGTCTTAAATTCTCCGTTTGAGTCAGATATAATGGGTTACCCGATCCGCAAGACTATAATGCACATTTATTTTAAGTCTCTTTGTTGCCGTTATTGCTTATACATGGTTCGTACGGGTACCGTTATTTTCAAGTCCGAATATCGGAACTTTTTTTATAGAAAATAAATCTAGTTTAAACGCGCGAAATTTTGCCTTATTTAAGAAGAGATTTTGTGCACTAACATACTGGTACCAAAGAATTTCTTAGTTTGGAAATTCAAGCACCCGTACGAACCCTGTTATATTGAAGAGCAGTAGACAATGATATATTAAAACATTTAACTTGTCCATGTAAAATAACTATACACTTATAAGGGTTTCCAAACTTTAGCTTTCGAGCCACCTAGTAACTACTATTATTTATTTTAAAAAAATTCTTATTAAAAATGGTTATTTAATGACAAAAATTTCCAATTACATAAGGCGAAGATTATCTTTTGGAATTTGCGGTGGCAAACGACTTTCTGGCGACAACAATTTTAATAACATAATGTAATGCTGCACACTTTAACACCGTATTAAAATTTTGTGAATTGGTCAACTTTTAGGAAAGTTAAACTGTATAAAGTCAAGAAAGACATAAGAAGAGACGGGCAACATTTTTAGATCCACGTGGTATTGCTATGGGATCATCTGAAGAGAAGTCTATCCAACAAAATAGGAAGTTGGTCAAAGTACTAATTGTCCATGCTAAGAATCATAAAATAAATTCAACATTTTTCTTGAACTTTTGACTTTATTTCCATGCCTCTAAATCTTTTTTTTTTTTTTCTGAATTTTTCGAATTATATTAACAGATGGTATCGACAAATTATTATAAAACCCTCATACAAGAGTTTCACTCTTTGGACGCCCCAGAAGAAATTATGTTCAATGGTTACGTGCCTGAAAGTTTTATGTATGAAAAATCGTGAAATTGTGCTGTCCCATACAGAATATTTAAATTCAGTGTTATAGTCGAAAAAAAACAGAGGGTACGCGCCAGAGGCAGAAAGTATACGCTAAAGTCATTAACGTCATACCTCGAGTATACGCTGTAGCTTTATTTGAGAAGCAGAGGGTATACGGACCTTTTTTAAAAAATCCAGAAGGTATACCGCGCGGCGTATCCCTCCGTATACCATCCTCTACACGCCTGTTTAAATTTAATAAAAAACAGGACGCATACAACCATGATATTAATACGCATAACCCGTTGAAGGGCGCCGGTATATTATATATACCACTTAATTTTAATTCAAAATTTCTTCATTGACACCAGAACTTTTGAATTATTTTTTGCATTTATAATGTACATGAAGAATAGCTTTTACTTATTTCAATTTTTTTTTTTTTTAATCTTGATATCAGTCAATCATTTCAGCATTTTAGCAACAGAAGTACATTTCCCCTGAAAGGGATAAAGCATGGTAAAATAAAAGTGGATAATATTTCGTTAAACAATGATGTTTAATATCATCTAATTTAAAGTAAATATAAGACAAATATTTTTCACGCAAGTGGAATGACAAAAACAAGGTCTACATTTTGTACTGTCTTATTTGCGTACTTTAAACAATTCTATCTGAAAACTCATAACTACATTATTTCAAATTGATTTGGTTAAAAAAATAAGGTGATGCAAATAAGATGATGAATATCGAAGCTTTACTAACTCTCAAATTTTTCACTCCTTTCCCTTTTTTCTTATATACGAGTCTCAATAAATTTCGAAACTCCAATAAATTTATTTCCCTTTAAAATACTTGCACCAAGTAACTTCTTTAAAGTTAAATTTTTCACATTAATCTCTGGGTTCATTAACAGAGGTATTTGCATCGGGACTACATTGAAGACAAATCTTAGGTATAATGAAGTAATCAATCAGGGTGAACTAATAAATAGCTCGCATACTGACTTTACAGTTTCTATGCTGCAATTAATACTTGATGAAATTCTTTGTTGCAATTAGCTTTACATGCTAGAATTTTAAAAGAAAAATATTTTCTGATTCGTCAAATATTATACAATAAATGTAATATCACGTTACTATTAAAAACTGATTTATGATTTACTTATTTATTACAAATTTACCCAATCAACTTAATTACTTTTTATAAAGTACTTTATAAAAATGAAAAAAATAATTATTTTCAAAATAAACCTACTTTAGCACTTTAGCTGCCGGGTCCGAACCATGTTCGGAGTTTTAATACCTGTCCCTGAGCGCAGGGTCCGAACACCCTTCGGAGTGCGTCTTTATATTTCCAGGGACTCTCCCAACCACCGGCACCTGCCTACGCTCTTTGTATTTTAGTGTGCCACACTGAGTTGAGTATTGCCTATCCTTTTGTGCTATAACAGGTGTGGCCAACTGTGGCACACCCGACACCACTATAATTTTATAGTAATCATTCCCTTATCTAATCATCAAATCTCTGCGATTAAAAAAGTCGGCTTTTCCTGTAAAATTTTAGTGGTATCAGGCGTGCCACAGTTGGACACCCCTGTGCTATAAGGTTGTTTCGTGCAAAACTTTTATTTTTTTTAATTTTTACGACGAAATTTCTCGCCATTTGATGTAAGTAATTCGATGTAAGACCAATTAAAACATTAATTAGAACACGTAATAACATACCTATATGCATCGTGGTAATGTTTTTTATTTGTAAGAATTTTGAAGGAAGAGAAAAAGTATGTGGCACTTGGGGACGGATTTTGAAAATGGTTCGGCAGCCAAAGTGTTAAGGGATTCTTTCTTACATTTGTTATTTGCTTATTGGTGAAGTGGTTTGTCACAAAATAATGTTCTTTTGAAAAACCTTTATTGTTATTCCAATTCACTTTAAATTTCATTGTTGCAAATATCGCGCTTTTAACGCACAGAAGACGAAAATATATTGAAAATTTTACATGTCTCATTAAAAGAGCAATACACGATACAACGGCTGTTTTAAAAACATAAAACAGTGTTGTGTTCCTTTAAACCGTATTCAAAATCCGTATGACAAAATTTAAATCCTTAACCCCTTGACACCCAAATCTCTTTTTTCAAGTACGGTGGTACATCATGGAACTATTAATAAAGAGGGACAGACATATCCTTAAAATAGTGAAGCTTCAACTGTAACCGCTTTCGCAGGGGTTGATTATCGCCGGGGGAAACTTTCACCAGTAAATTTATATAAAATTTTTCTCCTTATTTTAAAAACTCATTTTTCCAAACTTTTAGTCACAAATAATGGCAGAAGCAGATATTCATTTTTACTGGTGGAAGTTTATTTTGGCGATAGTCAAGCCTTACTTTTCCACCATATTGTGACAACCAAGACAACCTCCTGTCAGTGTCAGTGAAAAATTTTAAAATACGCAGGCAAACTGACACCAGTAAAAATAAATGGAAATATTTACCATCTTTGTGAGAAAATATTTACATGAATAAGGCATTTAAAGAAGATGAAATTTTCTATTCGTATTTAGTGGTGGGAAGTTTGCCCCGTCGGTAATGAGAAACTGTTGATGCGATTATAAAAAACAGCTGCCATCTTGTGACAATCTCCTCAGTGACTTCACTCGTAACTGGTATAAAATACACTATATGTCTCCTCCTCTTTATTTGTAACTCAATTTGGTACATTCCAGCGTTAAGTGTAAATTTGTATTATTTTCATATTGCGCATGGACGTACGCACTGTACGTCTAGTAGCTGTTTACGATAAAATCAGAACGTACGCATCGTACGTCCTGAATGTCAAGGGTTTAAAAGTAAAATAAAACAGAGAGACAAACATACCGTTTTTAGAGCCTAATGATATTGAAAGATGACAACCACTAGATGGAATCTTTATCAACAAAATAATAATACGGTATATTCCACGAATAACCAACATCCCGATTATTTTAATTCTAATATTTATGTGCAAAAATACTTGTTTTTTACTACAATTGCACAATATCTCCAATTAAATAAAGGGAATATTTTTGTAAGAATTTCCTAGTATTCAAAATATCGGGAGGTTGGCAACTATGCCAGCGTATACCACGCTTCCACGTATAACAAATGGAGTTATGAATAAAGAGGAGGAGACATATAGTGTACTGTCTACCAGTTTCGTGTGCAGTAACTGAGGAGGTTGTCACAAGATGGCGCCTGCTTTTTCTAAATCGAATCTACAGTTTCTGAATAACGCCAGGTTAAACTTCCCACCAGTAAAATTGAATAGAAATTTTGCCTCATTTAAGCGTCTTATTCATCGAAATATTTTCTCACAAATATGATAAAAACTTTTATTTGTTTTTACTGGTGTCAGTTTGACTGGTAAAACAGTAAGTTTTTTTCACCGGTTGTCACAATATGGCGGAAACGAAGGGTCTGACTACAATAAAAGTAAACTTACACCAGTAAAAAAGAAAATAGGTTTCTGCCATTATTTATGACTGAAATTTTGCATTAATAAGGACTTTAAATACGGAGAAAATTTCTTTATAAATTTACTGGTGGAAGTTTTCACCGGAGGTAATCAGCCCTTGCAAAAGCGGTTACAGTTGAAGCTTCACTATTTTAAGAATATGCCAGTTCCTCTTTATTATTAGTTCCATGGTATAACATAACCTGAAATTTCAAAATTAATTTTTTTATTTTTAGATATATTCTCCATACCATGCGCATTCCCTAATATGAAAAAAAAACCTTCAGGGGATATGTGGCATGAAAATACAATAAAGAGCATTAGAAAGAGGAATAACTAGTACAGACAAAAAGAGTTGCCAATTTGGCCTCCAATTTTAATTCGAAATTTCCTAACGAAAATTTCGGACGGAAATTAAGGGAAATTTCGAAAGAACGCTTTTAACTTTACGTAATCGCTAACTGTCTCTCATTAAAAATGTATAAAATACTGTTCTTTATTTCTGGTATGAACTCGGAATTTCTGAATAGGAATGGAGACCAAACTGGCAACCTTGAGTATAGACATAAAGAAAATGAGCAAATGCAAAATGAGTACATACGCTACTGCCAAGCCTATCTGCTTGAATACGCGCGAAACCTTTGAAATCGAGTTTGTAGTTCAAATAATCACGTCTTCGTCCCTTGTTCATTAATATAGAAATCTCAATAATGCTTTTCTTTTCATACCCGTCGTATAACGTGCACTTGTAAAATCAATAGTGAAAGTAAAAAAAAAAAAAAAATCCAATGTCCTTGTTTCAAATATACGCGGTATGCGCCGGAATATACCGTAAAAATAATAATAATATATAAATAAATAAATAAAATAGTAATAATAATAATAATAATAATAATAATAATAATAATAACAATCGGAACATCCGTTCAAAGCTTAAGCACGCACATACATTAAGAAACATATAGGTCATTCTCTGAAAAGTGGCTGTTTTTAAAAAAAAAATTGCGGTCCAATAAAATTGCCTCAAAAATCTAAAAATTTAGCCTACAAGTACCTTATTGCTATATTTATCAAAAAATAATATGAACTAAAATGTACCTCATAGTTCTTCTGATATTTTAATTTCAAAGTACTTCTATTGCTAAAATGTTCTGTCGAAATTTCGAAGTTACAAATCATTTTTTTCATAATATGAATTTTAAAAATATTATATTTGAAATTAAAATTCAAAATTATGTGTTACTGTTGAAATTTTTAAAGTTTGTTCGGATTTCTATATGTAGACGATCTCCTAAGCAAAATTTAGTAAACGTTACTAATATTCAATTGGTACCGGTCACAATTTTATGCGATGATTTGCGGCAGGTGTTAGCGTGGGATATGCTATTTTTTTCCTACACTGTACATTGTCACCTTCTTAAACTAATCATGAAATTTCTAGAAAACATTTATCAGCAAATTAAGAGTTGTATATTCTACATTAATGTATTATGCAGCATATTACATTGTACTCCTTAGTTCAGGGGTGGCCAACTGTGGCACGCTCGACACCACTCAAATTTTGTAGTAATTAATGCCTTATCTAATCATCGAATCTCTGCGTTTCAACAAGTCGACTTTTTCTGTAAAATTTTAGTGGTATTAGGCGTGCCACAGTTGGCCACCCCTGCCATAGATATATCTTACGTAGTATAAGGTACAGTACAGCCCCGATTATCCGCGGAATTGGGTGGCAAGGGCATCGCGGATAACCCGAAAAAGACTGAAAATGGGGTGCAAGCACGAAAAAAAGAAAATTCAACATAAAAACTATGTTTTAGTGTACAAAAAACATAATAAAACGTTTAAAATACATACATCTGCACAGTGCAGCAGAAATCTTTACTTTACTTCTAAATCACTAAAATAAAGAACAGTAAACAAGAAACAATCCCATACATACTGTACAAAATGTGTCGAGTTACACCTTTTTTAAAAAATCAGTCACTTGCTTTTGCTTCTTGCTTTGGAAATGCCTTTTCTATCTCAAAAATGAAGCTATTCTTGGTATGCTCCCCTGGAATTTATCATAATAGTCTTATTTAATTGTTAAATATTTTAATTGCTGTGTTTACGTTTTGTTAATAAAATCAAGAAAAGACATCAAGACATCTGATATTTTAAACATGACAATCGAATCTAGAAATGTTCTTCTATTACTTTCGAATACACGACTTTTTCTGTTTAGATTTATTAGTAGGGCTTATTGTATTTTCCTTGCTGTTGGCTTAAATTAAAAAAAAAAAAAAAAAAAAAAATCGCTTTGCGGATAAACCGCACAGCGAATCAGCCGCTACTGTATATAGTAAGCATGTAATTAGTATTATACAATAATATAGCTGCCAACTTTTGAGCTTTTTAGTACCAGAAAAATTTAATAGAAATTTTTGCCTTAATCGGCAGATTACGGCGATTAAAAAACGTAAAATTTCATATTACATTTTTGTGGTACAAAAAAGCGGAAGATGTTAAGAGCTGTGCGATAATGATATTTCTATAAGTAATTTTACACACGTTTCAGTAAATTGAACATATTAATACCACTAATAATATAAATTATGGAAATTTAAGATTTTTTCCATTACGGAATTAAGTATAAACCCAGAGATCTTGAATTTTGACTTGTATTGTATTAAAATTTCTAAATGGCCTTTACTTCTATGCGATAAAATATCGTCTAGCTGAATTTAGTTTATAGTATCATAGTTGCCAACTTTTACGCTTTCTGTATACCACTAAAATTTTATAGTAAATATTCTTTTATTTTATCGTCGAAATCTCACGATTAAACAAGGCGAATATCTCTACTAAATTTTAGTGGTAGCAAAAAAGCGTAAAAGTTGGCAGCTATGTAGTATATAATTCATATAATTTTTTTATTTATATTTTATTTTCTCTGTTATAACTAATTCCATTCATAGATTTGAATATTAGAATGAGTTAGTTATAACTAAGTGGCTATTGCAGTGTACATCTATTCTAATTATTATCATTTAAGTGCACTATTCTCTAAAATTTCTATTTTCTGGTCTGCGGGGAAAAATTAAATGCAGAAACAAGAAATCAGACAATAAAAATCTTTATCCTCGACTAAAGCATTCCATAGAAGCATAGTTGCAAAGCTTTACACTTTTTTTTTCCGAGTCAAATAAACCTGTTTTGAAAATGCATTAAGAATACACATAATTAATCGAGATTTTTTCGTGTAACATGTGTTCAATGTATTTTTTTTTTTTTTTTTTTTTAAGAAGCATTTAATTAATTAGTCACTAAAGATTTGTATGACATCTATTTTTGAAGGTTTCTATCCCGCTTTAATAAACCCTTACCGAAATCACGGAACTATTAATAAAAGGAACTGACATAGCCTTAAAATAATGAAGCTTCAACTGTAACCACTTTCGCGGGGACCGATTACCGTCGGATGAAACTCTTGCCAGTAAATTTAAGTAGAAATTTTCTTCTTACTTAAACGCCTTGTTAAATGCAAAATTTCAGTCATAAATAATGGCTGAAACAGCTATTCATTTTTATTGGTGGGACTTTACTTTGGCGGTAATCGGACCCTGCGTTTTTGCCATATTGTGACAACCTAGACAACCCCCTATCAGTTTCAGTGAAAAAGGTAATAATACCGGGGCAAACTGAAACCAGTAAAAACAAATAGAAAATTTTACCGTGTTTGTAATAAAATATTTCCATGAATAAGGGGCTTAATCCGTATAGTTCTCGCTCCCGTCATATTTACGGGCTGTGACTTTTATTAAAATTTGTTTGATTCCCACCAGTTTTATAGAATACTGTAATGTAATGTAATTGTTTTTTGATGGTATCGTTTTACATGTCATTAAATAAGGTGAACATTTCTTTTTCAAAAAAGTGGTACCAATAAGCAATTTGAATTTTTAAACCGTAATTTAATGCGACCGTTAAGGGGTTAAATAAGACGAAATTTTCTATTCAAATTTAATCGTGGGAAGTTTGCCCTGGCGGTAATCAGAATCTGTTGATAAGATTAAAAAAAACAGTCGCCATCTTGTGACAACTCCCTCAGTTACTTCACTGGCGACTGGTAGACAGTACATTATATCTCTCCTCCTCTGTATTCATAGCTCCATTACCGAAATACGCTTGAAATATATTTGAAAGTGACATTAATTAAGGATACCTCTACTTTTTAACACTAGAAGGGCAGTGAGCTGTCATTCTGACCGCTACCGAATGAATTCGAACCAGAAATTTCTTTATAAAATAAGTTTAAAAAAAAAAAAAGGTTAAACAGTTTTAAATAAAAATTCTGGTCTGAAATATTTTTATAAAACTTGAGTAAAATATCCCGTCTTTCTAGTGTTAATAAAACGTGTGTTGTTTTTATGTAGTGATTGTTTGATTTCATTTAATAAGTAAAATGTCTGATTCAATGCAAATTTATTAATATACTAGCAAACCCCGCGGCTTTGCTCGCGTAATAGTTGAAATATGCCAATTAGTTGAAATACGATAATTTCAGTCTTCATTTGAAGTTTTGATTTTTTTTTAGAAACAATCTTAACACATTTACATCTTAAAATTAACCATCATGTCAAATTCCAAGCTTTTTGTCTAACAGTCTACCACCTGTCTGGTGTTAGTGGCACAAACATAAAATGCCGAAACAGAGTTGAAATAGATTGTCTCAGAAAATGTTGAAACAGAGATTATCACCATTAATTTGCCAACATTAACCTTAAAATCGGTTGGTATTTCCTAATATTCGATAGAAAACGGTATTTAGATGTCTTTAAAGGCTTTCTTGTTGTTCCTGCTAACCAGGTGGTAGTGACACCGGCATAAAATATAGCCCGTATAGGATCAAGGACTATCACTCCTGATTCGCAACAAATAACTTCTGTAATCGATTTATTATTTCCTGAGATTCCATAGAAATCGTAATTTAGGACTCTTTTAGAATTCTTTTTGCTCCTTCACTTCGTTTCATCCCTTTATAAATTCGAATTTATTTTCGACTGTTCTTAGAGGACATTTATATTTTATAAGTAACTACCGTGCTATATTTAAAGTTTCTAGCCTCTTCAGTACCACAGAAATCGCAATTTTGAAAGTTTTTTGCTCCGGCAACCCTCGACATAAAATATAGCTTATGTTTGAACAGGTGCATTTGAAACCATTATGTTTAATATCGGTTTCGCATTTCATACGATTGCATAAAAATCGTAATTTAGAACGCTTATAGAACGCTTTTCGCTCACTTCATCCTTTTAAATTTGCAATTTTCTTTCGACAATTCTTAGAAATCATTTGCATCTTTGAAGTAATTGCCATTCCAAATTTAAAATGTTAGACCCCATCAGTAACACAAAAAAACGCAATTTAGAACATTTTTTACTCTTGTAAACCCCAGGTGGTAAGTGACAACAACGTAAAATATAGGCTATGTTGGAGAGGGGACTGTCACCATCAATTTGAAACCATTACTTCTGAAATCGGTTTATATTTCCTGAGATTGCGTAGAAATCGCTATTTAGAACGTTTTTAGAACCTTTTCGTTCATTTTCACCCCTTTTAAATTTCAAATTTTAAAGGAACTCTTCTCAGAGAGTATTTACATCTCATACGAAATTACCATGCCAAATTTCAAGTATCACAAAAATCACAATTTAGAACGTTTTTTAAAATGCAACCGCAAGGTGGTAGTGATGCCAACATGAAAGGGATCCTATATTTCAGCAAGGGTGTCATCATCAATTTCCAACCATTACTTTTGAAATCGGTTGGTTACTTTCTTATAATGCTTAGAAATCTCAATTTAGAACGTTTTTCGTCCATTTTCACCCCTTTCAAATTTGGAATTATTTAGGAAATGTTCTTAGAGATCATTTATATCTTATAAGTAACTACCATTCGAAATTCCAGGTATCTGGGCCCTTCAGTAACGCAAAAATCGCAATTTCGAGCGTTTTTTTTGCTCCTGCACCCCCTTTAGGGGTAGTGGCACCGACATACAGTGCAGCCTATGTTGGAACAAGGGTTGTCACCATCATTTTGACACCATTATTTTTTAAATTGGTTTGGTACTTCTTGAGACTGCGTAAAAATCGACATTTAGAATGTTTTTTTTTTTTTTTTTTAGAACGCTTTTTGCGTATTTTCACCCCTTTTTAATTTCGATTTTTTAAAGAAATGTCCTTAGAAATCATTAGTATCTTATAAGTAACTACCATGCCAAATTCCATGTATACGGACCCTTCAGTAACACAAAAATCGCAATTTCGAACATTTTTTGCTCCTGCACCACATTAGGGGTAGTGGCACCGACATAAAATGTAGCCCATGTTGGAGCAAGGGTTGTCACCATCATTTTGACACCATTATTTTTTTTTTAATCGGTTTGGTAATTCCTGAAATTGCATAAAAATCGCCATTTAGAATGTTTTTTAGAACGCTTTTCGCGCATTTTCAACCCTTTTTAATTTCGATTTTTTAAAGAAATGTCCTTAAAGATCATTAGTATCTTATAAGTAACTACCATTCCAAATTTCATGTTTCTAGGCCCTTCAGTAACACAAAAATCGCATTTTTAGAACGTTTTTTACTCCTGCACCCCCTTTTGGCCAGTGGCGCGGACATAAAAATATAGCCTATGTTCTAAGTTAGACTTATACCATCATTTTGATACCATTACTTTTGGAATCGGTTCGGTAGTTCCAGAGCTTACCTCTTTATAATATTAGTATATATATATATGGCATCTGTATAGAAGTTAGTGATGGGCATAATGAATTATTTTGGTATTCGAATGAATCATTCTGGTATACCCAGAAGCTGCAAACCTTCGTATACTTTTTAATCAATTAAACCCAGAAATTTTGTACAAAATAAAATAATTAAGTTGTTTTTACGTGGCTCTTAATTTAATTCTCTTTTTTGCAGAATTTCTGGTTTTAATTGATTAAAAAGAATACGAAGTTTGGCAACTATGCTTTTGCGCATGCCCAAATGATTTATTCGAATATAAAAATCGTTCATTATGCCCATCATTAATAAAAGCATCTGCGTTTTTTCTCTACCAGAAAAAAATCATTGCAGACATTCATCATTAATTACACTTCAAAGAAGGGATTAAAATTTTTAGAAATATTTTAGAAGCCTTTTTGTAGTATGACAAAACTCATAAACTTTAAATTTTGAACTGGATGGAATCATTGTATTCAATTTTTTCCTAAACACTCTTAATACACGGCCATATTACGGTACCATAAGGGAGTGGAGCATTTCCGTTTCAAAGGAGAGACTAATTTCAAGGAGTCTAGAAATGTGGGATAAATTTTGAAGATAGAGTTGCCAGACGTCTGGCAAAGAGAGAGAGCTTCTTTTCCATACTTCTTCTTCTATTTGGCAGACATTTCGTAGCTCGTAAATGAATGGCGATTCATCCCAAATGCATGGAAAATGGAATCTTGGTGAAAATTTTTACTTTTCTCTTTAAGTTATAGGGTATGTCACGCAGCTGGAAAAGCAATTCTACATTTATTTAGCAGAAGTGTATTCGGAAAAGCAATTCAAAATTTTTAACTGCAATTTTTTTCTTTATACTTGTCTCACTTATACGAAACGTGGTGATATATTTTTTTAAATGTTGGTTTATAATGTATGATGTTTTCTGGCCTTAATAAAACTAGTAGTTAAATTCTAATCTGTTGATGTGAGTATGAAAAGTACTATACTTACTTACGTATTAAAAAGAAAGTAATTTTTTCGACGTTTAGTGAGATAAACCAAAAACAAAACAAAACAAAAATTCAAAAGATAATAATTGACATATTTCTTCATTTACATTATTCATCTTTGTAATTGAATGATGTTTTACTAGTGTACTACATAAACTATTTTACGTTTATAAAGTATATGATGAGGGTTAGATCTGCTATTACACATAGCTGCCAACCTTCCAGTAATCTTCCGTAATATCTGGATTAATTTGACCCAGGTTAACCAATTTTCAACCAGAAAATTTATTTCGTGAATCTTTATCTATTGAATTCAAAGTTTCTATGTGGAACATATTTAATTTAATTTCTTAAAAAAAAATTCTGGTTCGAAACTTATTAAACCAAGATCGAATTAACGCACGTATTACGGAAGATTAGTTTGTGGTTGGCACCTATGTATTACATATAAAAAAACAGATAAATCAATCAAAAAATTCGCGTGTTTCTGTACGCCTGAATATCCATCTCCTAGTTTTCAATAAATTTTATTCTTTAATAAAGCTGTTTTGATATCTTCATAGATTCCTTTAGTGCGAAATATTATTTTAAATTTCTTTCAAAACAATGTTCAAATGCACGTTAATATACCGAAAAAACTCATAAATATGCATAAATGTCGAAACTGATTAGATACCAGTCACTGTAAATGGATTCTGTAAGTTATGTATACGTATTTATATAAAGCAAGCATGTGGATTTTTGCCTTTATAAGCAATATATTATGACTAATTAATTAATAAAAATTAATTTATTCACTTATAAAAATGCTATTTTAAAAATATTCGACAATACTGAACAACTAACATATCACAGTATTCCAAAATACAATCATAAATTAAAATTTCTTTTTTAAGAACATTGAGCTAGCAATGCATGTATACGGAATTAAATCTAATGCATTTCATTTTTTTTTATATAAATATACATTTTAGAGAAACAAAAGATAAAAATTATTAAATCGCGCAGGGAAAGTATGTTATATATTTTCTAAAAAGGTAGAAAAAAAAAATTCAAACTTTTTAGGTATGTACACAAAGGAGCATCTAAATAAAGTTAATTTAATTAAAACAATGGGTGCAAAATAAAACATGAAGTTTAAAGCTTAAAAGAAATTTTCATTTAGACCTGCTCGTATTTATGCAATTAAAAGTTGTTAATATTGTAAAAATCGTTTCAAATAATTATGCATTTTTATTATATTTAAAATAGTGTAGTACCGAATTAATTTCATTATTTTTTTCTATTTTCAACAACCATAGATCTAAAAAAGTTATAGTTATACATGGTGAAATGTATCATAAGAGAATTAATTTATTTTATAATTTAAATACAGTGGCGGTCAAAAGTTTCCGGCCAGCGTAAAATTTTTGGTTAATTTGTAAGTATACCCATATGAAGAGGAATCTCAAAGTGATACTTATACACTTTATTGGCATAATAAAAAGGAACTTATTTATGAAATAAAAAATAAAAATTAATAAATTTAATTGAATAAATTAATTGCAGAAGAAAACGCATGTTCTCAAAAGTTTCCGGCCACCTTGGGAAGTTTGGAAAAAAATGGTGTTATAACAGAAAATAACAGTGATCAACAACATTATAATTAGTATTTAGTATTCATACATTTAGCAATAAGTACTGCGGTGCAGCAACGTGGCAACGATTCAATGAACGGTTGTATATCGTCAATGTTAAGTTTTTTCCATGGTTCTTGCAATTTTTGTGAAAATGTTGCTGAATTGGAATATTTATAATTCCACACACGTTTTCAAGTTAGTTTTAAAGATTTTCTACAGGATTCAGGTTGGGTGATTGGGCTGTTCGTTTCAAAAGCGAAATTTTTTGTGCGAAAGTCACTTCTTGATGAGCTTGCATGTATGCTTTTGGTAATTATGAGGATGAAACAAATAGTTGCGACCGCAATTTTTCCTCCAATAAGGCAGCAAATGATCTTGCAAGATATCCTTATGCATTGCACTATTCATGTTGCCACGGATCTGAAATAACGGACAGGCACATTATCTAGAAAATGCTCCCCACAGCATAACGTGTCCTCCGCCATGCTTCATTGTAGAAATAACATATCTCGAATCTTATCTTTTGTTTTTAGGTCGTTGGTTGTTGTGTCTGTTATCACTCCCAAAAAGATTGAAAGTCGATCCATCGAAAAATAGTACTTTTTTCCAGTTTTCAGTTGACCAGTTTTTGTATTCCTTGGCAAATGCCAGTCGGGCCCTCCGATATTTTTACTGATGAAAGGTTTTTTGATACCGACTGTTCCATAAAGTCCTACGTAACGTAAGCGTCTTGACATGGTAGGCCGACTTATTTCAGCAATATTTTAGCACCGTAAATCGCGGGGCATTGCAGCGGCATTTTTATGCGGGTCACCAACTGCTTTTCTCCTGATAATTCTGTCCGCAACAATAGCCGCTTTCTGGGGTCCCCCGGATCGTGGCAAGTTCCGAAGGCCATGACCATCTTTATATATTTTTTTAAATATCGTTCACAACAAATTTTCGGATCGACAATTTTGCCTCAATCTCACGTGACGCAATCACCCTTTAGCGAAAAACAAGTCACTCATTTAGTAACAATAAATTGTTCAACTTTTCATTTTTTAATTTCAAATACGTTATTCAGATTGATTAATTAACAAACACAGCCAAAAAAAAACACTTAACCGATATAAAAAACTAACGGATGACAAATGGCCGGAAACTTTTGCACACACGAATTTCGAATTCCTCCCCTTTGCATCAAGTATCTTCAGTATCCAATCAAAATGATCACGTGGTCAAATGTATTTTGCTTAGTCCTAACTTTGGAGCAATCGTGCTTCTTCTTCGCTAAAACGTTCTGTCAAACAAGAAAAAAAAAAAAAAAAAAGAAAAAAAGAAAAAAACTAACTGGCCGGAAACTTTTGACCGCCACTGTAGATATATGGATAAAAGCCTAATTTGAGTATTGTAGGTCTTTATATATTCCTTATTAAATTTCTCACTTGCATACATAAAAAAAAAACTTTTTGAATAAGGATCTATGACACAAGCTCAACGGTACTTTAATCGGCTTGATTCTATTGTATAATGAGATTTTTCTTTGAAGGGAACGCGTGTAAAATAAACAGCATAAGAACATCATGCTGCAATGTTTTTATTGCATGTTTAAGGCGTTTGTGGTTTATCATGTTGAGTAATGTCAGACTATTTGGTGTAGGCACTAGAGTTAGTGCTATATTTTTCCATAATGATATATCCTTGAGCTTCCTGAAACAGTTATTACAGGCACCAGAGTGTTTCTTTCATTCGCCGAAAAGAAAAGAAAAAAAAAGCGGCGCTGTTCTAAAGAAACACGTGTCATAAATCTCAAAGAATTCAACGTAAATGCAGGGATAGAACAAGGTCAGCATAGAGATCTAATTTAGTTTTCTCTATCTTTCGGGTCTTGGAACCTCAATTCCAGGGACTTTTGGTGTGTTAGGTAATCCCAAATGTTCTTTTCGCATTAGAAAATAAAATCAGATTGGCATCTTTTTTTATTACGTCCAAACATAGTGAAAAGTCTAATTACGGTTTCCTTTTACTCTTTTATTAAAAATATTTATATTAATCTTTCCAAATCAGGATTATAGTTCATTCAATTAATCTCAAAATACATTTCTTGACACTGTTTGCTAACATAGAAAAATAAAACTCAAAACATTGTTTGAAGCCTGGTGGCGTTAGTTACAATGTCTTCTACCGTTTGTACTAAAATAATGTTGATAGCGTGAATATTTTTCATATATCCATAGCTTCCGAACCTTCCAATTTTTCAGTACCACTGTTTCCGAATAGACATATTCACATTGGTTAACGACAGACGTTTGCGATTATTAAGCCTTTCAGGGGCAAAGTACTTCCATTGCTAAAATGTGAAATGAATGAATGACACCGGAATTTACGACAAATTTAATTAGATATAAGAAAAGGATATATTTCAGACAAATAATGAGCAGAAAATTTTTCCATCAAAATTCTGTTGTCAATGTGGCATTAACTGGTTTCATAAACGTACCACCGCCTTTGAAAGGGTTAAGGCAAATATTGCTATTTATAAATAGTGATGCTCAAAATTTGACAGTTCGGACGTTTAACAGTTATACATATTGTTTAATAGTAATAGTCTATATCTACTGAAAATTTCATAATGTTTTTGAAATTTTCAAACATTTAAATTTTTTTTCAAGCTTTAGTATTTGCTATAAAATCATCTAAATTAAAAGTACGTAAATTATTTTCATCTTACATTTCTTTAAAAGTTTTTCAGAGAACATTTTTTTAACTTTCTTAAATTTATACGGTAGCTAAAAAGATTTATTTTTTATTTAGTACAGAATCATTATAAACGCACCTTTTTCGCAAAACCATGTAATACATAGAGTAAAACTTGTCTAAATCGCAATGCGGGTAAGATGGAAGACTTGTCCAAGTTGAAGTAATGTCATAGTTGAAGAATTAATAAAAACCTGTGTGCATAAGGCGGAAATGTCACAAAATATTAATATAAAAATCACGAATTCACTATTCAAATCGTATATTCTCTAATCTATTTACTCAATTAAAAAAAAAAAATAAAATCAAAATCTATAAGAAAAGAACAGTTTCTAGCAATCAGAAAAGAGAAATCTCAACTAATTCAGAAGACAGCATTTGGCTGTATAATTAAAACCGGACCCATTTTTTTGCGAGCAAATCCTGAAATATGCCCATTTTCTTCTAAAATCGATAAGAACTCTTAACCGTCTTTGGTTTATTAGCATACAATCCATTTTTTCAGCCTTATTTTAATTTGTTTTTAAACGTCCAAAAACAACTAATGTTGAGATAGCGTAAGACCTAAGCAGCGCTGACTATACTGCCGCACAAACATCAAAAATCTAAATATTGAAATAAAATGTGTGGGATTTTTGCTTATTGTGATTTCCATTTTCATGATTAACCGTAGTGATAAAAATCCTTAATGTACATACATTCTTAATCTTCTGTTAAAGTTTAATCATTTCCAAAATATGCTTTGAGAAGCTTATTAATGAATTATTTTAATTATGATTTTCCAATAGTGAAGTTATATGCTATCTTTAAATGATAAAGAGAAAGTAATTGAAGCGAAGGAAAAAGTTATCCTATCTGTACGAGAAATAATGCGCGATTTAAATTCGAAAAAACATGAGTATACGACAAACTAAAACAAGAAAGAATAATCATGCGTCAAGCATAGATTGCGAAACACTTTCCAACACTTCTAGAATAACATCGTCATAACAAGAATAACACACACAAAACGTCGCCTTTTAATAAGGTAAAGGAGGTACATTAAACATTTTAGAAAACGTATAACACATTTAAAAACCAGAGTTCAACAATTAACTCCCATAGCCGTAAATGTACTCCAATATTTTTGTGTATATGATCTATAGATTTGTACAAATTGCACATAGTATGCTAAAATTTAGTTTCGAAAAAAAAAACGCATAACACAATTTAAAATTCTCCTTCAACAATTTCTGCCAATAAGCGGAAACGTACTTTAATTCTTTTGTAAAGCCCTATACATTGTTAATTTACATTTGTTGCATACAGATCTTTATGCACACCAGATGCTATGCTGAAATTTAATTCAGTCAAAACATAAATAACGCTTCCAGGAATTACTAATCCATGGGAGGCCATGTACCCACTTCGTTGCATAGCCCTGTATATGATTTTATTTATATGTTACAAGCGTCTCTTAGCATTATACTAAATGTAGATGAGCTTGAAAATCAACTTGACGTTTCATAACACAAATTAAACGAGAAGTCCGATAAAATTGCATGATTTATGTCCTTCTATATACATAAAAAAGTTGTAAATTGCACGTCAAACATAGCAAATGAGATGCGTTCGTACTATAGCAACTTTTATAAATATTTTTTGCACCGTATATTGTACAGAATGTATATTTTAGTACACTTCAATAAGTGCATATCAATTTCATTCTGTTCGAAAGGCTGTAACATCATTAAAATGCACTTGAAATCATTTTTTCCCCATTGGCCGTAATGTAACGGAAAATTTTGACTGTCCCTGTAATTAAACTATACATCCGATTTTCATAAAATTTAAAATGACTCGACAAATTATTGTAACAATTATATATTTAAAATTTCAGACCATTCGGTTGGGTAGTTTTTACTCTGTTCTATGCGGACGGACAGACGGATATACAGATGGACGGACTAAACGACGACTATAGGTGCTACGTATTTATATAATTACGAACGCACCTAAAAAGATCTTTAAGCGCTCTTTCCCACGCTCATTCTCAGTAGTGCTTACGAATTATTTTGTGCAGCCCTGTATATGTTCTATAGGATATACGCACACCATGTAGTAGTTTACAAAAATTCAGTTAAACTTAAAACCGTATACCATAACTGAATACGCACTTTCAGCAATCAACAACACTTCGGTTACAGTATTGTCTCCGAAATCTTTTATGTGTCCCTGCAAATGAGCGATAAATGCAATACACATCGTATTCTATTGCAAGCACCTTGTAGTAAACCTCAGTAATGCATATAAATTTAATCATGTTTGAAATAGTGTAAAATAATTGAAATACGCTGCGAAAAGTTTTTCCCGTATACCGTTATATAATGGAACTGTTTTGCGTGACCCTGTAAATGAATGATGAATTCTTTGCACCCCATTTTCTACAGAAAGCATGCTTTAGTGCATCTCAGAAATTCGTATCAATTTCATTATGTTTGTAACAGAGTAACATCGTTAAAATATGTCACAAACGATTTTTCTTTATAGACCATAACATAACGGTAACAGTTCTGAGCTCCCTTATATGCCTACTGCAAATGCTACACATAAATATTCTATAGTAACCATCTTCTAGTCCACCGCAATAATGTATATAAATTTCATTATGTTTAAAATATTCGAACATTATTAAAATACACCGGAAATGATTTCCCTCCATACTTTAACAGATAACTTTTAAGTGCCCCTGTAAATTAACTATGAATGGTAAACACGTCATTTTCAATTCCGAACACATCATAGTGAATTTCAATAACGTAAATCAATTACATGGCAATTCGAGTATCTTTACGCGAGTTAGAGCAGAGCACAGACAGACGGGCAGAGAGACAGACAAACCCAATTCATGAACACTTTTCAACTATGTTGGTAAATGATAAAAATATAAGTAGAATAACTTTAAATATGGTGATATGGTATTATATAATAATAATAAAGTAATGATAGGTAAACATGCAATATTTTACACAACAAAGAGATCACAGCAAAAAAGTGACCAGTGAGAATCTCCGCTCATAGATAAGGTATTTATTAACTCGGAAGCAGTGGCGCTGGGTATGACATTTTTACAATTGTCACCACTACTTTTCGAAAAGTAATCTTCAACTTACTTTATCGCAGAATTTGTAAGAATTGTCTCCAACTAAATAAAATGGCAATTATTATTTGTATTGATTGGTGACAAAGTAAAAACCATTCATAACCTGGGTATGCTCGATTTCTCCCAGGTTATATCCATGACAGATTGCTATTGCAAATGTAGAATATTTCACAAGGATTGTTTCTTTTAATAATAGTATCCAAACAGCGTTTCAGTGGGAACACTGAGTATATGTACATAAATTATGATTATGTGGCTTATCATTGTTCAAAACATGCGTGTAATGCTACACATATCCTTTTTTTATTATTACTAAAATATAAATTAAATTATTCGTTGCATTTCAACTATTAACTCATGGATATTTATATATTAAAAACAGGCTTCTTACGTTTCAGGGAATTTTCCAGACAAAATGTTACTAATTTTCTTTTATATAAAAATAAATCTAGGTTAAACGCGCGGAATTTCGCCTTATTTAACCCCTTGAGGGGCTGTAGGAAATAATATATCCCACTTTATTTTAATTTCCAAATGCCACATTGGCACCAGGATTTTGATATAAAAATTTGCTTTAATAATGCACGTGAAGAAAAACTTTTACATATTTCAAAATAAATTAGTTTGCAAATCCTAGTGTCATTCAGTCATTTCAGCATATTAGTAACCGAACTGCTTTGCCCCGAAAAGAGTTAACCCTTTAGTGCGCAGCTTTGCATATATGCAAACAAAAGTGTCTTGATTTTAATAGACTATTTTATTTGTGTATACCTAATTCGCACCTGAAAATTAAAATAGCAATATTTGCTTTAATTAATAAGAGACATTCCGTATTTAAATAAAGCGAAATTAACCATTGAAACTTTCTGGTGAAAATTCAGATTCTCTGAACTACGTAATTTCTAGAACGTATTCTATTATGAGAATTAAATGGTTAAATGTTAACTTTTATAAAATAAATATTTATATAATATAAGATATTTGGAGACATACGTATTAAAATATTTACTAATTTACAATATTTTAGTGTAAAACATCCACACGACAGTAGTTTTTACTTATATTGCAGATGTGCAACGGTAGAAAAGATTGACGTGAAACATGTATCTCTGAGTTTTTTTCATTATTTTTCCTGTATAATAAACCTTTCAGAGAATCATATATATTCTTTTTGAAACAAAATAAAAAATCGCGCATTTAAGGGCTAAGGAGAGATTTTCTATTAGAAAATAAATAAATAAATAAATAAATACTAGTACCAAGTAATTCCCTGGTCTGGAAATTCCCTGACCCGCATGAACCCTGAAAAAGCTAAACACACAGTAAAAATCTCATTATTCTTGCTTATTTCACATAACGTATTTAGTGGAGTAAAATTAGCGCGTATAATTTCTCGACTTTCCTTACATTTTGCAAATACCTAAAACATTAATGACTTGTCACAAAACAAGACAAAACTGGTACATATTAAAGTCCAATTCATTTCAAATTTAAAGAATAAAAATAGGTACTATTTTATATTATATAAATACTACCATTAGCATAATGTTTGTTAAAAGGAGAAAAAACTTCAATTTACTACTTACTCTATACATTCAAATAAATGCTTTTCTAAAAATATCATTCAAAATGTATTTACCGAATGTGCTGTTAAGTAATTGAAACCCAAGTAGTAAACAAATTTGTAAAGTATTTCCTCAATGATAAATATGAAAAAAAGTTGGATGGAATTTTTATTGACTTTATTTAAATAATTTTATTAAGTGCTTCAAAAATATAGAAAAATAAACTTGTTTACTACTGTTCACTGCACACCTGGAACTGAATTATTCAGCATTTTCACAATTTCAACGTGGGGTTTCTACGACGACAACTGTAGAAACCTATTCATATTATAAATTGATTGCATGCCAATTATGGGTGGTACTTTCAGAGTCAGTTCCTAGTTGATAGCGAGAAAGTTCCTCTCAACTCCACTCACCCTCTCTCTCGAATGGTCATTAAGGCTGCGTGAGTCACGCTAAACAGATTGTGATTTTGAGATCAATGACGCAGAGAGACGTTGACCACTGCTTGTGTGTGAGACTTTTTTTTTTGTTTTTTGCACCGTGATACTCACGTGAGTTTTGTACTCGGCACGAAAAGGCCCTAGATATATATATTCTTTGTACACACAGAAAAAAAAATTGACAAAATTAAATCGAAATTCTCACTGATTGCGCAAATTCTAAAGGCAATCAGAAAAAGCTTGTAGAAACAATAAATAGAAATTACTTAAATATATTAATATATTTATTCTTATAAATTAATGTACAGTCATATCAGTGGCTGTTTCACGCAAGACGAAGAATAAAATGCTAACAATTATTAGAGAAATGTAGATTCTTTATGGTTATTATTTAAAACTTCTTTATATTTTGCTGTTTACTGAATACCTGAAACACTTTTCCCAAAATACTTTTGGCCCCACCAGTGGCCAAAAGATGCTGCTCTCAAAGCTGGTAGACGGGAAGTGCTGGGTTCGAACCCAATCGCGCCCGTCAGCCTAATTGTTCGGAGCTTTCGTGGTTTTCTTCAAACCTTAGATTTTCTTGCGTAAATACGGGTTAGGTTCCCTTAGAAAGACCCCCACGAAGGGCACTCCCCACCCTGGGCCTATATCCCTTGAGTAGATAATTGGCCGTCAAAAATCAACCCCAACCCAAAATACTTTCAAACTTTTTTATTCTTCTAACTGATATTTCTTTTACTTAGTATATTAACTTTTCTTTACAAAATAATGAAATGAAGGTTAATAAATGCAGAATATATTTTTACCGGAGAACTAAAATTAACATTAACACATTTAGCATTACCAAAAGTTTTAAAGGGAATTTAAAAAAAATATACGTCACAGCTTCGTTCAACTATTGTATATTGTTGCATTATATTAATGATTAAAGTGTTTTCTATGAATTTGCTTGATTTTAATAATAACAACTGCATGATTTTGCATACATTAGTAATAAAAACAAGAAAAATTACAAGTAAAATGCAAAAATTATGTAAAATACTTTGATAACACAATACTACTTTACATACATATTATGCCGCGTAATTTCTTACGCAGTAAGTTAACTTTTTCTAACAAAATACTGAAATGAAGATTAATAAACGCAGAGTATATTTTTACCAGAAACTAAAATTAACTAATTTAACCCTACCAAAAGTTTTAAACGGGATTTAAAATGAAAAAATATTCCGCAGCTTCTTAAAATTGATGTATAAGTGGTAGTGCTACACGATATTAATGCTTAAAGTGTTTTGTATGCATTTTCTTGATTTTAATATTAGAAACTGCATGATTTTGATAAAATTTAGCTATAAAAAACACCAACAATTTCAAGCAAAATGCTAAAAATTATAGAAAATACATTTATATGACAATGCTGCATATACAGGGTTCGTATGCTTCAATTACTTTCAAGCCCCTTTTACAAGAAATTTCGTAAAGTAATATTTGCTGTATTTAACGAGAAGAAATCTATTTTCAGATATAGCGACCAGTACTTTGCGAAATTTCAGGTAGAATAACACCTAAAATCCTCTGAACCCTTGATGCGTACGAACCCTGTGGATAGCATTCATATTCCGTGCCATTTCTTTCCCAGGAAGTTCAGTGTTGCTAGTAGGCTACTTTTTTAAAATTCCGATTTCTTCATTGACACCACTTTTTCAAAATGGTAAAGTTCACCTTTTTTAATGACATATTAATTAAGCCCGGGAGGGGGGAAGGAGAATTTTACCAGTTCAAAAATGTAGTGTCAATCAAGAAATCGGGATTTTTAAAAAATGTAGCCCACTGGCAACACTGAATAAGTTAACTAAATTGTGGTAAAAAATTGAAAAAATGGGTTAAAATGAAACAAATTACATCAATTCACATTTTAGTGAATTAAGGTTTAGTAAGTACGGTACTATTTTAACGTATTTGCAATTCATATACCGTTTATAGTTGATTTAAGTACCTCTACTCTAAAGGGGACCTTTATAAATCGAAAATTAAAAAATAATACATGGTGTTCCTAAAGTTCCGTTACCATTACAAATCGTTACCATAGCTGTCGACTGTTACTTTTTTTGTTACAACTAAAATTTTAGAAATTTTTTGCCTTATTTTGAAGATTTTAGCAAAGTATTTGATATACCGTAAAATAGGGTTACATGGCGTCGACCCAAACGGTGACAATTTTTGTATATTTCTTAGCAAATTATAGACATAAAGTCATTAATTGTGCTCATAAATGCGTTTTAAAGACTATTGGGATATTTTTAAAGACTTTTGCGGATATTTTAAGCTTATTTCAAACTGCAATTATACATTTTTTTTTTATATCTGTATTAAATTATTGAAATTTGGATTCAAATAACATCCGCGTTTGAATTACTTATACCTAAACCATTTTTTCAATAAAATACATAATTTAAATAGGCGGAAGGCTAAAAAAATGACGTAGGATATGGAAATAATACACACAGAGTCATTTTAATTGTATGAATGCTGGAAATTAAATTACTCAATAATTAAATACTCTATATTTCAATAATAAATTATTGAAATTTGGATTCAAATAACACCCGCGTTTGAATTACTTATACCTAAGCTATTTTTTAATAAAATACATAATTTAAATAGGCGAAAGGCTAAAAAAATGACGTAGGATATGGAAATAATATACACAGAGTCATTTTAATTATTGAATGCTGGGAATTAAATTAGTTAATAATTAAATACTTTATATTTCAATAATAAAGTATTGAAATTTGGATTCAAATAACACCCGCGTTTGAATTACTTATACATAAGCTATTTTTTCATAAAAGAGACAATTTAAATAGGTGAAAGGCTAAAAAAAATGACGTAAGGTATCGAAATAATAAACATAGAGTCATTTTAAGTATAAGAATGCTGGAAATTAAATTACTTGAAATTAAACTGGATAATGCATTGAAAATACGTCATAAATTGCGTGATGCTATATGTGATACTTTAGCAGCCCCTTTTGTTATTTATGTTCAATGCGGAAAACCTGGTGTCAACTGGTGTCGAAGAATTAAAAAGACGTTCGTCGCGATTAGGTTAATATATTCAAATTTCTGAACATTGTGCTAAAAAGTATACCGTAAAGAAATCCGAAGCTTTGAAAAAAAGATACTATTAAAACATTTACGAAAAATTAATGCAACTTTCATAAATTTTTACAGTTACAGAAACTTATCTTTTATCTTCAGAAACTATTACGGTTTCCAAGATGTGCTGAAACTTTTCTCAAATAACACTTCCCTACCTCCGTCACATTATTAAGTGAAATTTTCTTAGTGGATTTCTGAATCATATTTACAGTGCTTATCAAATATACTATTAATTAGTTCAACGTAATCTATAATGTCTAAAAAAAAAAAAAAAAAAAAAAAAAAAAAAAACAGTATTCATTTGAAATAAGTATAAAAATTCAAATTATGTTGAATTTTTTTTTCTTGCATCTAAATTTAGCCTTGGTATAAAGTTTATTCGTTCATTTTCAAAATTCATGCAAATTTAGTCTCTATTGACATTTTAAAATATTAAAGAATGGGAAAATTCTATGTAACATTAACCGCTAGTAAAATCTTGTATAAAGTAGATTTACATACCGTGCGCTTGCGTACGAGAATATGTTTTGAAATACTATTTTGACTAGTATTCCTTGATACATTTTGATATTTTTTATGCTGAAATACCATGAAAGCTGCTTTATTATAAGAAAGGCAAGAATCATCCAAAATCGACACTTATACGGGGTGTTTCTAAATGAATATCGGGGTTTTAACGCTTGATAGTATTTATTACATAAAACTTAAAATTATAATTAATACATAAAATGAGAGAGCAATTCAAACACTTTTATCTACTTGCTTACAAGTGTTCAATGTGAGCACCTTTCGTCACACGGCACACATCAAGTCGATAGCTCAGTTCTTCCCAAACGTTGATTAGCAAAGAAGTTCTGTTCAGACGCTCACCCGATCTGACGCCATGTGATTTCTACCTGTGGGGATTCATAAAGGATCGTGTGCATGTGCCTCCACTACCAGCTGACCATTGCAGCTGTTGCAACAATGACCCCACAAACACTAATCAACGTTTGGGAAGAAATGAACTATTGACTTGATGTGTGCCGTGTGACGAAAAGTGCTCACGTTGAACACTTGTAAGCTTGTAGGTAAAACTGTTTGAGTCGTTCTTTCATTTTATGTATTAATTATAATTTTAAGTTTTATGTAATAAATACTACCAAGCGTTGAAACCCCGATATTCATTTAGAAACACCCAGTATAATATTTTATAATTATATAGAGATAAGCTGATCAATTTGCGTTTGTGTGTGAATAGCACACTGCAAAAAATGACAAATGTTTCTTGATCTACTAAAATATACTATAACCGCACAAACGAAAATCTACCGTGTTGCTCTTCCGAGTTACCCATGATTCCAACGTGTACATTATCTTTAGATATCTCAGAAACCAATATATTTTCGAAATCTAAAGAAGCATTCATAAAAAGAAATTTTCTTTTGCTGCCACTGATTTTCGGAAACGTTTCGGGATTGTTTTTATTAGTGTGCTAATCAGTTTTTGAAACCAGAATATTGGCTTTTAGGATGCTATCAATTCTTTATTATATTTTGTTGAACATGGAAATGTTTACATGCGAATTGATAGTATACGAAAAACCTATATTCCGGGTTGAGAAAACTCATTAATACCCCCATAAAAGCCACTCGAAAACGTTTCCGAATATCAGTAGGAATAAAATAAAATTAATTTTTATAAATACTTCTTTAAATCTCGAAAATAAATTGTTTTCTGAGGTTTCTAAAGATAAACAACGCTTTTCTGAATCGTGGGTAAATTAGAAGAGGTTATTGTATATTTTCATTCGTAGATATATTATATTTTCCTAGCTTAGCGAATATTTATTCTTTATATATATAAGAGTTGTGGTTGATGCTCACAAAATTTGCTGTCATGCAATTTCAACAAGATTGCATGTTCGTTATATTTTCTCTGCACTTATATCATAGGTAGCTTAATTAGTGTCGCTTTCAAATGATTAAACTGGGATATAAAACTTACTAAATATTTAAAGAGAGTCATAGAAATCTAAGGTAGGCCAGCTGATTAAATCCTGCTTTCAAAAATACGTTATATATTATACGTTTTACGGGGAGAAGAGGGAATGACATTAAAATAGATGCACCTAATATTTTTCATAATTTACGTTTGCCAACAATTTTCTTTTCGGTTTGATGAGATGCGTATATATGTGCTTCGACCGTACGTATAACGAAATATTTTTGTATTCTCAAAAAAAAAAAAAAAAAAAAAAAAAACCTACAGAAAGAATTTATTTATAAAACTTCTACAAAACCTTTCTATACTTAAATGCTCCAAGTAAAACAGCTCTCCATTAAATGAAATAAGAACTATAAAAGTGATTTTGTGTCAGAGTAACAATGTCTTTTTTGTGAGATTGGATTTTCTTTCTGTGATACAAGAAAGCAAATATCGCGTTACACCTTTTATCAAGTAACATCAAGAATCTTCTGCAGATTATATTATTCTCCATCTCACTGGTCTAATAATATTTAAATATTTTAATTGCTGAGAGATTGAGAAATACATATTTATTAGTTTAAACAATATTTAATAACGCAAATATAAATCATTTTGTACATACGCATATCTGCTAAATTACACTATTAAATCGTGAGTATTTGCGTACGTATATCTAAATTAAATACACTCTTCATTATTAGTTAAACAGTTTAAATTATATATATTTTGCTTCTAGTACTATTTATTTTGTAAATTACGAAATCTTGTTAATTAGAAATCATTATATAACAGGTTTTCTACAGGTTAGGGAAATTCCCTGACTTTAGGTCAGATAAAAACCAGTATTTTCTTAGAGAAAAACTCGCCTTTTGCAATCGTGGATTATATAAGTTAAGTTTTTTTCTTTTTTAATACAAATACTGGTATTTCAGTTGACGTTGTACGAACCCTGTATATGTACAGAGTGGTTCAAAAAGTCATGTCCAAACGGCACATGTGGGTGTATTAGGTCATGAGGAGCAAGAATCACATAGGAACTGGGGGTCGGAAACGTGATCGTGACGGTCCAAATGCATCATGATCGTGACGCAAAGGAAAGATAACAAACGGTGAAAAAAGAGCTTTATTTTACAAAAAACTTAATCGAAGTACAAAATACAAAATAAAAATTTTACAACTCATAACAAGTTCTCAACATGTACCCCATTAGCCGTGATGCATGCTTCACATCGCCGCCTCAGGGAATCGCGAACACGTTCCGATCGGCCCCGTACCGTAGCCACCGCGATCCCGTACCTAAACCCCCTGGATTTCTACCTCTTGGGATATCTTAAGTCTCTGGTGTACAAGACATCCGTTCCATCGGCCATGGACCTCGTGGCACAGATCACCGAGCGGCGGCACGTGTTTGGAAGACTCCTGGCTAATTGGAACGTGTATGCCATTCCATGCATGTGGCATCGATGTGAAGCATGCATCCCGGCTAATGGGGCATATTTTGAGCACTTGTTATGAGTTGTAATATTTTTCATTTGTATTTTGTACTTCGATTAAGTTTTTTGTAAAATAAAAGTTTTTTTACACCGTTTTTTATCTTTTCCTTGCGTCACGGTCATGGTGCAATCGCACCGTCACGATCGCGTTTCCGACCTCAAGTTCCTATGCAATTCTTGCTCCTCATGACCTGACACAACCGCACATGCCGTTTGGACATGACCTTTTGAACCACCCTGTATATATATATATATATATATATATATATATATATATATTATATATAGAGAGAAATAGAGATAGATAAAACTCAGGGTGTCCGAAATATGAAAAGACTCTCTGAAAATTTTTAAAAGCATCTTGTATTTGAATTGCGGATCAAATGTTTAATGAAGGAAAATATATCACATTATTAATGCACCATAAACAAAGAGACTATTACAATAGATTTAAATATGCTTAGAAGAAAAACTTTGTAAAACCTAATAATACATCTAGAGGTGAAATTCAGTAGATTATTAATTAAAAAAGAAACTTTTGGAGAATCTGTAGACCTGAAGTTCGTCAGTTTCCATACTTATAGTGTGACATAAATTGTAACTACATACTCATGCAACTGTACTTAATTTGAATGGTTTAATTAAGATTAATAATAAACATTCACCGTATACAATATTTTCAAGTGGAATAAAAGAGGGTTTTAAACCAGTCTGATTTTTCGACGGGTTCAGAACTTCAAAGCAACCATTATAGAACATTAGAAACGTTAGACGTGAGGCAACTTGCATATATATTGTGTTAACAATGAATTTAATATTGATTAGACAACATTAGATTAAACAATCAATAAGGTTGACTGCAAAATAGTTATACTTTCGAAGTTTTAATTTATGAAGCTTAAGGACAAAGATATTTAATGAAAAAAAGTGATTCTAGAAAAATTTATAAGTTTACTTATTCTGTTTTAAAGTTTTCATGAAAAATCTTCGGTGCAAAGGAAACATGAATTCTCAATGCTTGTAAGAAAATTTTAAAATCTTGCGTAGATATTCCCCGCCCATACCGCGCAGAACAGAACCCATGAATTTCGCATGTTAGATGTTGAAAGTTTGTTATAGCTCGATTTCTTGTTATGTGACTGAAAAAGTTGCATGAATTTTCAATATATGTTGAAAAATCCTTGAAATTCTACATGGCTATTCAGGTGTTCGGCCCTCTGGAATCAAACTTGTATAATTCTCCCTTTCAAGTTTCAAAATTCGCTAAAAGTAAAAACTTTGACCCCTTGTAACAACATCCTCCCCAAAATAAATAATTAATAAATAATATAATATAATATAATAAATAATGCATTTATGGTGTGTAATAAGTGTTGATATTTGCGATAACTCGTAGTTGATCCTATAGGCTTTCTTACATATTACTTTATCAACTATTTTAAGCACCATTTGAAAAGAAAAAAATTTCAATACGGAAGAATTTTAGTAACATGAACTGATTGACATGTTCATTATTGAAAAATATATTCATCTGCTTAAAAGTAGTTTAATATATAAAATCATAAAAAGCGGTATTTTTCAGTTTTTTATTTGCGCCTATTAGAAACAAATACGTGAATACGTGTTACAGAAAATGATCTATTTTGGCATTCACAAGGTTTTGATTATTAATTAAAGATATGGTACGCCCGGAGTTTCCCGGGTTCAGGATAGTAAAAATAAATATATACTTATAATCATCAGTAATGAATTCAGACATTTTTGTCCGAGGACGAATTCTTCAGCTCCGGTAGGAGGAGCGCTGTACAGTGAGGGGAATTTCACTTCTAGAAATAAAATCTCAACTCATCTCCTTTCAATCGCGGAATAAAAAAACTGACCCACTCGGCGTTGCCCAGGCACGGCCCAGCTAAAATAATCTTACCGTTACCCGAAATTACTTTAAATATATCTCGCATTGCTAGTCGCTTTTTCAAAACGAAACTGGACTCTTTCTGCGTGCCGAATAAAAAAGAAAATTCCCAACCACAAGGTTACGGGCGAAGTCATAGTATCGGTTTTTGGCGATAAAGAGGTTACTTCGGAAAATAGGTGGAACTTTTTTCATCGCTTTCTTCGCTGCTTTTCAATGGAAAAAATCGATGACCTTACTTATTAACTAATTTTAAAAAACTAGTTCATATTTCGTTGCTCAGGGCAACAATAGGACATCTAGTAATAATAAAAAATGAGATGCCTGACTTACAGCTATGGATAACTTTGTTTGCATCTAGTGGAACAACTTCTGAAACACAAAGTTAAGTTTAATACTATATCTTCGATGTGCTTTATAAAAATTTCCTGCTGTTCCACGAGATGCAGACACAGTTTTTTATAGCGGTAAGTCAGACATCTCATTTTCGATTATTACCACATGTCCTAGTATTGCTCTGAAGCGACGATTTGTTGATTTTTAAATCAATTCCAGAAAATGTGCTTCATACAGGAATATAAAATATAAAACTGTATGAGTAAGGTGGCAAATAGAAACTGCTTCAAACCGAGAAACTTCTCATTTTCTTCAAAATGGACATTTTACAAAAAATCGTGAAAAATTTTTAAAAATCACTATACGAATTCCAAATAAACTTTATTGAAAAAAAATACACTATCGGGCAAAGGAGGGAACTTGAATTGCTTTTATAAGCGCGGGTTAAAATAGCCGACGACTTTGGACGATCGGAAAATTACGCGTATCGTTCGTTCCGTTCAGTATAAAATAACAAAAAATCTAATAAAAAAACACAAATCTGTACCTCAGGTACATTTGAACCTGTCTTCATCTATTTCGGGCAAAATTTGCAGACCTGTGCGTGCTATATATTTCCCTAGTCATCGCCAACAAACAAACAAACAGACAGAGACACACACACAAACATACAAAAATTTCCTTTTATTAATATAGCTATCTAAAGAAATATTTTCCAACAATAGAATTCTTTTATAAAAATATATCTTCTTGATATATCTTTTAAGTGGGAAAAGGAAGTCATAAATATTACAAATAAGGGCTCTTTAATAATCCTGTTTTTTGGAAGTTCATTATATCTGACGCATGTTATCATAATTACGAAACAAAAAGTTTTTCGCAATATTCTAACTATTTTTATTTATCCACAATAATGTCAACTACCAATTCGAGGTAAACGCTTGCTACTTTCATGACCCCAATAGTTCAAATCAATTGTATAAAACAAGTTATTATTATTGTTATTATTATTATTATTATTATTATTATTATTATTATTTTATTTATCCAACTCTTATATATGTGTGTAAAAATGGTCTATCAAGTTAAACAAAACATTTATGTTATTATAAATAAATTCAAATGCAATATTATTCTTTCCAATCTGTAAATACTTTTCATTTATCTAAAAAAAAAGAATAGAAAAAGAAACATGCAAGAAAGTTTCCTACTAAATTCGCCTTTGGTATGGGTTTTTTCTCGACTGCAATTAGAATTTTAAACTGCAACACGATGAAGACAACCTGACTCGTCCCAAACAATGGTGCTAATTGCTACGAGCAATTACTTTGCCTAATTAGCGGAGATCGGCTTCGGATTAGTAAGATATGAAGAGCTAAAATCCCCCAACCCTCCTGCTGACGCCCTGCAGGATAATTGATTTGCAGCAGGTCCCGCTGGATCACTTCCCTAATAACGCATGCTGACGATTTCACCGGTTGATATGGGGGAAAATTTTTGCACAAGCTATGAATATTTCAATAGTCAGCATAAGAATTACATTGCTCTATCCCTAAACTTAGGTTGTTCTTTCTTGGCACTATCATGAATAAATAAAATTAAGAGGATACTTAAAAAAAAAAAATATTGCATATAACCACAGACATGCGCTTATAGTATTTTCGACAGAGCTGTTCTGGAAAATAATATTACAGGATGCGCACGGTTCTTACTCTTGAATACATTATTTACGAATGGTAATATTCTTAGTTAATCTAAGAAAATTATTAAAAACCCTGTAATTAAATAAGGCATATATTCAAAATTAGGGTTATTCAAAAGTAAGGACCACACGCACTTTGTATCAAATCACTGAAAACATAGAATGATATATTAGAAAACTGTAAAACATGAAGATAAGTACTATTTAATGTTGGAAAAACAGATAATTAACCATGCGAAAACTTTTAGGTTTAAAATTTTGCTCATTATTTATTATAGTTTCAATTAAGCATCTTACATTTTCCTAAAAATTTAGAAAGAGCTCTTAGGTCTTTTATATCTTTTATATATTTATTATTATATTATGTTTATATGCTCTAAAATCAATTATTGCTAAAATACTACTTCCTCAATCATAAAACAAGGCATTAATTGTTTTAGCTACTTGAACACATAGAAACTCTTATTAAAAAAAAATTAAGTGTCTTATTTTAAATAAGCGCAAATTCTCCTATACAAATATTTCTTTGTTATTTCCGTAAGTATTATATTCCTGTCTTGTAAATTATAAATTCAGAAAAATTATAATAAGTTTTCAGACCAATAATGTGTGATGATTATGAGAATGTACAATACTGGACATCAATCAAAATAAAAGAAGCAATTTGTGTAACTTATGTATGCGTATTCGATGCAGTTATTTAGCTCATGAAAGTGTCGTTATAATAACATCTTTCGCTGCGATTACTTCGTTAATGTTTAAGAGTTTGAAAATTCAAAGCATATTTTAATCCGTAGCATAGAATACTCCGTGCATTACTTTCACGTATTTAAAATTTTTGACCGAGTAATTCCAATTGTTTTCATATTTCATTTTTGAGAATGATTTTTTAACTGGAACAATATCATTAATTTTTCCTTGCAGTTTCACATTTTTATTTATGTGCCGAGAAATGTACACGAAAGAAGAAAAATATGCAGGGATGAGATTTCCGCTTTTTTCCACACCAGTATTTTCTTAGAGAAAATGCTGTTCTGTTAAATCGTAAAAATGTTCCGATTAAATGAAATAGCATTTTCTCTAACAAAATACTTGTGTGTAAAAAAGCGGAAATCTCATCCCTGAATATGAAAAATGCAAAATTAATACTCCAAAATATCATTTAAAAGAACGATTATACTTAACTCTGATGTTCTCCATGGGTCTATATGACCCGAAAGTAAATTTAATTGCTTGACTTTTTTACTAAAAATTATTTTTGCTCAAAACTTATAACTCAAAATGTTAGGTATATAACAACAAACACGTCACATTTTGAGCAAAAACAATTTTTAGTAAAAAGGTTATAAGTAATTAAATTTAATTTCGAGTCATATAAACCCAAGGAGAACAGCAGGTTTAAATTATAAAAACTACATGAGTAAAATGAAAAGCTAACGAGTCAACCCACTGAGCGTACTGGGTTTTTTTCACCACTATTTTCAAATAGTAATCTTTGCTTTATTTTATCACAGAATTTGTAACAATCCCTGCAATTAAATATGCAGAAGATTACTATTGAGAAACATGTTTTCCAAAAGAAAATACACTTAGAACCATGTCATAGCCTACGAGCCTATTCCAGGCTTAATAAACTTGTTTTTATTGAAGTTCCCTCCTGGAGTTACAGGCCTGCCACAGGTGACTATTTTATAATTATATTTTAAATTATATTTTTCAACGCTTTTTCAAAACAAAAATCTTTTACATACGTTTTGAAAACATTTGCAAGAGAAATATACTATAAACTGTATTTTTTAAAAATAGTGGTGCGAACAGAATATAAAAATAGTCGCCCATGGCAGTCTTGGGATACATCCTATGTAATCAATATTCCATTTATAGGCAATATTGCATTTTCAAGATTGTAATATTTTATTTATTTTAAGTTATTTTATTTTTATTTCATGAAACATATCTACCAAATAAAACATTCTATTTGATCATAGTCCAATTTTCAGCAAAATTTATGGCTAGTTCTAGAAATTATATGGGTACGGTACATTAACATGGCATATTTTACAAAACTACATATTTATGTTACAAATTAATGGTTCTTATAACCAGTAAAGTTAAAGTTATTAATGCATTTATAATGCTCTACATACTAATTTTGCCGCACATTTTCTTGACAATTGTGAAATTTATTGTTTAGCTGGGTTTTTTTCTTTTTTTTTTTTAATTTATTTTATTTATTTATTTTATTTATTTATTTATTTATTTTTTATTGACGGATTACAACTCTCTTATACCTAAAAGAAGGAAATAACCGCTCTTGCCTAAACTTATTAAAACTACTATGATATAAAATTTTAAGAGAGTTTTATTTTAAATAAATGTAAAATATGTTATGTGAATATTTATTTGCTGTTTTCATCGGTATTATACTCAAGTCTTGTAAAGTATAAGTTCGGTGTAATTATAATAGGTTCATATATTCAATAAATTAAACAGATTAGGCAGCATGGCAAAATTTAAAATAACTATTTATATTAGACATGAATGACTCCTATAATCCATAAAGTTAAAATTATTAATGCATTTATAATGCTCTGCATACAAAATAAACAATAATAAAACTAATTTTACCGAAAACTTTTCTGAAAATTGTAGGGGTTTATTTTTAGATTTTTTTTGTTATTAGATGGTATATATTATTCTTTCACCATAGAACTGAAATATTGAGGAATTTTCCTGAGCACCGTTCCATCAGTCTCACGTATGATTGATGACATCCAGGCCTCTCAGCTATTAAATAAAAAATTGAAAAAACAGGAGACGTTTTATTTGTACTTGAGAGTGAAAAAGCATTTTTATTTCTCACTCTTTACAACAAATAAACATGACTTTTACCGCAATGAAGAACTGAAATTAAAGGGAGATTTCGCTGTAAAAGAATCCAGTTAACGCAATCTAAAAAAATCCGTCGTCGATTAATATGATTTATTGTAATATCTCCCAAATTTACATTTTTAATTTGCTATAAGACTTTTGATTTTATGATCAATTATCAGTTATGCGTAACGCATTTAATTTTAAAAATTCAGGCATGCAGTTGTCTTTTTATTGTAACGTTTTCCAAGCAGCAAAAGGAAAAAAAAATGTTATTGACCAATTTTGTCAAGAGGGGATTTTAAAAATTAAAAAGGCATATCTTTTTTAATGTATTTTTTGATTCACACAATATTATTTCTTACCTCATTTTGAGCATTTTTCCAATTTATATCCCCTACTTATATATAATCCCATTTTTAGCAAAACTATTTATATTTTAAACAGCATTATTCCTATAATCCATACAGGTAAGGTTATTAATGCATTTCTAAAATTGAAAGTTATAATTTTACCGAAAACTTTTTCTGATATTGTAGGTATTTATTTTTAGATGTTTTGTTATTAGATTATATATATTATTCTTTCACCATAGCATTGAAATAGTGAAGAATTTTCGTAATCCCCATCCCACCAGTTTCACGTATGATTGATGACATCTACGCCTTCCAGCCATTAAACAAGAAAACGAAAAAAATACTACAAATAAACATGATTTAACTCAATGAAAAACTGAAATTAAAGGAAAATTTTGCTGTAAAACAATCTAGTTAGCTCTACCCGTAGTCGATTGAAATGATATCTTGTAATATGTTACAAATTTACATGCTTTATTTGTACAATGTTCCTTGTCCTTTATCGTCAGTTTTTGGTCAAGCATAACACATTCCATTTTAAAAATTCAGGTTTGGAGTTTTCTTTTTCTTTTCTGATTTTATGTTTTTTTTTAACGTTTTTCATACAGCAAAAGGAAAAATTTTTGTAATTGATCAATTTTGTCTAGAGGGGCTTTTAAAATTAAAAAAAGGTCTATATTTTTAAATATAATATTTCATTAAGAGAAAATTATTTCTTATGTTCTTTTGAGCACTTTTGCAATTTACATTCTTTACTTATCTCTAACATGTAAAATAAAGATCGTTTCAATCTTTTTGGAGCACCCTGTATATAACTCCACTGCTAACGAAACTATTTACATTACAAATAAATTATTCCTTGTAATCCATAATTCTAAAGTTATTAATGCATTTATAATGCTCTACATACAAAAAAATAAATAAATAAATAAATAAATAAAAATAAAAAAAAATTAAATCTAATTTAACCGAAAAAATTTCTGAAAATTGTAGTGAGTATTTTTTTGATTTCATTGTTATTAGATAACATATATTATTCACATCATACAGGCCTCCCAGCCATTAAATAAGAAAATGAAAAAACAGGAGACGTTTTATTTGTAGTTGAGAGTGAAGAAAAACGTTTTTATTTCTCCCACTTTACTGCAATTAAACATGATTTACCACAATGAAGAACTGAAATTAAAGAAAAATTTTGCCGCCAAACAATCCAGTTAGCTCTATTTAAAAAAGTCCGTCATCGATTAAAATGACTTCTTACAATATCTTACAAATTTACATTTTTAAGTTGCTTAATGTTTCTTGTCCTTTAAGATCAATTTTTGGTTACGCATAACGCATCAATTTGAAAAATTCGAGTAGGGTCAGGTAGGGTAAAATGGATACTGGGGTAAAATGGGTGTCTGGTAAAATGGGTAATCAAAAAATATTGTTTAATATTTTAATTTTTTTAATATATTTATAGTTTTCAAAATTACATATGATTTCTTGTTGTTTAAGCTTTCTTCTCCTACTTTATTTTTGTTTTCATAGTTTGTTCTATTTGAGTAACAACAGTAAAACCGTTTGAGTACAATTTCATTACACATGTGGTCTGATTAAACTTTTTCCTGCAGCTCAAAATATCTGATATAAACTGATTTATTTGACCTCATTTTGTTCATTGAGCACTTCTAATACTTTTCCAAATTACAAACAAGAAATTGTCTTTTGTTTTTATTGTTTTATCTTAAATATTATAAATGGGGTAAAACGGGTATAGTGTTAGGCTTAATGTTTGTGGTATTTTTAAGGTGTTATATAGAACTTTTCTGAATAAAATTCTTTATATTACTGAAATTAGAATAGAATTACTTTTATAAATACTTTAAAATGTTTATATAATGCACAGTGCATTATTCTTAAGATCAGAAGGACTTGAAAGTCATTGCATATAATTTAGTCAAATCATTGCCCACTGCTGAAATATTCCTTTTCTAGATGGCATATTAGGTGCTGATAGGATTTGAAATTTTGAGAAGAGGTAGTCGAAAGTGTTGGGAAACAGAAAACCAGAATTGTCGACAAAAGTAAAAGCATTGTGGCTTTGACACATCCTTGCTTTATCGACACCTATCAATCTGCCACACCTCCAAATAATCTTAGAGTGAACTTCAAAGCTGAAGCATAAGCATATCCAAGCAAAAGCAGATGAAGTTGTAATAAATGAAGACATTTCCGTTAGACTATAATGTATGGAAGATATCCCCGAAGTAAAAGTAGATGTATTTGTCGATGCATGAGTGAAAGTCCAGTATTTGGGAAAAAAGACAAAGTATTCAGTGACAAAACTATGGCTATTGGGTTGCATTTTATGTTTTCCCTGATGCTGAAGACACTTGGGTATGTCCATTTATTACTCTTTTGACCATTAGAGCAAATTTTCAGAAATATTTCCAATTATTTTATTATTAGGATAAAAATTGATATGACTAGTTAAATATCATTGTGTTTCAATCACATAAAATATATCTAATTTGAAATAGAAAGCATTTTACTTGTCTATATAATAAATCAAATTTTTATTACTAATTAGATGTATTTTATGAGAGTCTATATAAGAAATAAAAATTTTGTTACAAATTAGGTATATTTTATGAGAGTGGAACATGATGGTAGGTATATAACTGGTTATTTCAATTTTATCCACATTATATTTTGTAATAAAATAATTGGAAGCTTTTCCAAAACTTTGCTCTAACAGTCACAAGAGTAACAATGGATATTCCCTTAGATTATATTGGAAAAAGAAAGCTGATAATAGAAACATTAAATGAATCAATATTTACATAATCTGGGGCATTATGTTTTTGATAAATAGACTTTTAACATTTAAAATGTAAACAGGTGGGAATACGAGTTGAAAAAATTGTAGCCAGAAAATGTTTTTATTTACACTTAAGCTTGATTCATAGTAAAATTCTCATTTATCTATTAACTTAAATTTCATATTTAAAAAAAAAAAAAAATTGACATTTTTTAAGACTTATAGAACATTGTTTTCCATATTACTTCATTATATAATCTCTGGTAAATCTATTTATACAGTATTCATTGTTAAAATTTTATATACCCATTTTGCCCCACACTATACCCATTTTCGCCTGCATGGGGTAAAATAGGTATAACAAACATATATCTATTAAATGTTTTGTTATAAACATACTTTTGTAGCATAAAAAATAAAAATTGTATAATTTCATTCCAAGAATGTGCAGTGTAAAGAAAATACCAAAAAACATTTTAATTGTTTAACATTTATCGGAAAACTTTTAACATTTAAAATAATGAGTTTTATACCCATTTTACCCCACCTGACCCTATGGAGTTTTCTGTTCTTTATTTTTATTTATTTTATTTTATTTTTATTTTTTTCATACAGCAAAAGGGATTTTTTTTTTTTTTAACTGACCAATTTTGTCTAGTGGGGCTTTTAAAAATCTTTTAATATGTAATATTTCATTAACACAATATTATTTCTTACCTTATTTGGAGCACTTTTGCAATTTACATTGCCTACTTATATCTAACAGGAAAAATATTAAAGAGCCTTTCAATCTTTTTAGAACATCCTGTATTTAATGAAACCTTTAACAAAACTATTTATATTAGAAATAAATTATTTCTATAATCCATAAATCTAAAGTTATTAATCCATTTCTAATGATCTACATACATAAGAAAGAAAAAAAACTAATTTTACCGAAAACCTTTCTGAAAATTGTAGGGATCTACTTTTAGATTTTTTGTTATTAGATTGTATACATTAATATTTTACAATGCATTGAAATATTGACGAACTTTCTTGAGCCCCATTCTATCAGTCTCAGGTATGATTGATAACATCCAGGCCTCCCAGCCATTAAATAAGAAAACGAAAAAAAAAAAAACAGAAGACGTTTTATTTGTAGTTGAGAGTGAAAAAAGCATTTTTATTTTTCGCACTTTACTACAAATAAAAAGGAATTAGCGCAATGAAGAACTGAAATTAAAGGTAAATTTTGGAATAAAATAATCCAGTTAACGCTATCTAAAAAAGTCCTTCCTACATTGATATTTCTTGCATTATCTTACAAATTTACATTTTAATTTGCTTTATGATTTTTGTCCTTTATGGTCAGTTTTCAGGTAACCGTAACACACTCAATTTTAAAAAATTCAGGTATGCAGTTTTTTTTTTTTTTTTTTTTTTTTTTTTTTTTTTTAATATAGCAATTTATTAATTTTGTAGTTGACCAATATTATCCAGAGAGACTTTTAAAAATTAAAAATGTGGATCTTTTCAAATGTAATATTTCATTAAGACAATATTATTTCTTACATTATTTTGATCACTTTTGCAATTTACATTACCTACTAATATCTAACAGGTAAAATATTAAAGAATAAAGAGGGTTTCAATGATTTTGGAACTCCTTGTATCTAATGCCATTTTTAATAAAACTATTTACATTAGAAATGAATTATTCTAATAATCCTTAAAGCTAAAGTTATTAATGCATTTATAATTCTCTACATACAAAAGTTTTAAAAAAAAAACTAATTTTACTGAAAACTTTTCTGAAAATTGTAGGGATTTATTTTTCGATTTTTTGTTATTAGATGATATATATTATTCTTCCACCATAGCATTGAAATATTGAAGAATTTTCATGAGCCCCATTCCATCAGTCTCACGTATGATTGATGACATCCAGGCCTCCCAGCCATTAAATAAGAAAACGAAAAAAAAAAACAGGAGACGTTTTATTTGTAGTTGAGAGTGAGAAACGCGTTTTTATTTTTCACACTCAACTACAAATAAAGATGATTTACCGCAATGAAGAACAGAAATTAAAGAGAAATTTGCTATAAAAGAATCCAGTTAACGCTGTCTGAAAAAATCCGTCGTCGAATATAATGATCAAAACTTCATTATTTAGCAAGAGATACTAAAAATACAAGAAGAAGAATGCTATAAATCAGGCAGGAAATAAGATATTTAATGTTGCTAATATTTTCTGGGATAACGTTCTCTTTTTTTTCGCTGGTTAAAGGGTAAAGAGAAAACTCCGATTTTTTTTTTAAAGATAAGTTTTTTGAATTAACGACGTATTTCTTAAATCATCGTAAAATCAAAAGTCTTATTTTTCTTTCGATGATATTTGATTTATTTGTTGCTGTACTTGAAGAAATAATTCTTGATCAAAGGATTTTTTATCTTCCGAACAGCTGTAAAGTTATAAAAAATAGTAAATTAAAATAGCAAAAAGTATCTAAACACGTTTGGAGTAGTTTTCAAAAACATAGCATATTATAATTATAAATATTATTTATTTTGATTCTTTAGCCATTAATGTTATATTCTAAGTACGTATCTGTTATACATTTTCATTATTTTCTGTTTAAGGTACAGTCATTCAGGGTAACTTTGATCCACATTTTCTCTATTTTCGTATGCCACATTCTTATTTTAAGAATATTGTTGCAACTAGGGGCATAAAAGCGAAGAAATGATCCTAAATTATTGTATGGCTATCAAAAATTATGGAATAATAATGATAAAAGCAATAAAAAATGAATTTTTAACCCTGGTTCAAAGCTACCCAGCCATTTCGGATAACTTTGCACCATATGATAAATATTATCTAAAATAATTCATTAAAAAAAAAAAAAAAAAAAAAAAAAAAGTATTATAGTTAGGACAACTTTGAACCCCCAAAAATGTTTTCATATATGTAAAGACTCCGAATTTAAATTTCCCAACATCACAAGATTTGTATAATTTACGATATTACAACAAATATTATGCATAAGAAAAGTGGAAGAAGAGAACCATGAATGTTTAGAAATTAAAAGAAAAACTGCTTATTGTTCATATAAGACATAAAAATGCAATGAAAAACAATTTTCAATGTTTTAACTCAATAATATATCCATAGTTACAGTAATAAATACTAGTACTAGCATTATTCAAAGAAGAAAAAAAAATGTAGAATGTATGAAATGTGAAATTTGAGTAGCTCCGCCCCAAATAACGCCTTTAAATGAATTTTATGTATTTTACACATATTTATGAAAATATTTACATGATATATCTAATGCACACTTTCGGCATTTAAGGTCATTGTGCCTAAATGCGACGCGATTCCCCATATTTTTGTCGCATTTAGGGAATATTTGGGATTTTGTTAATAAATTTATATTTTGATAAGTAGAAAATTGTTGAATACTGTGCCTTTAGTTCAAAACTAACTTGTTTCGTAAAAATATAATCGTTATTTTTACTATAAGCCAACAATATACCATTGTCGTGTTTAGGTCATTTTTGTAGCATTTACTATAGTTAAATCCTAAATGAGACACTCAGTGTCCTAAATGTGACAATGCGTTTTACACATGTCATTTCATCTTAAAATACTAATTTAATTATTATATATATTTTAATTACTTAGTAAAGAGTTGAAATACCTCAAATTGAATGTTGAATAGCTTATTATTGAACAATTGAATAAAATAATAATTTACATAAAAAATCATAACGGTACATAATCTTGAATACATTTTACTTAAATAATGCATACTTCAAAATCCATATTTAACAGAATTTTAACTTTGACCATCGATAAAACAGGAAGTAATTAATGAATGACTCATACAACAAGTTTTACCAAATATTTTAAGTTTGATTTTAACGCATTTTTTATTTTCACCTTCGGTGTAGGCCTTTATTTTTCTTTTTGATATCTGAATGGTATGGATCTATATATGATTAAGGTTTAAGTTGTTGAAGATTTACTTCGAGATTGTTTTAGCGGCTGACTTCAAAATTTTAACAATTTTGTTTTTGAAATGCTGATTTTGATTTTTTACGCTTTAATTATTCTCTCTTTTTCATTTTTTTTTATGCTGCTTTTGCTTTTTCATTGTTCTATTTTGTTTTTCCATATTATGCTACAGTTTTTAAACATGCAACAAAATCTGATTCTACGGATTTTCGCTTTTTGGTAAAGTTTTAAATTGTCTGCGAAACTGTTTGCTTCGAACGACTTTCAAAAGTAGAGGATGTATTAGTTCCCGCGAAGTACGAGAACGCAGACATGTCCCTTGGTTCCATTACACACGAGCTTTTGGCATTAACAAACCACTACATCAAAGCGATATAAGTAAGCGTCCTATCTTAAATGGGAGAAGTAACCGCAAGATTAAAAGCGAGGTCACATCAATCAAGGTCATGCGCCACGTAGCGGACGGAGTGTGAATTACAACTAGATACCTAACTGTTTTCTTACTCACACCACTAAAATTGTAAAGTTTTTTTCACCTTGATTAATAACAGAAGTGCCTCTGTTAAGGCGAAGAAAAGTAAAATTTCTTGGTGTCAAGTGCGTCTGGATACCCCTTTCGCTACGCCATTATTTTGTAAAAGGTGTGGCAACCAAAATTCATTTCCATGATTGGCTAAAGATTTAGAAAATACGCGCCGCACTAAAAACCCGGGTATGTGAATTATCAGTCCGTCCACAAGGTGGCGCAACTATGTTAATTTACGCCTGATTCCAGCATTAAGTTTGTTCGATTACTTATAATGCTTTGCACTACATAGGATGGAATCGTTTACGTTCAAGGTACAGTCGTGGAAAAAAAAAGTAAACACCCCCTACTTACTAACTCCTCAACAAATTATTGTAGAAGAAAGTTGGTGGTACCAAACGATTGGAAATAAAGTCTACTTTAAAATGATACAGATAAAATTTGCTTACGGGGCCATCTACATATTAAAACGAACCATAGTTTTGTTTTTTTCAATAGCAGTACACAATTCTGACAGCATAAATGAAATCTACACCCTTCAATTAGTCTAAAAACGAATTTTTATGCAATTCGTACCGTAAGTTTCCGAGAAATTAATTATTTTAAAACGAGCACATTTTATGGGCTGTATCCAAATTGAAGTTCGGTACTCCACTGCTGACCGAGAGAGCCCGCTTCTTGATCAAGGCGCCACTCAAGCAATCATTGAAGACAGCTAGATTACCGGATAGCATAAGAAATTTCAAAATATCTAGTCACTTCTATCATAGACGGCCCCTTAAACTATCATTTTGCAGTTTTTTAAGCATAATTTGAAAACTACTTGGAATAAAAATGTGAAATTTTGGATTTCCATAAAGCAGAACTTGATAAATCTAAATCCATAAAAAAAATTGTAGGTTGCAATTCATAATTTTTTCGAGTATTAATTCCATAATTCATAATTCATATCATAAAATTATAAAAATTGCAAATTCAACGTATTTATGTTTGGGTATATTAGTATTATTGCTACACAAAAAATTAGCACATTCGGAGTATAATTTCAGGAGATATTGATAAAAATATGAAAATGTAATTTAACATTAGAAGCACTAAATTTTGAACGCTTATAATTCAAAAACTTATCATTCAAATGACTTGAAATTCGGTGTCTAGGCATAGTTTGAACCGAAGATTTGAAATATCTCGTTGAAATTGGGTATTGTCATTGAAAAAAATGAAGTTTGGATTCGTTTTAATATGTAGATGGCCCCCTGCGCAAATTTTATATACATCATTTAAAAGTAGACTTTATTTCCAATCGTTCGGTACCAGTAACTTCCTTCTACAATAATTTGTTGAAGAGTTAGTAGGGGGTGTTTACTTTTTTTTTCCACGACTGTACACACCAGAACTTGGCAAACGTAAGCCCAAACATGTTAACTAAATTTATATTTCAACGTTGCTTTTAACTGGTGACAATGAAGATTTGCATAAGCAGATTAAAAACATCACATTGTAAACATATTTGAGAGCAGATAAACATTTTAACATGTGGCGTAGCCAGAGTGGGGGTCCAAATGATCTGGATACCACTAATATTCAAAAGTTTTCTTCGTATTAATGAATAGCAAAAAATTCTCAGATCTAATAAGGCGAAGAAAACTTTACAAAACTATTGGTACACTGGGCATCTGGACCCCCACCCTGGCTATGCCACTGATTTCAACCTTTAGACTTGAAAACAAGTGATAAAGTTCCACGTATATTCCAAAGACGTTTGTTCTTTTGAAACTTTTTTATAGGAATTACAGCATTTCTTAAAAATTCTTTTTTTTTCTTTTTAAACATTAGTTCCATAATTTCTGTCATTAAATAAATTGCTCTTCTGAAATAATGATAGCAGTTTGTCCAGTGGCAACGGGTTTGCCACCCTTGCTTTACAAAATACAGATTTGTTTTATGAAATTTAAAATGTTTAACAAGTTTCGAAATTGTTTACGATAAAATAATTTTTCCCGGATTTGACTAACAAATAAAAATTTATATTCCCACCAGTTTACATTAAAAGCATTGTTCAGATATTCATTTCTCTCTGTGTCTGTGAGTTTGTGCTGGTACCGGGAGAAAAAGACACGCCCGTAATCCGTGATTCTTCGTTTTGAAACGCTTTTTGCAACGCGAATTGTGTTTCCTGGGAGTGCACTTGCATTGCGCTGTATGTCCTTATTTGGGAAACGCTAGAAATGTTTCAACCTATTCCGGCACGTTTTTTTTTTTTTTTTTTTTTTTGAGAATAGATAAAATGATTAACTGACACCTGAATTGTAAAACGGCGTTTTTAGAAAATAAAAACATGTTACTTTAACTATTCATTGTAAAAGCAAAATTTACAAAAATATTCTTGGTGCCGTTTGGAATTAAAATTGGGTATCCCAACCCGGGCACACTGTGCCGGAAAGGGTTTTCTAAGTTATCCTGGAACGTTCTACTGAAAAATCTGTAAAATTCCTGTGAAATGAATAGATACATTGGTGGCGAATGCACGTGCTATAGCGAGTTAATTGTTACCCGTACATACGAGTAGTAGGAATATTTCAGACAGAAAATTAAAAATTCCTGTTATAAAAACTTATGAAAAGAGAAAACGATTCCGGAATAAACGCGGAATGTTACCATTGTTTTGCGGTGCACTGACAGAATTAGAAAATGGCATTTTTTAAATTAAAAATTTTAAAGATGAGTATTTTTCTATTTTGCTCATTTCAAATACACGTTGTGCGCGGTAAAAGAAAACATTATTGTAGGATCATCTTGAAATTCTTAATTTATTGACTCAACACAGCTTATTTAAACACAATTTGCTTTAAACATAATTTAAATGCAATTTATGAAAATACCATATAAATATACCTTAGTTTATATCCTGAAAGTCTCTCCGCATTCAAAGCTGAAACTCTTCCGCTTTTTCGTACCACAAAAACTTAATAGAAATATTTGCCTTATTTAATCGGCAAATTACAGCGATTTAAAAAGGTTAAATTTACTATAAAATTTTTGTGGTACAGAAAAGCGTAAGATGTTGGCAGCTATGCCGCATTTAGGACATTATCTTTGTCGCTAATAGGCAACTGAAGAAAACAAATTGCCTAATTGCGTGGGAAACGTCAGAACTCAAATCTGAAAACTTTTCGCGTTTTCACGAGCTAACTTTGCTGGTACATGAAACACAAATGGCAGCCATTGACTTCCGTAATTTTATTTGATCTTCAAAGTTAACAGAAAAAAAACTAGAACCAATTTCGGGATTTTTTATCGCATTTCGGAAACACTGGGGCGCTATAAAATGAGTGATGTCCATTGGAATGGGAATTTGTTTAATATAAAACGTTTTAAATGTAGATAAATGTTTCGGGTTTTGTCCAAAGATCGGATGCCTCATTATACAGCATTTATTTATAATTCTTGGATTAAGTTTACAAGGAAACGAACATTATCGCATTTAGAGGTCATCACATTTAGGCGCACTGACCTTATATAAAATATACGAGAAAATATGAGAAATTTTTTACAGTAGCACCTGTAATCAGTAAATTATAATTACCAGTATAACTTTGAGCCGGCTCAAAGTTAACCTGAAAATGTGGTAAAATGTTAGTGCCTTCTTATTTTACATTTTATTAACTATTAATATATAAATAATCACAAAATATTATGTCTTATAAATGAATATATTGTTACTTACTATGAAAATTTAATTGGATTACAACAACTTCAAAACAGCATTCAAAATTAACTTGAAAACTGTACTTCACAAAATAGTTAGTTGATGCAATTAATTGCGCATAATGTTGCTAATTTATTTTCTAAAATAAAGAGTAGAAATCCCAGTTTAGACCCTTGCCAACAGAGCACATTTCAGGAGTTTATTTAGTCTTTAGAAGTAAAAAATATTGTAAATTAGGCGGTGGTGCAAAGTTACACCCCATGGTTCAAAGTTACCCTGAATGACTGTATAAAGTTTTAAGCTATTTTTTAGAAACATTTAAAATGCTACATTAGGAACTAAAAATCATACTTATTTTCTAATATACTACAATAAACTACATGTTCTTATCGGGAGAATGTGATAAATTTTCAATACTTTATTAATATAATCGATTATTTCAAAAAGTAAACAAAGAAAAAAAATTTCATCATCCGTAAAAACTGAAAACTGCGGGTACGCACAAATATTGTCTATATTTAAGTACTGTTTTCGTACTTGTTCATTTTCTGGACTAATATTTCCTATAACTTTGAATCTGCAAATCTTTTGCCAGTTATGTATTACTATGGTAATTAAAATTAAAACACTTTTGAATTCGTTGAAAGATAAATTTTGACTTACGTAGATTTTGAAACGACGCGATGCATTCAATTATTAAATGTTTTAGAAATATTCAAAGCCTTTTTTCAGCATCAAGAAATAACAGACGATAAATCTCATCATAAAAAAAAAACCTCTTTGTAAATGATCTCGCCGAACCATAAAAAAGTGATATCTCATAAATGCCGTTGAAAATCTATCACTATTTACTATTTTTAATTTCTTCTATCTTCAATAGAAGAAAGTGTTGTAATTGAAATTTTTTTACGCTTCCAGTTTTCGACGGATTTACACGCTTTAGAGGTCAGAGATCCCAAAAACGTGTTTATAGAAAATTTCTTTCTGTCCGTATGTCCGTGTGTTCGTACATTTGTCGCCATTGTACCATCAAAAAGTGTACAAAGTCATGAATAGAATTCAACCAATTTTTTTTAAGTTTGTGGCTATGGCAAGCAGGTCCTCCCTTAATTTAGAAAAAATCCGCCGGAAGGCGTCTCTGTAATAGCTATTTTTGTGCCATTTTTGTGCGATTTTGAATATTGTACCATCGAAAAGTGTATGAAGTTATGCATAGAATTCAACCAATTTTTTTTTAAGTTTGTGGCTATGGCAAGCAGGTCCTCCCTTAATTTAGAAATAATCCGCCAAAAGGGGGTGCTGTAATAGCGACTTTTGTGTCATTTTTGTGCGATTTTGTATATTGTACCATCGAAAAGTATATGAAGTTATGCATTGAATTGAACCAAATTTTTTGTGTATGTTTTTAGCCATGGCATAGCTGCCAACTTTTACGCTTTTTTGCTACCACTAAAATTTAAAATAGATTTTTGCCTTGTTTAATCGCGATATTTCGACTATTAAATAATACAATATTTACTATAAAATTTTAGTGGTAAGGAAAAGGCGTAAAAGCTGGCAGCTATGGCCATGGTAAGAAGGTCCTCCCTGAATTTGGAAATATTCCGCCGAAAAGGGGCACAATAATAGCGATTTCGGGTAATTTTCTTGATTTTCCGCAGTTCTATTGTACACAGGCGGCTCGTGAAGTGACGCGAATTTCCCATCCTGATAAGCGAATATTCGTGAATAGCTGATACTCAACAGAATAACGGAAAACTATCGATTTTAATAAATATCATGATCGAGATTAACTCCATCTTACTCCAATTAATTGACTGAAGCAGAAATATAAGACGAAAGTCAAAGTTGATATACTAGTATTGAACTAATAAAAATTAAATATTGACATTTGTAATAACATTTTGAAATATTAAAATATAGATAGATAGAAGATAGAGGAGATAGAAGAAAGTTTTGGGATTCGCTCATCCAACTAGTTAATTGATGCGAATTCCTCGGAGTGTGATAAAGTAAATGAAACAAGCTTGGCGATCTGTACACATGTATATACTGCAACAAACTGTCCGGTCATTCGCTTCTTTTGATAGAAAACGGTTATTTAACCGTAATTTAAATCTATTGTTGCCATATTATTGCCCATATTATCGTCAGAATAGAGTTAAATTACGGTTATGTAACCGTTTTTTGTGAAAATGGTCGAATGACTGGACAGTTTGCTGCAAACTTTTATGTGTAGAATATGCGAGTCCATGTTTACTGGTTTATCCGTTTGTATAACTGCTCTATTTAACTGAATTTTAAACATCTGCATGGATATTCCTAAAGTAGATGAATGTCCATTTTATTAAATTATCTGCTTAACTAATTAATTAGTTCATTTTATTACGGTTATCGTATGAAAAAAAGACGTCGTTGTATAAGGAAGATTACTTTTTGTACGCGTTTTTTTTGCTTGTAAAAATGAAAACGAAAGAATAAAAAATTACATGTGTCGATGCACCGTACAATGGACACTTAAGCTGTAACGAATGAAGTAATTATAAAGCAGTAAATATATTATCGAATGTCATGTTTTGAAATAATTAGACAGTTCTGAAATAATAATTCCACTTTGATTACTCACCACGGTTAAATCCGATTTTGTGTATAATTTTACAGCACTTTATCATAGATGCCAAAATCTCTTAATTATTCCGGAGTCTGATCCAAGACCAAATATGTTTTCAACCGGAAATTTTATTTAATACACGATTTTAAAATGAAATCTAATAAGTACCATGTTGAAAGAAGACACATTTTCTTATAAGCACTTCCCGGTTTCAAACTTGTTTGTCTTCGATCAGATTCCAGGATGATTAAGAGATGTTGGCATCTATGGTTTTATGTTTTATTTACTGATTTTCTTTCATGTCTTATTTTTTGCTTTAATTTTTGGGAGAAAAAAATTGACATTTAAAAAATTAAAATGATCTTAATTAAATCTCAAAAGTTAAGATTTACTGAAATGTAAAGAATATGTTTTTTACTGAAATCTAACTAAGATAGTTATTTTCGTAATATTGGATAATTTTAAAAATTCGTGCCCTATTTCCCAGATTGCAGAAATTTTGACCGTGCTAATGTTTCTTTTATAACCATATTGTTAACTGACAGTTATCTACATGTTTTGTGAGTGAACATATAACGTTAAAAAAATAAGTTTTTCAAAATAATTTGTGTGCAAGGTCAATATTCAAAATGGAAAATGAAAAGTTACATTTTGGTCGTGTTATGTTATAATGAGTTTAAAAAAGGAGTGCGTGTTGGACGTGATATAAAAAATATTCAAAACGTTAATTTGGATCACGCTACGGCTCTTACGACAGTTAAAAATTGGTATTGTTGATTTCGAAATGGTGATTTCAATCTAAACGATACAATTCGGTCTTGTCGACCATCTGGCATTGATAATGGCTTAATCCGTGATTTATTGAATACTAATCCACGTATTACTACTGAAGAGATTGCTGAGAGACTAAGACCAATGTCAGACGGGCGTCTTTTTTGCTGCTTTTTTGCTTAAGTATTATCCATTCATAATGCTATAGCATTGTGAATGGATAATACTTAGGCAATAATTGGCGGAAATTCATTTATTCTGTTATTCATTGTGTTATCTCATGTGCATGGTGGGAAACTCTACGACATTTGAGATATATATACTCTATGAGATACATGCTGTGTGAGTTTCTATTATATTTACAAGGCAAAAATATTACAATCTGTGATTTTAAAACCCACATAGGTTAACTTTTTTTCTAAATACATTTTTTTTTAAAACGTATCCTTGAAGGCAGACACGCATGTGTAGACAAAAATTACGTATGTTTATTTATTCATACCACTCACAATTGACGTTTATTAAAAAAACAACGTTAGGAAATGACACTATACTAAGATATATTCCAATACCCAATAGCAGAACATGAAGAAAACGTAATCGAACTCGATGGTAAACATGATTATGTGCCAATGATTGTAGATTTTAAATATCACTATTTCCAAATACATTCTTTAAATGCAGGATTCTGCGATTTAATAAAGTAAATATTGCTATTCAGATATAGTGGTATTCGATATCCGTACAATTTGTCATCTATGCACTTAACTCATTACCTGCTAGTAATACGTTTTTGCAACGTTAAAAATAAATTACAATTAACTATCGAGATACCACTATTTTTGAATTAAAAAAATTGCCTTCATTAATTTCAGAAAGTAAATAAAGTTAAGATTATATTTCAATATTTCTGGTGGGAAACGTAAAAATTTTGAAGACCTCTGGAGAAGAGTTTCGGCAGTTAATGGATTAATGGTCAATACTTAACATTTAACAACTCGCGCTGGTGTATTTTGTACGCCATCGGATATTACAAATTAAAATATGCATGTTATAAATACGATTTTGAGATAAACCTAAGGATTTTTTTTATAATATTCTACTACTTGGTAATTGCATTTGACTTAACGTTAATCATATAACATTAATTTATTTTCCTAGAAATTTAGAAATATATGGTGTGCAACATACAAGTTTTGCTATATTTGCAAGAATATTTAAGGTTCCACTGCACTGAAACTCCCCGATCGCGAAATCCCATGTTAGCCTATGGGAAAACTTTCAAATTTAAATTCGTTTTTAAAAATTATCTCCGTAAATTTTAAGTACATAAATAATTCCCTATAAACTTTGAAATTTCCATTTGATTAAATTTTATTATCTTCTTTAAAATACTTAAAATTTACGTGGACAATTTTTAAAAACGCACATCATCTGCATCTGATGTCTACTTTCTGATGGTGTAAACGGTATTTTAATAATTATATTAGGTAATGAGTATTCGCGGTTGAAAGTTTTTCCCTAGGTTAACATGCGATTTCGAGTTCTGGGAGTTTCAGTGCAGAGGCCCCTTAAGGGTTAAGATGCAAATGTAAATGGTTTGTCTTTTTTGTTAAATTCCTACTAAAGATATGATTAATATTTTTTGTTGTATCCTTTGTAGAGCGCTAATCCCATTGACTACAAAAATAATACAAGTCAAAAAGTTTTTTAAGGGTTTTTTTCTATCCTTATAAAATGAATAAGAGATAACCGATAAAGATATTTAAAAGGTTAAGAAATATATTGAGAACAGAAATGTGCTTGAAATGTCTAGCATTTGTGTATAGCACATTTTTGTGATTCCTAAAAACTTTTAAATCTTGATCTTATGTAGCTTTTTATACCACGGATTCATTTTAAAGCATTTTATTAGCAATAGTACGTAAAGTAAGGTCAGAAAAATTCATAAAAATATGATTTCTGAATAATACATTTTCTAATGAGCACGTTATGAACAAAATCATCTTTGGGAAAAGAGTACATTTCAAAAGAGTACACAAATTGTAAGTGTTACAACGTTTCATTTGTAATACTAAATACTACAATTACGAAGAAAACACTTCTTTTTTTTTTTACTGTGCTTGAAATTTATTTGATGTATTTCAATAGCGCATCATCCATGATTGTGTACCTTTTCACATAATGTGTCGGAGATCAACATGAAATGCCATTGCACAAATTTTTTTATTAACTAGAATATTTGTGACAGTTTTAATTACATATTACAACATGCCAATTTCTGAGCATGGTTGAGAAAAAAATTTCGTTTAAAGGTAATTGTATGATCTATGTAATGAAAGCGTTTCTATCTCACTTAGATATGTTATGTAATCAGGTATGCAAATCCTGACTGCATGCAATGTTAAAGCAGTTCTTTTACATTTTCAGTATTGTAAAAAAAAAAAGAAAAAAAAATTAAACATTTTAGGTAATTTTAAATATTTTGGAAATATTAAATTAAAAAAGATCTGCTTTATTCATTTCAACAGATTGCATCGCACTCAGCAACACTAAACAAGAACAACACTAAACCCCTTTCTGTTTGCAAAAAAAAATATACACTGAAAAAAAAGTACTCAAAAATGTGTAAATCGATGTACTCATATCGAATTGAGTATGTTTGGATCAAAAATGAACCTATACTTTCTCAATTTTGAAACGTCACATGTTATCAAACCCGACAAAAGGTTAATTTTTACCTTGTAATGGTTTACTTCATTTATGGTGGCATGAAAGATGTTTATTAATGTAAATATTAAAATATGCACAGTATTTTAAAATAATTTAAAAGTGCTTGCAAATAATGCTCTTGTCATAAAAATATTCGATTTGGGTATCTTGCTAATAATTTTGCCGTTTTTCTTAATAAATAATCTATTAAACGTTTCTTGTTAATAATTTTGAACGGGAAATAAATGTCAGTACAGTTTTACTTTCTTTGTATGTTCAGGGGGCAGTAAATAACAATTCATATTTGAACACAGCCATGAAAAAAAAAAATGAATACATGTGTTTCTCAATTTTGAGTACATTTGGATCGAAGCTATTTTGAGTATGTGACGTATTTAAAATTGAGTACATTTTTCTCCGTTTTGAATACCCATTTTTTTCAGTGTAAAAGAATAATTGCTTGGATAAAGTCACTTATCGCACATAATGTTAAAAAAGGGAGGGGTATAAGTTTGGCATGGTTCAAGTGCTTATCTTGCTATGAGTAATATTTAATTAAAATATTTTAAAAGTGATATATTAAATATGAAATTTGTGCAGTCCTCTTTAATTAACTTGAAGACTGATTGCATCGCACTTGTGAGACACTATTACCAGAATAGTATTTTTTCTATTTGCAAAAATTATAAACGAAAAAGGGCTGGAAAAAAATATTTATTGCAAATAATAGTTGAAGGGAGGAAGGGGTATAAATATGATATTTTGAAATACTTATTTTGTTATGAGTAATTATTTTATTTTAAAAATGATATATTAAAATTCAAATTTTATGTGATGCGCTTTAACTCCTTCAGGACGGGTTGCATCGCATTTATCACACACTTAACAAGAATAGTATTTTTTATGTTGTAAAAAGTATAAAAGAATAATTGCTTGCATAAAATTACTTATCATAAATAACAGTTGAAAGGGTTGGCGGAGAAAGTATAAATATGGCATGATTCAAATGCCTATTTTGTTCAATAGAAATAGTCTATTTTGTTCAAATGTACAAGATTTATTTAAAGTGTTTCGTAAATATTAATTTATAACTGACTAAATATGTATTCACTATTTTACTTTTTTATGCTATTTTGTTTTATTCGTTCATTAAAATATAAAAATACATCCTTAATTAATTTTATGCTAAAATGACACTACAATAACGTTCTATAAATATGTTTGTCCCCCCCCCCCTCTTGCAAGTATCGATTCATAAAATTCACCTAAAACTTACAGGCACGTGAATTATCGCAAAATACCTATGAAACTATTTGAAATTTCAATTCACTATTTGCATGGGAAATTACCGTGGCGGCTGCCAGAGGAACGTCAAACATTAGCGGTAATTGCCGTGACCTATTACGTTCAATAATTTAGTAGAAATTGCTCTTATATTAGTTAAACTGTAAAGTTAAAGCCATTTTGAATAATATCTACTGGGATTTGAAGTTCTAGCAATTAAACTTTAGAAATTCTTGTTTATAATAAAAATTAATTTGATGTTTTAGATTTCATAGTCTTAAATAATGTGAAAATTTAAAAATTATCTTATTCTGACATTGAATTACAGAAAATACATTGTTGTGTAAACTTCAATAAGTAGTATTTTGATAGTTAGTTTAAGAATATGAATCAGAGCTGCATTATATATTATTATATTTTTGTACAATACTTTTTATTTTCGATTTTGTTTCGAAGGACTCTTTTTATAATAGTATTTCAACGGGAAATATAATCAAGGAAAATATTTGAAGTGGCTCAAAATTGAAGAGCTAAGTGGAGGAACATGTTAAGTAGCAAAAATTACATTTGAAGAAATTTGATGTGAAAGTTTCTGTTGTCAGTTTTAATGATTTATTTTCTGTTTGATACCATGTGTTTAAAATATTAACAGGTGTGGTACTAAACTGTATCAAAAAAGCTTATTCATATTTAATTTTTAAATGTTAAAAAATATTAATATTATTTGCATTATTAAATATTAAAATATTAAATATTAATGAGTAATGTCTTAAATCTTCAAGGCTAAATAGAACTTTGGCATTTTATCTTTACCATGTGATGGAATACCTGATAATACCTTCGTCCAAAAGATAAAATAATTTTTAAGAAAATGTAGCATAACATGTTCTTCCACTCAGCTCTTCAACTATAAGAGGTAAAATTACTATAAATATAGCTGACAACTTCTGTGCTTTTTTTTTTTTTCTTTTTTTGATTCGCTAAAGTGTAACAGATAGATGCCTTTGCCTTATTTTATCGCAGATTTTGACGAATAAATAAAGCAAAATTTACTATTAAATTTTAGTGGTGTCAAAAAAGCGTAAACATTGGTTCCAATGTATAAATCTTACAAACCCCTGATGCCTGCACGTAGGGGTCGGAGCACACAGGACAACATTTATTGTTCGCACCAGTATCTTTTATCAATAATCTTCAACAGACATTTTAATAAGATATGCAATAGGAGTATGTCATGAGATTGCAGATTTTGACGAATAAATAAAGCAAAATTTACTATTAAATTTTAGTGGTGTCAAAAAAGCGTAAACATTGGTACCAATGTATAAATCTTACAAACCCATGATGCCTGCACGCAGGGGTCGGAGCACACAGGACAACATTTATTGTTCGCACCAGTATCTTTTATCAATAATCTTCAACAGACATTTTAATAAGATATGCAATAGGAGTATATCATGAGGATTGTTGATAAAAGATACTGGAAAGATACCTTTTTCATTATTATTATTCTTTCTTTTCAACCATAAAACTATTTGAAAACCAATTCATAGACAATCACAAATGCATCAATGGATATACCGGGTTTCCCAAAAATGACTGATGGATTTTAAAATTCAATAACTTACAAACGGTGACAGATATTAAAAAAATTCTTGCAGGAATGTTATGTAAGATGTCAGGAGTTTTTATAATACGATTCCCAGTTTTAGTTACAAATAGCATCGATATATGGCACTGCAAGCAATAACCGCTAAATCGAGGCTCGATTTTTCGGCCTCTCTCTTCTTCCATGCGAAAAAAGGAGCTTAAAATGTATTGAATGGCTACCGAAGTACCAAAAATCGGGTCTGGACTGAGCACCTAACGCTCTCAGCGCCATCTATTGTTTGCAATTCGAACTAAAATAAAGAATCGCAGTAAAAAAAAACTCCTGACATCATACATAACCTTCCTGCAAGAATTTTTTTAATATCTGTCACCGTTTGCAAGTTATGGAATTTAAAAATCCATCAGTAATATTTGGGACACCCGGTATATGACCATTAAAATGCAGTCCTATTTCGGTTTCAGCGTTATTCAGAAACAATGATTTTTACAAAATTAAGTAATATTAAAGCCATTTTAATGTTGTAGAATATTTTATTTCCTATTTGTTGCAATTTCATTTTCTAAGATGAAAATTTACTGATTGATTAAATACATATAAAATGAAAAACGTCCGTTATACATACAAGAAAGAGGTGACTGTATAAATATGGCGCTTTTTTATAGAAAATATAAATATCTGTTATGCCGACATCTGTGTATTTTTCTTTTTGACTGAATATGGAAAATCTTGGATGCAATCCAGTTTTTCGTTTGAAGACTCTTTATTTTCGTTGTGTTTTGAGCATAAGCCATCCATACGCTCAAATGGAAACGAAGACCAATGCAGCACTGAAATAACTGAAAAAGTCTAAAATGTTACAAAACAACTCTCATAAATCTGCAAATTGCGTCAAATAAAACTCTGGTTATTTTTATAAACAATTTTAATAGATCTTCTAGATCATATGAAAATTTTCGGCGCATGCCTGATTTCAATTTTCCAAAAGTTATGTTTGCAGTGAAATAGTTTGCTACTTGATAATGAAATAACTTATTTGAGTATATTATGATTTTGGCTTAGATTAAAAATTACAAAGATTACGAAAACAATTTCTGCGTACTTAAGAATTTAAAGAGGTAACTTTGAATGAATTAAAAATGTATATTTAACATTGACTAGGGACATTTTAATCTGAGAAAATCATAGGAAGAAAATAAACAGGAAGCAAATGTTGAATAAATATTAATTAAATCGTGAAAAATATTTTAAAAAGAAAACAATATATTTTGAATTAATTACTCCATTCGCTTTTTTTGTTTCATTCGTATATCGTGAAGCTTTCCAGTGTTGCCAGTGGCTACTATTTTTTAATTCAGGTTTCTTGATTGGCACCACTTTTTTAAAATGGCAAAATTTCCCTTGTTTTCGTCTTAATTAGTATGTCCCTAAATAGGGCGAATTTTACTATTTCAAAAAATTGGTGCCAATCAAGAAATCTGAATTTTTAAAAAGTAGCCCACTGGCAACACTGAAGCTTCCTACGGGCCTATAGGACAGATTATCACTATTTTTTCATATGATATCGCTCACCCACAAGAAAAGTGACACATCTCGACAAAAGTAAATTTCATAGGAGAAGCAAAAGAAAATGTGCAGGATCTTACTCTAATATGAAATTGCAGCATTTAGCTCTGCACGGAGGAGTAAAAACGTAGGGGAGGTAGGGGAGGTTTGATACATAGGGAGGGTTGATACAGTGACAATTTTTCTCACCAAATGGCATTAGCAGCCATTCTAACACATGTGAAGTCTTCTTTTATTTGCTGAAGCCATCATTAGCGGGACTAATCAGTGAAGAACTGACAACTTTTCTTTTCTTTAATTTTGAAGGTTTTTGAATGTCAATGTAAATTTTTTCATTGACTGATTATCTTTCATAACTCTTATTATTGTGAAGATAACATCTTGTAATTCTTTTTATTTATAAAGCACATTGTTAGGATTAGTTTTACTAGAAAGTAGATTACCATTTTGCAACTGCATTTGTACAAAGTGATTGAAAATCCAATAAGGCATAATAGGGAGAAATAATACATTAGTACTGGGGAGAAATGATACACTTGTAGTATATTTGAAATTTAATAGTTTTTTGAAGTTTGCAAACTAATATAGGACTGTAATAGTCATTACTGTTTTACAGCAAGAGCTACTGAAATTGGTAAGGAAGGACAAAGAGACTATTCATAGATATTATGTAGCTTACATAGAAAAGCAGTGCGATGATAGATGGTTAGTTTGCTTTGCTCGTCATGTAGAAGGGGGAAAGTTTAAATGCCCTGAAAGAGAAAATCTTTCTATAATTTACGAAGGGTAAATTGAAAAAACGTTAAATCTACCCGAATTTACTTATCAAAATGATTGAGTTATTAGTTTTTCTTTTAACCATTTCAGGGGTGGTGGTATGTTTATGAAACCACTTAATTTTAATTCCCAAACGCCACATTGGCTCTAGCATTTTGGTAAAATATTTTCCATTTAGTATGAAAGTGAAATATATCCCTTTTCTTATTTCGAATTAAATTTGTTGGTAAATTCCGGTGCCATTCATTTATTCAAAACTTTAGCATTGAAAATGCTTTGCTCCTGAAAGGGTTAAAGGAATCTTAAATGTGCTAAATTTATGTGCTTTGTAATCTTAAATGTGCTAAAAAATCTTTCAACTGGGCGGTATTTGAAACGGTCATATGATGATCTAGAAAGGGATTTCTTTCTTATTTCTATCTCGCATTTCGCCGAATACCACATTGAAATGAGTAAATGTTTTGCTCGTATTAGCCGTGATCCTGATTTTGTAGCTCGTAAAAAGTGTCAAAACCTTAATGTGGTTTAAATGATGAACCATTTTAACGTGAAAATTGCTTGTTTTAACAGTGTTCTCGTTTTAGCAGTGCTCGTAATATACGAGTTCGACTCACTCTCTCTCTATATATATTATATTTTAAGATCTACGTGCATTTTCACCAACTAACTCTGAAAGCAATGTTGCCAGTGGGCTACTTTTTAGGGTTTCGTTCATCTGACGAAACCCTAAAAGGAAAAAAGTGGTGCCAATCAAGAAATCTGATATTTAAAAAAAGTAGCCCACTGGCAACACTGTCTGAAAGGTGAAAATGCGCTTCGATGCATTTTGCATGCGGAAATGTCGGCTCGTAACAGTTGTGAACCATTTATTGGTGTTGTGTCGGTAGATGAAAAAGCGCCCTTATGTGCATTAAAGTGATACCAAAAAATTTTCTAATCCCTTATGTGGCTTTGACAATACTTTGTTTTCTACTGTCTCAAAAATAACGAGATATCTGATTTCATGTTTAATTTATTTGAATGTGAAAACGGGATACCTCGTCACTGGAACTCAGGGGGTTAAGTAATTTCAATGTCTCACTGAAGCTAACAGCTTCACCAGTTTTAACATTTGAAAATGAAACTCTTATGTTTAAAGGGTGGCTGAAAAGTATTGGCGCTGTTTGACGCTGCCATTTCACAACCAAAATTGGAAAAAGCTTGATTATTTTTTATAGTTAGGGTTTCGTTCATCTGACGAAACCCTATTCGTCTCACTCCTCTGCCTGTCTGTCTGTCCGTCACAGAGCCCGCTCTCAGAAACTATATATGTTGGAGACTTTAAATTTTGCATACTTGTAGCTGGACACCTGAGATCAAACGACAAATCATAAAATTTTGAAAAAGTTGTAATTAACGGATGTTATTAATTAAAAACTCCCAATTTTACGTCTCATTAACGAAAAAACGGCATAAAATGAACGCAGGTATGAACAGACTCTCGAAATGTTTTCATGTCTCCTCCGGGTTGCCACACATCTGCGCTTCGAGATGCAAAATTGCAGGTTTGCCAGGGCGCGCTTTATGCATAAATGTGTACTGGACATTTTTAAATCGACTTGTATGCCAGAAAATTTTCGGTCGAGAAATTTTTAACTTGCACAGATAGACGCAGAAAAAAAAAATCTACTTTCATTTGGTATACAAGTCGTTTCTCTGATATGTGTCCAAGTGAAAAAAACCTCTAAAAATCGATCCATAGAAATTTAATTTTCTTCCATTACAAAAGGAGCTGTCGATAGATTTGATTTCCGAAAGCTTCGATAATTTTTTCTCTCCAGACATCGGCGATTGGTCACATGGTTTCTCATAGTAGGATATTTTAATACGAAATTTAAACTTTTTAAATATTGAATTTTTAGATTAAATTTTTATACATCCCGACGTGAAAATTTTCGCTGATTTCATACATACCCAGTTCAACCTCCTATCTTAATTACAAGCTGAGACATTAATTATTATTTATTTAATTGGTTTTATTTCTATCAAATGCGTAGATTAAAATGAAGGCAGGAGCTTTTTTTAACCGCGATTTTATTTAAAGTAGGCAATCTGACAAGATGCTCTTTGAAACTTCAAGGTAGTTTATAAAACATAAGAAAAGTTTAAATAAAGAATGACACATGAACTTTCGTGTACAGGGGGGGGGGGGGGCGCTAATTTCACTAATTGGTTTATTTCTATTATATACTTATTTTAAAAGGCAGTCACGTGTTGTTTCACTGCAGTATTTTTCTGAACTGTATCCGATTTTTATAAATACAGCATAAATGCTATTTATGCCAGATAAAAATTTCAGAAGTATTGATACCACTATTTTCGAATTGTAATTTTAGCAAATATATTAAATTCTTGGTTAAGACCGCCACCCCCCGACCCATGTATCTACCGATAGGTTGTGTAAAAGAGTTTAGTTCAGATACACCTTTGTAAAGAATAGAGTGCGCTCCCCGGTGGTGGAATGTGGAACTAACAGACTGCGATTTCATTTAAAGTAGGAATTCCATCATAGCGATCTGTTTGAAATTTTAAGATAATTTATAACAAATACGAAAATATTATAAAAAAGAATGACGCATCACATTCCGGTTTGGGGGGAAGCAGAAGGGGCGCAAACAAAATTAGGCAGTGTAACAGGGCGTATTGTACTATTTTGCGTACGGCTTTTTCATGCGTGATGAGATAACTTTCACTTATTCAATATCAAAAATGTTATAAGTGTTCATACAACTATTTTCGAATAGTAATTTAAGCAAATATCTTAAATTCTTGGTTAAGACCGCCACCCCCTCGACTAGCATATCTCTTGATAGGTTCTTTAACGGAGTTACGTTCAGATACAGTTTTGTTAAGAATAGAGCGCGCTTCCTCGGGGTGGAATATGGAACTAACAGACTGCGATTTCATTTAAAGTAGGAAATCTAACAAGGCGATCTCTTTGAAAATTTAAGATAGTTCAAGAAAAAGTTTATAAAAAATGGCGCCTGAAATTTCGGGCAGGTGGGGGGGGGGGAGGGGGGGGAGGATGAGGGGCGAAATATTTCTTTTTTTAATCTTAGCTTTTCAGACCGTTTCAGGTGCGGTTTTTTGACGGAGTCCTCAGTTACATGCTACTTATTAAATATATATATGTCGAAAGATAAGTTACCACTATTTCCGGATAGTAATTTCAACAAATATCTTAAATTCTTGCACAAGTCCGCCAATCCCTCGAGTAACACATCTACTGATAGTTTGTGTAAAGGAGTTTCGCTCAGATACGCTTTTTTTAAGAACTGAGTGCGCTCCCTGGTGGTGGAATGTGGAACTAACAGACCGCGATTTCATTTAATGTACGAAATCTAACAATGCGATCTGTTTTAAAATTTAAGATACTTTATAACACATGATAAAATATTATAAAGAAAAATGGCGCGTCGCATTCCGAGAGGGGGGGGGGGGTGAGGGAGGGGCACGAACAAAAATAGGAAATATAACCGGACGATCTGTTTTAAACTTTAATATAGTTTATAGAACATAACAAAAATTTTAAAAATCAGGCCGCGTGAAAAATCATGGTGACCATTCCCCACTTTCCAACTTTCCACCCCAGGGGGGCACTTTTCTAAATTTGGCAGATACCTGTCATGTGATATATCGTGGCATTTTGGAAGGGGAGGGGAGCACGGACAAAATTAGGAAATATAACAAGGCGAATCTGTTTGAAACTTTAAGATAGTTTAGGAAGGGTTTGCCAAAATTTAGGTGTTCCATGGCGATAAATGTACTGGACGTATTGAAAGAAAGTGTTTTGAAAGGAATATTAAACGGAACCCACTGTGTGATCTATTAGCACACTTACCCACTTGTTTTTTGAGTATTTTCATGGTCTTTCTTGTGATGTATTACTTATTTACTTTTTATGTTCTTATGAAGACCTGTTTTCCTCGTTTAGCTATTGCCCAATTGGCGGTAAATGCAGAGAAGACATCATCGAATGCATTTCGTCTGAAAGTCCCTCTTCAAACAGTGCAGAGGATTGTTAAGCAGTAGAAAGAAGTAGGCAACGTTAATGTAAAAAAAGAAATCAGGCTGACCACCTCATGTCAATACCCCAAAAATTCGTAACATTAACAAGAAGATAAATATCCGAAACGATGGAGTAAGCCTGAATTCCATTGAAAAGAGGCTGGATATTTCTCGTCAACATGTCCAGAACATTGTTAAAAACTCTCTCGAACTTCATACTTATCGTTTTTAGCGTGGGTAGCATTTGTCAAATGATGCCAAGCAAAAGAGACTAACGAGATGCAAGAAGATGCTCCAAACTTTCAAGGAGTACGCGTGGAAGATGTTTGTGTTTGGATGAGAAAATTTTCACCATCGGGAAAGCACACAACCGTCAGAATGTTCGGGCTGTGTTAAGTTTAATGTAGAGAAATGCTAGGAAAACAAAAATCGTCACACGATCGCTTTTTTACGAAGGGATTAATGGTTTGGGCAGGCGTTACTGCCACGGAAAAATCTCATTTGATTTTTATTGATAAAAACGTGATGATTAATGCAAAAACGTACCAAGACGAAGTGCTGGCTAAGACTCTGGTCCCATGGAAACAAGATCACCCTAATGGAATCTTCCAGCAAGATTGGGTGCCTGCACATGGATCAAAAACGATATTGGCCTTCCTGGATGCCCCCATGCCTGGATATTTAACAAAGGATAAATGGCCTTCAAACAGTCTGGATCTCAACCCACTCGATTTTTCTGTTTGGGGCTAATTAGAAGAAATGTTAAAGGGTAAAAATTATTTCAAACGAAAATCAAATTTCAAATTATTTTTGCTTAAAAGGCGCAAAGGCCAACCTAGTGAAAAAGATTCCATGCCGGGACTCGAACCCGGGCCATCAGTATAGCGCACTGACGTTTATAGCGCAGTCAGTATAGCGCACTGAAATTTGATTTTCATATGAAATATTGTATGCAAGGCGAATGTTTATCTCTGGAAAAATTTCCAAATATTAATAGGGTAAAAATTAGTTAATTTGGATTCTCTGCGATGGGAACTTATCAAGGCTTGGGATGATGTAGATTAGAGTTACCTGCGTCGTACCGTCAATTCTGTGATCCCTCGTTTGAAAGCCTGTATAAAAAGCGAATGGCGGACATTTTGAATAAGTTGTTATTTATATAGAGTATATTTTTGAAAAAACAGTGTTTCTCCGCGCGCCAATACTTTTCAGCCACCCTGTATAAGACTGTTTCAAGTTAAGTTCAAACTATGTTGAAGAAACTAAAAATAGACGTTTCTTTTTCCCTTCAAATCAATTTTTTTACAGACCTTTGCTGAAATCGCCCATCAGCTTTTACCATTCTTTCATCCCCTAAGTTTATTGGTTACTATTAACAAAACTTTTCAACTTGCGGATTATTTTCTTAAGAAAATGCTTATTTGTTTGTGAGATTATCCTTTGACGTCATCATATACGTCACCACATTTCACAAATAAAAATCTAATGCCTCGAGTTTTCCAAATAAGAGTAGGAGACTAATTAGATATATGATTTCAACACACCAAGGAAAATAAATATTTTTTTCTTCTAAAATCATTTTGAAAATTTTTGAAGCTCAAGATAAAAAAAAAGGTATTCTTCATTTAAGAAAGATAATTAGGTACAAATGTAATGCAAATAAAATGTACGAATGTGAAATATAAATAACTTATGTAAATGGCTTTTAAGTGTGAGAAACGGTGACTAAATAACAATTGACGTTTTTATTATTTATAATTAATATTATTATTATTCAGCGCAGAACCCTAAATAAAAAATAATATTAAAAAATATATTAGCTTATTTTAGATTGATAAAACAATCTATGTCCTGTCTGCTACGCTACAAATCCCCAGTTTGATTCTGAGCTGCAGACCGGCCCAGGTTCACTCAACCTTTCATCCCTTCGAGGACCGGGTCCCACGTTCGGCTGATCATCTGGTCGGGATAAATGCTGCATAGCACCTCAGAGTCTATGGCCAAAAAAATAGGGCTAGTCACTATAGGTCAGGATCCTGAAACGATTTTAGCGCCGCAGGCATAGATTTTTTAAAATACTCCATGATGCATTAGTAGATAAATATGAATAAATTAAAAAAAATAAGACAGGAATTATTAAAAAAAAATTACGTAAACTCTTACATTGTTAATATACAAAGTTTGGCTATTTAACATTTTAGTCGATACACTTATTTTTATTTATTTATTTATTTATTTTTGCACAAGCAGGAGCGTGACATACATTTGCATACAGTAGTTACAGCGCTATTACAAATGCAAATTATTTTATATTACTAATCGTATACACGTTAGAAGACCAATAGTACATATGAGTAGTAAAAATGTAATTTTAATTTCCGAACCAGTTGTGACAACATTCGAAAAAAACACGTTTGTTGCAAAATTTGCAACAGCAATCTCGATAGAACGCTAAACAATATATTTTTTTGTTTATTGAATTACGTAAAAAATTAACCAGTTTGTTATATCTGAAGATTTCCTATTCTATTTTTCAATTTAAAATAGGTCATAGTTTAATTTGATTTCGTGTAAATGAAATAATACTTTACATATAGCAAAAATCATACAAATCAATATAGAAGCTTCCAATATTTTCAGTCTCACTATGTGAAAATTTATATGTGCTTTTATTTTCCCGTGCAATACCATCAGGCAGAGTTATGTAGTGTCGAAGGGAATGATGGCGAAGTATGTTGAAAGAATCCGTACATGACATTCCTGAAATGTTACATGGAGTACAATCGTGCGAAGTATCCGTGGAAAACCGCGATTAACCTCAGATACTCGATCAAATGGAAAAGGGTTTGAGATGCTTTAAACGAAACCGCTTAACTTAGTTAGGTTATTGCTCTTTCGTACAAATATTTGAAATCAATTTTTTATTGTTATCTTTAGAAAAATCTTTACATTTTATCTTTATCTTTATCTTTACAATTATAATTATCTATTTAAAATTCAATGTGGTTATGCAATGGTGTTGTTGATTACGTTATTACCTATGGACAATGCATACTTAAAACGCATTTTAGTGGTATTATGTTATTTGAAACTCTACGAAATTTCTACATGTTACTAAAGCTTATTGTAGCACGTTTACCATTGAAAATATGGGTTGTAACTAGTATATATATATTTGTTTATTTATTTATTATTAGCATTATAATTAGGTATATTTTGATCGTTTTATTTTATGGAAAATTGATTATGTTTTAGTAAGTTTAATTTTAAAATCCTAGAATAACAGACGCGTAATTATTGCATTTTGTCTTTTTTTTTCTTGCCAAACTATGAATATTAGCTATGTTAACGATGTTTAGCCAAAGCGAAAACTATAAAATATATTTAAATCGCTTCAGTAATTCCCAAGATGAATGCAATTTTTATCAGCTGTTTTATGTGCGTTTTCGAAAGTGTTTTTACCTCCTTATTTTTCATGTGCCGTAGTTATGAAAAATTCATCAAATATTACAGTTAATTACTCTACAATATAATTCCGTTAAAGCGAAAACGTATAGAGCGTAATTTCCCTTATAATCAAATGTTTTATAATTCCCCGACAAGTTGTCTATAAATGAAATGTAATTCCATTTGAACGAAATTTCACTCTATCGTACAGATTTTCTCGGACACGTGGAGCACCTTCGAACAAACTCAAAAGAATTCATTTTCTGTCAGTTTAATAAACTTTTTAAAATCTTGTTTTAACATAAGAATTGTTCATTACACACGTATGTCATTTTTAGAGTACCATTCTAAAATACTGAATTTGTCTTCGCTCGGTGTTCCACCTGAAAGGAAATATAGATACAACGTGAATGCACATTGACGAGAAAGCAATTCTTATTGCCTCACTTGTCAGCATGTGACGAGGATGATGAGTCACATCCAACTCACTGTGGCAATGATATGATTCATTTTGTGACAAGTTGGTAAATGCCTAAAAATCGGTTAGATTTTACAGCGAAATCACGAAATGACGACCACCCGAGACTCACAATGTGACGAATTTATGAAGTCGTATGCTTGTCACCGCTGTAACTGGTAAGCGTTTGGGATGTCATAGTGTTCTCATATCTGCTGACTGTGCTAGTGCATTTACTACAATGTCAAAAGTAATTTTATACAGCTTCCAAACCTTACATTTTTTGAGTACCACTATTTCGCTTTATGCAAAACAAAAAATTGCGATTTAGTAGGACGAAGCTTACTATTCGGAAATAAAACAGTTTGGCAGTTATAATCTTATTAACATAAACGGGTTTTTTAAAAAAGAGTTTGAAATGTCTGTAGTACATAAGGTTAATTTTATTTTTATTTATTTATTTATTTATTTATTTATTTTTTTTTTTGCACTGAGGTAATTTTTTATTCATTTATTTATTTATATTTTATTTTATTATATTTCTTTTTTTTTTTTTTCATGAATGTTGATGAAATCGGAACTAGCAACTAATAGCGTACCCCTAACTATTATGAATGCTAAAGCTAGAAGTATATACTCATCTCACCATTGTTCAGCAATTAGTGAACGTAATTCACCTTGTTTAACCCTTTCCGGCACAGTGTGCCCGGGTCAGGATACCTAATTTTAATTCCAAACTTACGAACGGCGCCAAGAATATTTTAGTAAAATTTTGCTTTTACAATCAACATGTAAAGTAACATGTTTTTAATATCTAAAAAAGTCGTTTTAAAATTCCGATGTCAATCAATCATTTCATCATTTTGCAACAAAAATTGCCTGTGCCGGAAAGAGTTAACCCGGGAATGCTCGCGCATATCCAGGATATGTTCGATTTACACTCTGCCACCTATAAATTCAAATAAAAAGAATGATCTTTTTCAATAATTGATATAGCTCACAAATTCTGCGAAAAAATTATTTGAGGATTACTTTTCGAAAAATAGTGGTGAGGAATGTAATAATCGTGCTCACCCTGGGTATGTCATACCCTGCGCGTGTAATCCCGAGTTAAGATAAATAAATAATTTCTTCATTGTGATTAGCTATAAACGTTATAAGTTATAATTATGAGTTATGATGGGTTATATCGCTGCCATCGAAATACTCAAGGCCAGAGGACGCGAGTGTGATGTCATCACTAATTGACCGGCTTCTCACTAGTATTGGAATTCACACCGGAAAATTTTGAATAGCAATTTTCTTTTATTTTATTTGCGGAAAATCTAGCATCTTATAAAACAAGAAAAACTATTTAAACTTACTGGTGAGAATTTGGAATACCGCAATAAAAAAGTTATTCAGATGGGGCAATACTGTGGCATTCCGCATCTGGCTGAATACTTATTTAGGGATTCCGAATTTTCACCAGTGAGTTTAACCCGTTCATGACCGGCATCTTTTACACGAATTTTATTCGTTTGGCACCACTGTTTGCTAATTATTTGAATTAACTTTGTTAATCACAAAAATGTCGTAATTAGCACGTTAAACCCCACGTCAGTCACCGGTGACTGACACTGAACTTTCCGTTTAGAACGCGTCATTCACCGATGACTGACGGTCTAAAATATGATATAAAATTATATATATATATATATATATATATATATATGTATATATATATATATATATATGTACAGGGTGTTCCGTTAAAGGGGTCCAATATTAATAGGGGTAATAGAGGAGATCACATGGAGCATAAATCAGTATATAAAGCCTGGTTGGATCTCAATAGTTTTCAAGTTACAGCAAATAGAATGAAAATTCGGAAAATTGTAAAAGAACCCTCATTGCTAAACTATCGATAATGCTACATAAAAACGAAGCACATATTTAGAAAGAGCAGAAAAAAACCTACAAAATGACATCAATTGTATTAAAATAGCAATATTTATTGACGAGTTACAAGCCCTGAAACAGTGAAAAAAGTACAAAATCCAATATACATCAAAATAGTTAATCGTTAATTCCAAAAAGACAACTCTAGCTACAACAAGGAAAATGTAGTAAAATTTGGTCCATTCCGAAAACTTTCGAAAAAGCTTACAATGAACCATATCGGTTTAATTGTGTGAGAGAAATTAATCAGTTTCTTAGTTACAACTCCGCTTTCTTTGACACTAGCAAAGGTTAAACTCCGCCCATCACGATTGGAAACACCGCCTTTTTAATTACTCTCAACTATACATTTTCGATCATGCTTCTTCTGAGATGCAACATTTGTAATTATTCAAGAGTTGAATGAACCAAAATAACTTTACAATAATAGTCTACATTTTAAAGTGGTCTTTTATTGATCACACGCCGAAAAACTCCGACGGAGTTGGGAATATCTCCTGCAGCGACAACGATTCGCGCTAGTAAATCCTCCGGTGTATCCACAGGCGTTTCATACACCAGCGATTTAAGGTGTCCCCAAACAAAAAAGTCTAACGGATTGAGGTCTGGAGAGCGTGCAGGCCAAGCAACAGGTCCACTGCGTCCAATCCATTTCCCAGGATATGTTGAATTGAGGTGATTGCGAACACCTATGAAAAAATGTGCCGGTGCGCCATCGTGCATAAACCACATATTGTGGCGCAATGTTGCTGGCACATTTTGCAGTAACTGCGGTAAGATATCCCGTAGGAAAACCAAGTGCGTACTGCCATTGAGTACATCTGGGAGTAAATATGGTCCTATGAGATAATCGCCGAGGACACCTGCCCATATGTTCACACTGAACTTTTGTTGTGCGTTCGACGGGAAAACAGTGTGCGGATTTGTATATGACCATGTGTGCATATTGTGCGTGTTTACCATGCCCTCTCTCGTAAATGTTGCTTCATCAGTAAATAAAATATTTTCCAGAAATTGTGGATTACTTTCTGTTACATTAAGCAACCAGCGTACGAATTCTGTCCGCTGAGCACAATCTGTTACTGATAACAGTTGTACCCGCTGCACATGAAAGGGGTGCATGTTTTCTGTACGCAGAACACGCCACACACTTTGGTGAGAAACACCGACTTCAGACGCAGCAGCTCGTGTACTCGTGGAGGGGTTATCTTTAAAAATATTCAGTACATCTTCTTCCATTGCAGGTGTTCGTACATGTCGAGGTTTCCCTGCATCAATGCTTGCTGTATTAAACGATCCAGTCTCCCGTAATCGTCTATCGATTTTTATGAAGAGTTTTGAACTTGGGCAACGTCTCCTTGGAAATTGCTCACGGTACATGCGCTGTGCTAGACATGCATTTCCATGAGCTTGCCCGTACATCAGATGCATGTCAGCATATTCTTCGTTAGAGTATTCCGGCATAATTATTATACATCAACTTACTACAATCCCACTTACAACAGCCTCCCTTTAACATAACGCCCACTGATGACTGCTGTTTTATTACACTTTTCTTCCTATACACATAGAAAATTTGCATAAAAAGTACTTCTTCTTCATCATCCTGAAAGTTCATGGAGGAAACGCAGCAGTCACGGAGTTTGCTTTAAGACAAGGCGAGAGCTGCACAATATGTCATTCACTTGACCAGACTGAATAATGAAAGGGTATTGATAGAGGTTGATCAGAAATGTATAATTGAAAGATATTAAAACGGGGTGTTTACAATCGTCATGGGCGGAGTTTCGCCCTTTCCGAGCGTGCAAAAGTACAGAGTTGTAACTAGGGAACTGCTTGATTTCTCCCATACAATTAAACTGATATGGTTTATTGTCAGCTTCTTCGAAAGCTTTCGGAATGGACCAAATTTTATAACATTTTCCTTGATGTAGGTAGAGTTGCATTTTTGGAATTAACGATTAACTATTTTGCTAAATATTTGATTTTGTATTTTTTCACTGTTTCAGAGCTTGTAACTCGCCATTAATTCTCAATATTCTAAAACAACTTATGTCATTTCGTAGGATTTTTTCTGCTCTTTCTAAATATGTGCTTCGTTTTTATGTAGCATTATCGATAGTTTAGCAATGAGGGTTTTTTTACAAATTTCCGATTTTTCATTCTATTTGCTGTAACTTGAAAATTATTGAGATCCGGCCAGGCATTATATACTGATTTATGCTCCGTGTGATCTCCTCTATTACCCCTATTAATATTGGACCCCTTTAACGGAACACCCTGTATATATTGTTTTAAGTAACTACTGACAATTTATTTAAAATTTATTTACCTTTTATTTATTACAAGATTATACTTTCTTAAAAATTACTTAATACATTGTACATTTTTCAGCTTCAGTGTCAGTCACCGTGGCACTCAACGTGTTAAATAAAATCAATTTAATTTTTTTTTCTACTGGTGTCAAACTCAAGCGTTTTAAACACTTTTTGAGGATGCATATATACACCCATGGTCCCGAACGGGTTAAATAGTTAGTATTGTTTTATAAGATGACAGATATTCCAAAAATAAAATAAAAGAAAATTGCTATTCAAAATTTTCATATGTGAATTCCAACACTAGTGAGAAGTCGGTCGATTGGTGATGACGTCTCATTCGAGTCCTCTGGTTTTAAGTATTTCGATGGCAGCGGTTATATCCGTTAATTCATTTAATATAGCTTCAAAAAAAAGTTACTAAATTCTGATAATACTTTGTATAGGTGTATGACCAATAATTATTTTCCAATAAATTAAAAAATATTTCACTTTCACAGGTTTATGCGCTGCAAAATTTAAACCAACATTAAAATATTTTGCACTTAAAATTAAAATGTCAATAACTGTTCTTAAACTGTTTACAATCCAATCTCCATGAATGTTTAATTATGAACATTGTGCAAATTTTTTTCAGTTCTTACAAAAAACATATTGTGAAAAAAAAATAATACAGTGTGATTGTAACTGAAATAATACAACATACACTAAAAACAAGAAATATTAACTGATTTTGAAAGTTACAGAATGTGTGTGATTTTCATTAATCCTTTAATTTATAGTGTAATAAATTTATGCAAACTTTTTTTTTTTAATTCTGAATCAAAATATGATTTAATGTTGTGAAAGAAACTAATTGGAATCTGAAAAGAATTAATGAAGAATATAAAAGACATTAAATCTATTAAATTAAATATTTAAGGACAAAAACATTTGGTGTGAATAATCTATAATCTTCATTGTTTCTCATTAAATTGTCGACTACAAATAGCTCCGATGAAAAAAAGTATTTATTAAAAATTAATTTGACAAATCATTTTTTATTCATTTCAATAACCGCGTTTATTTCAAAATTTAAAATAATTAATTTATTATTAAATGGAAAGAAATGAATTTTGAAACATCATTTTATTGGTTTGCTTTTATTATGTCACTTTCATAATTTTCAGTTGTTTTTCTAATTGTCTTTAGTCGTAAGAGTAATTATATTTTTATTTTTGTTTTAAACTTTAATTAAGGTAACTATTTTACTGATAAATGTAATAATCAAAAATTAAGAATAGTCTTGATCAATATATGATTATTCCTGTTTTCATAAAATAAAGTGTTGGTAATGATTTTTAAAAAAATAAAATAACTTCTTAGGGTGGCATTGAAGGAAGGTGTTATTTCTTTTTTCTTTCTTTTTCTTTTTTGTAGCTGCTTTTAAAATGTGTGTACAATTCAGATATATCAGTAGTGCAACAAAATATACTAAGTCGTCCAAAAAATGTGAGATAAAAATAAACGTTTTTGTCTTTCAAACAGTAGAAATTTAGAAACTTTAATTACTTCTTTTTTGAACAGATAATTTAAAATAAATCTAATTTAGTGAAAACTTTTGTTTCTATCTTAATTCTGTCGGTTCGATTACTTTTTTTTATTAAAATTAGTTTTTAGTTTAAAAAATTAAAAATAGCTATCCAAATGGCAAAAGTTAATTTTTACTGAAATTCGAGGAATATGCCAGTAGTTATTTTTCGTACTATTAACCCTAAAACGACCGGAAATTTTACTAAAGTCTTATAAAAATATTTTACACTGGAATTTTATTTAAATCTGTTTAACATATTTGTTTAATATTTTTCTTCTTCGTATCTTTTAAACTTATTTTACAAAGAAATTTCTTGTTCGAACCGAAATATATTCATATGGTAGGGGTCAAAATGAATCCTCACGGTCTTTTTAGTGTTAATACGACAATAGGCTACGAAATAATTTTTGAAGATGTTTGAAAATGATGTATTACAACAAGGTTAAATAGAGGTAACATCTTTCTAGTACCATGTTTTCTTTAATCACAAATTATTGAAAACCAGCTGTGGTGAAAAATAACTCTGTCTATAAATAACTCTGGCGAATATACCCGTGTTATTTTTCGTACTATCAATGTAACCATAGACTACGAAATAATTTTTGAACATTATTACAACATGGTTAAGTATTGGTAACAAATTTCTACTATTCTGTTGACGAAAATGCCAATAATTATTTTGCGTACTATTAATATGACAACAGGCTACGAAATAATTTTTGAAGCTGTTTGGAAATGTATTACAACGGGGTTAAGTATAAACTATTTTTTAATTTTAAAAAATGAAACACGTGTCTGAAATCAAAATCTGAGCAATGGTGTATAAAGATTTAAGCGAAAATTTTATTTTATTATATACCTAAATTCTAAGACATAAATGAAGTTATAATCAGGGATGTAGTGGAGGGTGTACGGGGGTATACGCCGTATACCCTCTGGATTTTTTAAAGGAACACAGTATACCCTCTGTTTCTCAAGAAAGCTATAGTATATATACACTAGGGTATACCTTCTGCCTTGTGCGTATACCCTCTGCTTAGAACGTATACCCTCTGGTTTATTTACGACTACACCACTGTTATTATATAAAATGTTGATATATATTATCATTACCACGCGCAAACAATAATATTAGTAATTGTAAACACATAATAACAAATAAATATAAAGACATGTACTATTATTAGGATACCAAGATACGAAACAGTTAATTTAAAATTCTCCGCATCCTGTCATTACGCAGCTATCATACATCTATTTAATACGAGTTAAATCACGTGCCATTGAAACGAAATTGTTATTATTATTATTTTTTTTTAAATTTTAAGAGGACAATGATTGTAAGGACATATTGTATTTGGATTTTGATTATTTGTATGTCCTAAACTATCCAAAGGTATGAATTAGTTTTAGAGAAACAAATCCACTGAAAAGGGATCATTCATGCATATAGAATAAAGTTTATTTAAATAAAATACATCTATTACAAGAAAAGTCAAAATCCCATGAATCAGAATAAATAGATGAATAACTTTTTTAACATAATGTAATAAGATAATGAGATAAATATTTAATTAACAAAATTTTAGATCTTAAGAATTTATGCGAAAATAATGCATGTGAAATGATGTTGGATTTTTGAAATCTTTATAACCGAGTATTTAGACTATGGATGTGTGAATATTGATAGTGAATTTTGTCATTCTCCACATTTTTATTTGCTGCACAGTCATTCAGGGTAACTTTGAACCATGGGGTGTAACTTTGCTCCACCTCCTAATTTTCAATATTTTTGACTCCAAAAGACTAAATAAACTCCAGAACTCTATTGGCAAGGTTCTAAAATGGGATTTCTACTCTTTATTTTAGAAAATAAATTAGCAACATTCTGCGCAATTAATTGCACCATCTAGCTATTTTTGTGAAGTACAGTTTTCAAGTTAATTCTGAATGCTGTTTAGAAGTTGTTGTAATCCAATTAAATTTTCATAGTAGGTAACAATATTCTCATATATCAGACATATTATTATCTAAATGTTGTAAATGTGTTAATATTTTGTGATTATTTATTCATTAATTCATTAATAATTAATAAAATGTAAAATAAGATGGTACTAACATTTTACCACATTTTCAGGGTAACTTTGAGCCGGCTCAAAGTTATAGTGATGTTTATAATTTACTGATTATACGTGCTACTGTCAAAAATTTTCCATATTTGTACGTATATTTTATATAAATGCCGAAAGTGTGCATTAGATATAACATGTAAATATTTTCACAAATATGTGTGAAATGCATAAAATTCATTTAAAGGCGTTATTTGAGTCGGAGCTATTCAAATTTGACATTTCATACATTCGACATTTTTTTATTTTTGTTTGAATAATACTTGTACTAATATGTATTACTGTAACTATGGATATATTATTAAGTTAAAACATTGAAAATCGTTTTTAACTGCATTTTTATGCTTTATCTGAACAATAAACAGTTTTTTTTTATTTCTAAATATTCATCGTTCTCTTCTTCCACTTTTCTTATGCGTAATATTTGTTGTAATATCATAAATTATACAAATCTTGTGATGTTGAGAAATGTAAATTCGGAGTCTTTACATATCTGAAAACATTTTTGGGGGTTCAAATTTCTCCTAACTATAACACATTTTTTATAATGAATTATTTTAGATAATATTTTTCATATGGTGCAAAGTTACCCTAAATGGCTGGGTAACTTTGAACCAGGATAAAAATTCATTTTTTATTGCTTTATCATTATTATTCCTTAATTTCTGATAGTCATACAATAATTTAGGATCATTTCTTTAATATTATGCCCCTAGTTGCAACAATATTCTTAAAATAAGAGTGTGGCATATGAAAATAGAGAAAATGCGGATCAAAGTTACCCTGAATGACTTTTGAATGATTTTAGAAATACTTTCATCCTTTATTGTGGCTATTATTTTTTGTGATTAGCAAAAACGGAGTACTGAAATACTTAGCCATCATAAAGCCCTTTTGTATAACATTCATAAAATATTGCTGTAACTTCTTCTCTTTATAAGGTTAACAAGATGTTGAACAGACGGCTTGTACTTGACGTAAAGAGTAACGATATAAGGTAGATGAAGAAAAATGAAGCTTAATTATAAGCCATCATTTTACGACAAAAATTCATATAAATATTTAAAACATATACCTGGACAAGTATTGGAAAAAACAAGATTAAAAAACCCAAAATAATAAAACGAAAATGGTTCATTTGTATACTATTAAAGTCAATTTACAGCTACACTTTTAAGATGCATTATTGGATTTGATCGTATGAATATTAATTATTAAAATATGTGAAATAAAATTATTTAGAATGATGGAAGATTATATAATACAATGAACTTATTTTAATGCGTCTCCGCTTAAAACGTACCGATAGTTAATGCATAGCTGCCAACTTGTACGGATTTTTGCTACCACTAAAATATAATAAAAAAAATTTGCCTAATTCAATCACCGAATTGCAATGAATGTCGATAATTAAATAAGGCAGAAATTTCTGTTAAATTTTAGTGGTAGCAAAAATCCGTACAAGTTGGCAGCTATGTTAATGAGAACAATTTCGTTTTCCCTGTCATTTTCTATTTGCAATGTTAAGGAAATCAGTTAGTACGCTTAAATCGTCAAATAATGCGGACTTTTTTTCTCAAATAGACAATGCAGAATCTAAACTAGTTTTGTACATTATTTCTTCATAAAATAACTTCGATGAAATTTTGGTTATTAGGCGATCAATAAATTGTCAGTGATAGTGAGGAAATGGAAGAACATATTCCGCTGCCAAAAACATAATAGTTTCAAAATTTGATAACGGCTGTTCATCCATCGTACAAATCCAGTTGTGAAGTAACTGATAAAAGTTTCGAGTGGGCACAAAATTTGGAAAATGGCGTGGTATAAAGATTATTTGTCCAATTACTGCAAAGAAAAGTGAGAAATTACCTTAATAAAAGTAAAATTATCTAAATACAGCCAATTTCTTTTTACACTTTGGTTTTACTTCTTTTGTATGAACAAATTGTCAAAAACTTTTTTTACTAAAATTACTTAAATTAAAGAAATTGTTTTTTGTTTTAACATAAAGTTAGCAAAATATTTAATTTCTATCATAAGCTGCATTAAAAATGCATTCAAGCCAGGGGATTATTTTCACCGCTAAAATGCCTATATTGCTTAACTGTCTCGCTGCGAAATCCGGGATTTCTTCGGGCAACTTAGAAGTAGCAAAATTTGCGCAACCCGAGATTTCCTCGGGGATTCCTTTTTTTTTCCACTGGCGACTATTTTTTAATTCAACTCGGGCCACTTTTTAAATTAAAAAAGATTGCATATATACTTTAACAACATCTACAAGAGAAATATACTGCGAAATTGATTTTCTTAAAATAGTGGTGCGAGAATAGAAAAATAGTCTCCAGTGACAGCCCTGATTTAGCCTGATTTCTAATATCCTATCCCATCTAAGATCCTGAACTCTTTTATAAAAAATGTTTACATATTTAAATTTTAAAATATATATAGATTTGAAATATGCAATAAAAAAATGAACAATTTTTGAACCTATTTTGATAAAAAAAAAAATAAATAAATAAATAAATAAAATAAGCAGCGAGAGGGTTAATACAAACTTCGATTAGTGCAAAAGAAAAATGGCCTCCCTTGAAAGTTCACACTAACTGGTGTTCACTGTATTCTTAAATTTCTGTTTCATTCCCGTTTCTGAACATACTATGACAAAATAATGAATCTACACATTAACACATATATAAGTTTAAAATCTCAATGCGAACGAGACAAGGTCTAAACTAGGGATGCACAACCTGTGGCCCGCGGGCCAAAAGTGGCCCACCATGGGTTAACTTGTGGCCCGCGATCACGATTTATACAATTTTTTCTTTTTTCTTTCTTTTTTTTTTTTTTTTTTTTTTTATTTACACAATTTCGTCAATTTATAACTGGGAAAACTGCAATTTCTTGTCCACATGTCGAAGGAAAAAATCGCGAATTTTGCCAATTTGCCCCGGGAAGAAATTGCAAATTTCATCAGAGCCAATTAAGAATCGCAAATTTCGTTGATTGAGTACGGAAAAATCGCGAAATTTATCGATGAGTCGCAGAAAAATCTCAAATTTCGTTGATCAACTGGGGATAAATCTCGAGTTTTGTCAGTTTATCGCGAGAAAAAATCGCGAATTTCGACAATTTGTGGCTGAAAAAATTGCAAATTTCGCCAGAGTCAGTTAAAAATCGTGAATTTCGTTGACCGGACGTGTTGAAAATCGCGAATTTTGTCAATTATGTAATACTTGATCGGTTGCTGAAAAATCACGAGTTTTGTTAGTTCGTCGTGAGAAAAAAGTCGAAATTTTGTCAATTTGCCGCAGGAAAAATTACAAATTTCGTCAGAGTCAGTTAAGAATAGCAAATTTAGTTTATCGGGCGCGGAAAAGTTTCAAATTTTGTTGATCGCGAGAGGAAAAATCGCGAATTTTGTAGTCTCGGCGCGGAAAAGTCTCAAATTTCTTTAATCGGGCACAGAAAAATCGCGAATTTTGTCAATGAGGTACGGAAAAATTGCAAATTTTGTTGACTGGCTGCAAAAAAATCGTGAGTTTCGTCAGTTTATTGCGAGAAAAAATGTCGAATTTCATCAATTTGTCGCGTAAAAATTAAAAATTTCTTCAGGGTCAGTTAAGAATCGCGAATGTTGTTGATCGGACGCGGGAAAATCGCGAATTTCGTCGAGGACCTGCGGAAAATTGCAAACTTTCTTGATCGGCAACGGAAAAATCGCGAGTTTCGCCAGCTTATTGCGGGAAAAAATCGCAAATTTCGTCAAAAATTACAAAATTTTTTTGTCGGTCCCAAAAAATATCATGAAATAGAAATCCATTGGTCGCAGGAAAGAATCGCAAATTTCATCGATTGTGCGTATAAAAGAAATCGCGATTTTCGCCAATTTATTGCGCGAAAAAAAACGCAAGTTACATCAATGTATATAAGGGAAAAATCACGTTTCGTCAATTGGTCATTGGAAAAAATTGCAAATATTGTCAATCTGTCACGTAAAATATCGCAAAATTCGCCAATCACTCGTGAAAAATAAAATCGCGAATTTTGTCACTCGTTCATGGAAAAAACTTGCAAATTTCGAAGATCGATCGCAGAATAAAAAAGTCGCGAAATAATTCGATCGGGGGCGGAAAAAAATCTTAATTTAAGTTGATCCGTTGTGGAAAAAAAAGTCGCGAAATTTGAAAATTTATCGCTGAAAAAAATCGCGAATTGCGTCAATTTATCGCAGGTATCGCAAATTGGTTGTTTGAAAAGATTGCAAATTTTGCCAATCGGCAATGGAAAATTACTGCGGAATCTGTCAATCGGTCGTTGATAAAAAATCACGAATTTCGTCAATCAGTCGCATTTGATTGACAAAAAAAAAAAAAAATAGTTTTGTTAATAGTCCGAAGAAAAAATAACATAACTAGTCCATCATGCCTTGTTATTTCAAAAATAAGTTTCCTTTTATTTTAAATGAAGTTATTCTTCAATAATTTTTTTTATATATAATTTTCCATAATGTTCAATTATTTAGAAATTTTGTGTAATTTTTTTTCTTCACGTTACTATTTGTCAAGAAGGAATTGTCTTCATAAAGGTGTTGAATGGTTATTCATACAGATGCGAAGAAGCCATGCATTCCTTCATACAATTATCTATTTCCGTTTGTTTATTTTTATTATAGACAAGAAATAATTATTCATCAAGAATAAAGACTTATTACCCCCCCCCCCTACCTCCACGATATAGAATTTTCTCTGTGTTACTGATGTGGCCCTCGACAACCCAAACATTTTTCTAAGTGGCCCTTCTCTTAAAAAGGTTGTGCACCCCTAGTCTAAACCAATCAAAACAAAAGTGATAATCCGAAAAGACAAATACAAAATCCTACGATTTTCACACATATCAATACATTTTTACCCTTTTATGATACTAACATAGTGCAAAGTATAGTGAAATTACATAAAAGTGAACTTTTGCATTTTTTTTTTTTTTTTTGTGTGTGTGTGTGTGTGTGCATTTTTTTTTTTTTTTTTTCAATCTTCAGTGTAAGTATACACTTATTGATGATTTCAGAGTAGAAAGCAAGTCTGAAAGATCGTCCCTTTAAATGACCAGGCTATCTTCTGTATAGCTTTCTGTTACTACGAGTATGTTAATCACCATTAAAATTTATTAGGTATAACAAGATATTTCAATATTTTTTTATCCAGCGTGTACATAACCATATATTCTTTAATTGCATTTCTATCTTATGGATTACTTTTTTAGTTACTTTTAATATATACCTGCTTATTTAAAAATTCTGATCTTTTTTAAAGCTTTCTTTTCTTTCTTTCTATTTTATAAATAATATTGTAAGGCGTTGACAAATACCCTTAAATTTAAAGAAAAAATATAATTCAAAATAATTTAAAAGTTGAATGGTTACAATTCATAATAGTTTTTAATATAAGTACACTGATGGTTTGGAGATATTTTTTTCTTTTCTATAAATATTTTAATGCGCCTTCAAAATTTAATGGCAGCTTAAAATATTTGAAGCATTTAAATTTTAAATACTCTAAATTAAAAACTCTATTTTTAGATGATTAATGTAATTTCAAAGACAGTAAAACATCACTTAATCTATCTAAAATGTACTCAGTATTTCTAAATGTTTTAAATCAAATCTTTAGTCAATACGAAAGATGCAATATTGTTTCTAACGTGAAATAATGAATGATTAAAAATAATGAAAAATCAGAGAACTGAATATTTTATCTAATTATCAAACATAAATCTAAATATAATGGTCTGTAAAGAATTGAAATCTTTTCATCATACTTTGATCTACATTACAATAAATATTTTAATTTTCTGATGGATATATTTTCTGAAAATAATTAATACATGCTAAAGAAAATAAAATTTGAGTGAATGCAATTTATTACACAATGTAAAGGAACAGCTGGCAGTGAGATGATCTTCTTTTGATAATATTCTTTGCTATAAATAGTTTAAGCTTACTTCCAATGCGCTAAGAAATTAATTTCAGTTAGATCGAAGACTATAAATTTAAAGAAATTAAAATACGAATAAATTTTCTGACAAATTATTCTAATATTTTTAAATACTCCAAAGCTGTCTTTTAAGTTTCTTTATTTAATGGAGATAATGCAGTTTTTCATTTGTCGTAAAATAATGGATGAGCAAAACTGACGACAAATCTTAGAAATGAATATTTTAACTAATTAGCAAAGATAAATCTTAGATTAGTAGGCTATAAAGAATTGAAATCTCTCCACCCCACTGTGACAGTTCCTTCGCGCTAATTGGATATATGGAACCCCTAGAGATGCCTCACTAATAATATTTGCTAGAGTGTGAATCGGTTTATTTGGGAAGGATTTCTCATTTAGCCAATAGTGACAGTTTCAGCTAAATATAGCTGTAAATGTAAGAAGCTTACCAAATGATTTCAACTGTAACGATTCAAAGTTTATGTATGTGTGCTTCAGTTGATAAAGGCTTCTTGATACGTTCTCTCTAAATACATCTAAGGTGATCTTCTTATTCTAGGCGACAGTTCGTATTTTAAACTCCATTGGATATTTATGCATATTCTGAATTTCCTTGGAGTTTCAGATTATTATTTTACGTGAAACAGAAAAATATCGTGATTTTTCAGTATACACTATGACGCAAAAGTTTAGACAATGAAGAAATTCTTACATACTTTGAAAAATATTTATTCAATTTTCAAATCACTGCTTGAAATTAATGTGCTGTACATATAAACAATATTTATAACAAAGAAAAGTGGAATTGTGCATATTGCAATAAATTAAATGGTAACAAAAATAAACTGCTGTCTCAAAAGTTTAGACACAAATTAAATAAAATCGAAATAAACAATTTTTAAAACCTGGTTGCGCATCCATGCTTATGTATTACGTCATATACACGAGATTGCATGGAAGAAACTAAATCTTGCATAGTTTGTGGATCGATATCGTACCATGCATTCTCAATAGATGTCTTAAGTTCCTTTTCAGAAGAGTATTGTCTAGCGTTGCTATAAACTTTGCGACACATGATGCTCCAAACGTTTTCTATAGGGTTAAGATCTGGGCTACATGCTGGCCAGTCGAGAACTCTTATATTATGGGAATTAAACCAAGATTTTGAATGTTTTGCAGTGTGAATTGAAGCATTGTCTTGCTGAAATTCCCGCTGAGGACCCCCTAGAAGCTCAGCAAATGGCAGTAGGTTTTCTTCTAATGTCTGTGTATAATGCTGTGAAGTTTGACGACCACTGGTGAAGGTCAGAGATACTTGTCCATTATAGCAAAAGGCTGACCAAACCATCACCGAGCCCCCTCCTTGTCTGCGACTAAAAAAACGTCGAGGTTCCTTCCGCAAGTCATGCCAATACGATAAACAACCATCTGGACCATCCAGATTCCACTTTTTTTCATTGCTAAATATGACTGACTGCCATTTCTCTCCATATGACATATGCTTTCGAGCCCACATAAGTCTTTGTAACTTATGATGTGGTTTCAGAGCTGGTTTCTTCTGCATTTTGCTATAAACGATTGTTCCTTTTTCCAAAATTCGTCTACGAATAGTATCCTTTGATACAGAGAGTCCCGATGAGCTTTGAACTCCACGTACGCTCATTTGTTGAGTACTCGCTAGTCTTTGTATCAGGCGATCCCCTCGTACATTTGTCACACGTGGCCTCCCAGACCGACATTTTGCTTTATATTCGGAACCACTCGATAAAAGTCGATAAATAGATTTTTTTGACCTATTAATAATAGCAGAAATTTCAGAAACGCTCTTCCCTTCACCTTTCAACTGCCAAATCCTTGAGACCTCATTCACTTGAATTTCTTTAGCTCTCGGCATGTCGACTATGAAGCGCAATCGTTTGCAGAACTTAAGTACTCCAAATTTGTGACATCATCGATTCTAAATTTGCATATGCCAGCGAATATTCAAAGAAATTTAGAATAGTGTCTAAACTTTTGCGACAAGCACATTTGAATTTTTATGAAAAAAATTAGTATTATAGCAAATAAAACGACTGTCTTTTGTACATAGCATTTTAAATCAGTTTTTGAATATATTTACAGGTTTTTGTAATTCTGACGTCATAATTCTACATTTTAAAGCTGAATGACGTCATTGTCTAAACTTTTGCGTCATAGTGTATAATTCTAGAGAAAATAATTTTATGAAGTTGTACAGTTAATACCAATATCACAGCTTTTAGAAGAAAATAATTAAAAATGGTTAATTAAAGATGAAATGTGTAGACTTTGCTATCTACAACCAAGTTTAGTACTTATTAATAATGATATATATATATATATATATATATATATATACAATATATCCAAATAAGACCCAGCCACAGAAAATAGTTTATTTCAATTCTTTAATGCCGCTATGACAGAAGTTTTAAAAAAAAAATACAGTGACCGTATTAAAAAGAAAAAAAATCTATTACCTCAGCAATAAATTAAAATTTTTCAATTTCTGAGGATGTTTTTTTTTTTTTTTTTGACAAATGCGTTGTCATCAGATCCTAGCAATTTCTAAATATCTCCTAATATAGTACCCTCGCAATAAAAAATATCCAATTATGGTCGAGCCTCTTTCAAATAAAATATTCTTATCTTACAAAAAATACATGCAAAAAATACAATGTCAAGTACGTGAAAACTTAAAAATATACCATATGATTTTAAAAATTTCTGTTTATTAATATCCATATTAAAATATACCATTTTGATATTCTAATTTTGTCAACTTATCTGTATAATGCATATTGATGATGTATCACAGTAATGTATAATAATGAAAGATATATATTATAAAAAAAAAGCTATTTGTTTTATAGAAAAACTTCCAGTTAGGACGTCAGTATAAAACTATTAATGTTACGGAAAAAATCTGTATACTGTTTATTTTGCGGCAAAAATTGGCAAAAGAAAAGAAAATTCGCAATAAAGACAGATTGTTCTTTTCAGGAAAATTTATAAATTGTTTATTTTACGGGTAAAATCTGTTAATCTTTTATGTACTGAATTATGAATTCATGGAAATTTTATCTTCTAAAGCATTTTTCGTGAACTTTTGAAACTACATTTGAAGATTTCCATAATCATTTAATAAATTTTAGAAGGATTTTAGAAGGATTAATTAAATTTGAATTTTTAGGGATTTTGTGCAATATTTATAACCCTACTCAAATCTTTAATTTTAAATATTTTTGTTAGTATTTTGTAGAAATAGGAAATGTACAAATATAATTTTCTTACAATAGAAATATAGAAATGTTTCCGAATCGAAAAATTCGCTCCCCCTTCATCCCAATGCTTAGAAAGCTAAAACGATGCAAAGGCAAAAGAAACCATCCTTTTAAAAATATTTTTGTTTTGTGTAACCAATAATGATTTTGGAACAAGATAAAGTAATGCATCTATAGCTCATTCTAAACTGTATTACTACTAATCAATGTATTAAATGAAGTTTATAACAAGTTATTTTAATGGTGCTTATAAATACCTTCAGTAGATAAAGGATTAAAGCAACGCAAAGTTCCTTAAAATAACATATTTGTTTTCCATGAAATAAAGTTTGTCTGACAGTTTTTTTTTCTGTACAATAAACGAATACTTTTACAGCGTACTCAGAAACATATCATTTCATTAATTTCATTTTATTCTATGGAATTTTTTTTTTTAGATAATGTTTTAAAATACGAATATAGCAGTCGGAATATCATAAAAGATTCCACTGAAATATATTTAAGAACTTTTAATATTGATTTATATTTTTAGTAATGGCTCACACTTTTTTTTTTACAATATATGATACACCAACAGTATTTGTCCCAAATGTTCATTCGTAAAATGGTATCAGACACTCTTATTATCTTTCGTAGAACAAAAGCATGGAAAAACAATCAAAAGACAAGAAAAATATTCTGTATAAAGATTTAATCTCTTGAAATGATCCTGCTATGCTTTATTAATTAAAAAAAACTGTCGTTTACAGCAAATTTAATTTATGTTCGCTGTTTTTATAGCAACCATAATTTTCTAATTTACTATGTACCGTTTATTGAATAAGCTTTTTCAAATAGATGTTTATCCTCAATCTATCTCACGCTCAATTTTCATCTGATTAGAGCCGGAAACTTCTATGTCCGTTTTTCATGGAGAATTTTTTCATAACAACTTCTAATGTCATGCTATAAAAAAATATAAAGCTTTTTTAGTTCAATTATATTGCGATGTGCAATAACTTAAATCGTTATCATGATGATTATTTAAGCGTAACACACGAAGAATTTCTTTGAAAAAGTTGGAATTCTGGATTCTCAAAGAAAAAATTTGTGAATATATTTTCTCCAAAATATGCAGAAGTTTTTATTCATATGTTTTTTAGCTTTAAAGATTTATGTTGAATATTCTTATTATAAGCAAAAGTGTTTTTTAAAATTAAGGTTATGACTTGTTTTCAGAATGTTGTAAAAATGAATTTTTAAAAAACATCAGCGTGCATATAAAAATAAACAATATAATTTCCTTTTTATAATAATATGCAAGTTATATTAATAACGCAACAATACCAAGGCCTTGGATTTAAATAATTTCGTTGTTTTCAATTATGAACCGATATATCAAGCACGAAACACATTTGGCCGTTATAAAGTAAAAGATGTGATTTAAAAAAATGTAAACCTAATTAATTCATTTTAAATGTAAGAAAAAGCAGAAAGCCTAAAACAAATTACGCGATGACTTTGCTAATGTCCACATGATCAAGACCTGTGTCTTAAAAGTCTTTAGTTACCGTCCATCTATAGAAAAACTAGCAAGATAATAATCAGGTCAAAAGCACCGCCGAAAATTACAAAAAAAAATTATGAAAATTCTTACAGTATTTTAAGTTATATTCCGAAATGAGTCAAATATATTGTAATTAAATTTATGTAAATATAAATGCTTATATGTAACGCTCAATGTGACTCTTATCACGTTTTTTTTCATTTTTTCCAAGGTGAAAACCTTTGTGCGATAATCTGAAATTTTTTAAGTGTACCAAGTTTAAAATTTGCTTATTGTCAACATAATTTGGGGAACGTGGAATTCCACTTTAAATTTAAATGGAATCTTTCTACAAATACTATTTTTAATTTGTTCATTTTTGATTGATTCACTTTCTTATAAGTCACCGAAAAAAAAAAAAAAGTTATTTAAAAGTTTACATGAAATAAAACACATAACATTAGGCTCAGGCATTAATGAATTTCCATATAAAAGATAATAAATCAGTATAATGGTTGTTATTATTGCCATTGTTATTTTAATTATTTTAATTATTATCAAAAGAAGGCGCAACATGTAAGATTGTCTATATTTGTTGAAATAGTTTCAAGAAATTAAATAATTTTATATTCCTTTATAGTGTTTCATCATGGCTGGAGTTGAATGCTTGTCGTGGTTGAAATTGCATCAAACCTTTTAACATCACTATTTCCAAACTATAATCATGGTAGCTTTCTATTTCAAATGTTGTATAAATTTGTCACGAAGACTTTTGCTTCGAAATAGTGGCAATAAAATTTTAAGTTCAGCTCTAATCATGGGATAGCGAATTGTGAATAGAGTAAACTCTATAGGGCATTTCACTACCAGACCGACAAACTTGCAGGGGGTGTAGGGGACACAGAGACGACTCGAAATCACATAGCAATGCAGGGTCGAAAATGCCGCAGTTGCAAGCTATGGCTCAAAGAAGCAGAGGAAAAGAACAGAAACAGCAACACATTAATGGGACAGAAAACAATTTATTAAAAGGTTGTACTACAGAAGGTGTTCGAAAATACAACCAGAAGTCGTCAGGTAGGCTTGACAGCGACGCTGCATGGCATTCCTTAAGTTCTGGAAGATTCCTTGCATATCGCGTATCCTCCAGGCAGCTACAGATATTCCAGCGACCTGCTGTTCAGCGCCATCTACCACAAGGCTGCGAGCGCCGCTGTCAAGCCAGCCTGAAGACTTCTAGTCGTAATTCCGAACACCTTCTGTAGTACAACCTTTCCAATAAAATGTTTTCTGTTACATTAATCTGTTGCTGTTTATGTTCTTTCCCTTTGCTTCTTTGAACCATAGCTCGCAACTACGGCATTTTCGACCAGCATTGCTATGTGATTCCGAGTGGCCTCTGTGCTCCCTACACCTCCTGCAAGTTTGTCGGTCTGGTAGTGAAACACCATGTCTACTACAATCTCAGAGAATCAAAATCGTTTTCCCAATCATATATATTATTATATATTTCATGACGAATGTTACATTTGTAAATTCTATTTATTTATTTATTTGATTACTCGTAGACAAAATCTTCCGCATTAAAATTTTTGCTGGGTAAATGCAATAAGATATATTTTGCGAGATCTTCGATCTTAGATGTAATTTATTCATTCTTAATTCTGTTAATCTAACTTAAGTATATATATTGCAACATAAGTACTGTTTGGATTATTGTATTTTTTTTTCTTTATAAATTAGTAAATTGAATAATTAAACAAGTAAAATGAATCAATTTCTTTCCAAAATTCGCCTAGGTTTTAACAAAACAAAACTAACACATTTTTTACTGAAAGAAAATTATGAAGATGTTAACTAGGCTGAAACAAGAGTAGTAACTAAAGTGCTGCAGGTGTTAGCTTGCGTCTATAAAATTTGGAGAACTTATCGTACCACCGCTGAAAGTAGCAGTTAGAAGGCCAAAACCTAAAATATATCAAATTTTCGATTTTTTAATATTTTGAATCTACCCTTTTTCCTCTTTCTACTGATATATTACTTTTGTTTCTACGGCAATCAGAAGTTGGAAAATTTTTAGTAATTCTGTTTGTTTATCTGCTTTACTACTAGTGCGTTTATTTGCTTTAAACTTCATTTTCTCAAAATGTTGTTTTTTTTACTTCGACGTACCTTTTTGAAAAAACTATTGTACATTATGCTTTGAAATTGTTCTTGAACATTCTATGCATATCCCTATTTAATCTGAGGTGAATTGTTTAAACTCATAAACAGAACCTTATTTATTATTGTCATTATCTTTGAAAAAATTGCATGTTTTTGAAATTTGAATGTGGTTTCTACTTCAGTTTTTTTTTTATGTCTAAGCTTTATTTAATTATAAATTTAACTTCAGATTATTAAGAATTGTTTATTTTATGCATAAAAAATTTTTCAAGTCCATATCTTAAGTAGTTTATGATAAAGGGTACATTAATTTAAGATGACGGGTACAGGGATTCCGACTGCCCTTAAGAGAATACCGAATTCAAAAGAAAATGCTTCATAAAAATAAAATGTAGAAAATTTTATTAAAAAAGACAGTTTATTGTAAGTTTAAAAAACGCTGTAATTCTAAGCCTTTTGGAATCAATGACTTAATTCAAAAATCGGGGAGTTGTCTAAAATTTACAAAAAATATCCAAGAGGTAACTTTCAGCAAACAATCAATTATGAAGAAAGGATCAAATAACAAATCCGTCTGTTTTATTGAGAAACTGTAGACAATTAGAATATAAAAAAACAGAATCAATAATTAGAAATTACTTAATCAGGTTATTTGAAAAAACAATCTAATTATTTAACAATGATTAGATTATTTTAAAATGACGCAAAGTACATTTAAAATTAAAGTAGCGGTAAATAGAAAAAAAAAACAGTTTTCAAATGTTATATTTGACGAAAATGACTAGAATTAATGCATGTAGTTGTATGTGACAAAGGGCATAGCCGGATAAGCATTGGAAACATGCCTTTCAATCGAATTTCCTGATTTTTTTCCCAGATGTGGCTATATATCTGACAATGTATTTCCCCTATTATCACCCTATAAATATTGATATTTAATGAAATAAAAAAGTTTTTCAATTTTTTAAAAAACAGATTTTCTTAAAAACTGCTGCACGGAACTTCCTGCCATTAACTCAGCATATATAGATACCAAAGATGCATAACTGGTAATTTTTGTATAATTTTCTGTTAATAAAAACTGTGTGAAATAGCCACATAAAAATTCAAAAAAATAAAAACCATATCTTATGTTTATCCGAAAATTACAATATTCTTGTAAAAAATTCCCCATATGTGCCGGTATATTCTGTATAAATGCCGAAAGTTTGCGTTGGGTACTACATATAAATATTTACAAAAATGCATAGTAAAATTATTCAAATTCATTTTAAGACGTGTTATGGGGCGGGGCTACTCAACTTCGACATCCGAATAATTGTTGGAACAAAGTCAGCAGACTGGATGTCAACTGGTGTATTTTAGATTCCATTATGCATATAAGTATTATTTTTCAACTTCATGTTCATTTTGATATCGACAGCGTTGATAATATTGCTCATGTGGTCATTAAAATTTAAAATACAGCAATTCTGTAACCGTTTATTCCAAAAATTCTTCGGGTGTCGAAGTTGAGTAGCTCCGCCCCAAATAACGCCTTAAAAGGAACTTCAATAATTTTAATGTATATTTTTGTAAATATTTATATGTAGTACCCAACGTAAACTTTCGGCATTTATATAGAATATATGGGCACATATGGAAAAATTTTTACAAGAAATTTGTAATTTTCGGATAACCATGAGATATGATTTTTATTCTTTAAAATTTTTATTTCGCTATTTCACACAGTTTTTATAAACAGAAAATTATACAAAAATTACCAGTTATGTATCTTTGGTATCTATATATCCTCAGTTAAGGGCATGGAATTCCGTGCAGCAGTTTTTGAGGAATTCCGTTTTTTAAAAAATCGGAAAAACATTTTTTTCTCATTAAATATCAATATTTATAGGGTGATAATAGGGGAAATATGTTGTCGGATATGTAGCCACATCTAGGAAAAAAATCATGAAATTTGATTGAAAGGCATGTTTCCAATGCTTATCCGGCCCTTACTCAATTGGAAATTTCGCGCGCTTTTTTTTTTCAATCGAAAAAGTCATGTTATATTAAAAATTATTAGAATTTTGATTTTTAATTACTCATGTCACACACCGAATTTCAAAAATAAGCCCACGTTCTTACCTCCGTATTTTTTTTTTTTTTTTTTTTTTTTGTGGTAAATTACATTGTAATTAATCAAACTATTGCCGAAAAATCTTGTTAATTTCATTGTCAGATGTCAGTGGATACATAAGAAGCTTGGATTACCATCCAGTTTCTGTGCTTCAATTGTAATTTTTTAGTATTTCTACGTTTTAATTCCATTTAGGTATAGCAGTTTTTTGAAAAAAAAAAATGCTTTTTTTTTTTTCAAAATAAACAAATCCTCATTTTTTTAAGGCTCACATTTGGATAAAATTATTGTTACCTAAACAGCACAATTTGAGATAAACAGCAAAATTTGTTCAATAGCATATATTCCATACCGATGCGCTAAACAATTTAAAACTTTCCTTGTTTTAGCGTACAGTGTAAAAAAAAAAGTCTCAAATTGACAGAAAAAAACTGTCAATTTCCGCGTCAGTGGAAAACCGTTCAATTTACAAAAAAATATCTGTATTTTTTATTAAGACAGTTTTTTCTGTAAAAAAATATAGATTTTTTCTGTAAAAATTACAAAATCAAAATTTTTTACAGAAAAAGAACTTTTCGTTTAAAATAGTTTTTTTCTGTAAAAAATACACTTTTTATCTGTAAAAATTATAGATTTTTTTTACAGTGTAGCTTTACTATTTGTGAAAACAGACATTTTTATATTCATAAAATCTTATGGAATAAAAAAATATATCCTTAACAAACACCGAACTTTACTTTAAACAGAAACATGAGAATATAAGTAAAATCACAAATAATAAATGGACGGAAAAGTGTTGCTGTATCTGAAAAAAAAAAATTACTAATTTACCTTTACTTTTATCATCATAGCCTTTAAAAATATTTTCGCTACGATGAACTGACGCCGCCGTGACGAACTGATACCACGACGAATTTAAACTACGACGAATTGATGCCGAGATTAATTGTTCCGCAATGAATTGTGTGAGACGAATTGACGCAAAACCATTCGCTTCATTTATATTATCGTGCACAAACAATCAATAAATTATTATTTTTGTTTCAAGAGTTAATTGTTATTTACACCAATTTTAATGAATTAATGAGGGACTAAAAGGACTAATTTGCTATAATCATGAGATTTTCAAATGTTTTTGCATATTTTATAAATAAAAAAAGGATGTTATTCATAACCGAAATCATTAAAATAGATTTATGATTGTGAAAAATTTTTATTTTATGAAAATTACTTAAATATAATCTGTACAATAGAATTCAAAAATTAAAACTCACTACATAATTCGTACGAAAGGAAACTATATTGATAGATTTCCAAAGAATGTAAAAAAATTAAATTATTCATATCTTAAATGATTAAAATAGATTTATGATTTCAGAGAAGTTTTATTTTGGGAAAAATGACTTAAAATCAAATACAATCTGTGCAGGAGAATTAAAAAATTAAATCTCACTAAATAATCCGTACGAAAGAAAACTCTATTTATAGATTTCCATATTATGTAAAAAACAAAATTATTCATATCTTAAATTATTGAAATAGATTTATGATTTCGGAAATTTTTTACTGTATAAAAATGAATTAAAATCATATACAATCTGTGCATTATAATTAAAAATTTAAAACTCACAACATAATCCGTACAAAAGAAAACTATGTTTATATATTTACATCTTATTATTTGTTGCTTTGAAAGTACCTTTGAAATGACAGCTAAACAAAATATCAAATTAAATATTCAATGCCTTTATCCAGCATTTCTTTCTTACGGTTACTCCAGCCTTGTTTAAATATTTAATGAAAGAATCAATTGGGATAGGTGAGGAGAATAATGTTCAAAAATTCAAATACAGTGACCTTCTACCACAAAATAAGGATTACTTTGGGCTCAATGTAACGGCAACCTGACGAGTGTTGAACAGTGGCACTAATTGCTGCAAGCAATTACTTTGGCTAATTAGCGGAGATTGGTCTCAGATTAGTAAGCTATGAACAGCTGAAATCTCTCTGCCCCCTTGTGACGCCTCCGAGGCTAATTGGTTTGCTGGAGCCCTAGGGATCGCGTCAATAATAATATTTGCCGGTGTTTGCATCGGTTAAGCTAGAAAAGGATTTTTCCTTAGGCTACAGCTGACAGTTTATGTCAAGTATCTTTGTATAGATTAAAGATGTTAAGATACGTGAGGAGTTTCGTGACAATCTAAATCTCGTGGCTAAAAAATGTCTGGAGGAATGTAACAGAACGTAAGGAGTAAATTAGAGGTACGTAGTGGAAAATAAAATGAAAAATTGATCAAAAATTTCAAGTATAATATTAAAAGGAAAGTCTCTTTAATAATTTACTTGAAGTTTGAAATAATATTTCAACCTATTATAAGTGTAGAAGCTCCTTGCGATATATTTTTTTAAAGTATGAAAATACATATCTCAGAAAATATTTTAGCATTTATTAGATTAATTTAAGTAACAAAGACAAAGTACAGAATGCAATTTTTACTCATTTTTGCACTCATTGAGAAAATGGAAATAGTGCGTTCTATGTTTTTATAAGATAATTTTATCAATATATTTTCTTTAATCTCATACTGCATTTTTTTATTTTATTTATTTATCTATTAAGGATAGGCATCAACTTAAAAAAAAGTATAAATACGAAAGAGTGAAAAACGGATGAATAAGTGCAGTCATATACAGAGTAATATAGTTTTATTATAAAAAATATGCGACGTTACGTGTTTATTCTAGATAACTTATTTCTCAATTAGTAAAAATAATGTGAAAAATATTTTTTTGTTTTGTTTTCGGTGGATTAACTAATTAAGAACTGTGTCTAAAAACAAAGCACCAAAGTTTCAAAGTAAGATCATTGTGCTTTAATAAATGTGACGCGATTTGTCATAAATTAGTCACATTTAGGGCATATTCTTTGTTTTATAAAATATAAAATGCCAATTATAAACAATAAAAGATTGATTATTTTGCTTTTAAATCAAAATTATTTTTTTTTCCAAGAAATGGAATTATGATATAGGAAAAATATAGCAAGGTTATTTTCGTCACATATACAGTAAAACCTAAATGAGATGCATAAAGTACCTAAATGTAATAACGCATTTTATGCACGTCAGTTCATAGTATTACAATCAGTTTTTTTTAATACCTAAAACTCCATTATAATTAAATAATGAGTCATTTAGCATTCATACTTTAAACACTTAATACTTTGACAATTAATAAACAAGCACTAGCAAATGAATGACCACTACCACATTAAGTTAATAAAAAAGCGATATTATTGTATGTTCCATTTTACTGCTGCTATTAGTATGCTATGTAGTAAGGTTAGTTGACATTCACAGATAAAAAACAAAATGGTAGTCATAATCTCTGGATTATTCCTCGCACTTAGTAAATATTGAATCAGTTTTATAATTAACTATGTATAAAGGGAAATTATCCTAGAAGAAACGTTTTAAATTAAATATCTGGTTTCGGGTTTTGCACATGAAATCCGCGATGTTTGATTATGTCTCATTTATATACGATTCTTGCTTTAGGATTTTAGGTACAAGAACTCTGTTACATTTACGTGTGTTATCATATTTAGGTACATTGACCTTAAATACCAGAAAATCCATTTGGAAAACAAAAATGAAATGTGCTATTTTTTAAAATCTACAATCAATTATAAAGATATAAAGCATTATATGTGTTACTTAATAATATAAATTAGATATTTTTTAATTATTTTTTAAAGACTAAGACGCTATAAATTAATCTTTTAACTACATTAAAAATACATCTGACTTTACTGCTAATTTAAAATTAACAGTACAGAATAACAGTTAGTTTATTTTGAATGTTTTTTAATTTATTTTTGACTATTTATGCATTTGTGATTTCATATTTGAGCTGTTTAGTATTTTACTAAGATAATGGATGGAAGATATTACAAAGAATTAAAAAAGGAGTATTGAAATAAAGAAAATGAATCACAATTGTTTAAGATAGCGTGAATCTCTGTTATTGCAATTACACAAATGGCTGTAAAATTAAAACAGTCACATGGTGTTCTCACATTGCAATCGTAAATTTTTAGCGGGTGTTCATAATTTTTTCTCAAAATACATTCTGTTATCGTAGTATCAAAAATATATTCCTCAAATATTCCTCCTTCCTATAAATTCCTCCAAATATCCCTCCTTCCCATAAATTCCTCCGTCATATCAAAAATATTTTTCTTTGATGATAATAATAATAATTCTTTATTAAATTAAACTGTTGTTGACGCGACACTTCACACGATTCAGCACTCGCGCACACCGCAAAAGTGCGATTTGGGATTCCGTAACTTCAACTGCGTATAACTTTCTTTGCAATACAGTGATAATAAAATATAACACATTATTCCTACCCAAATTTTAATGAGAAATTGGATTTTGATATTTATTTTGATAAAATAATTCATTTTTTAATGAAAAATGTGAATTTAGGAAAGCATGTTGTCAAAAAACGCCGACATTTGAAATTTTACCCCGTGCGAGTTAGCATAACGGTGGAGTTAACCGGCTAAACTATGTTTATCACAATTGAAAAAAAAAAAAAAAAAAAAAAAAAAAAACATAAACTGGTATATACTCTCTAAACTTTTAAAAAATGAGAACTTTTAATTTATCACCAAAAGCTTGAATCACCCTTTTTAGTAAAATATAGATTTCGTTTAACTGTAACTGCGCCTTTGGGCCTTCTTTCAATGAAACGTTTTCTTGGTGATATTACATAGATAACGAAATTTTCTATATTTAGTGGATACATCACTCTTACACGCATGTTAATAAAAATATAAATAAATATTTATATATATTTTTTAACTTTATGCTTTTTGGACGATAAATACGTTCTGGTGAAAACGGTTTAAAAATACTTAATATTGATAACATAAAAGTTGAAATAATAATACATATGATTGAAATAAACTGTGAATAATAATATTTTTAACATTAATTGAAGTTTAATATCTATTTATTAATAAACAAATTATTGCAAGTGTCATTACAAGTGCCTATATCATTTTTTTTTTTTTTTACTTCTTTAAAACTGTACCCGTTTAGTGCCATGAAACTTTTTGACGTAAAAACAGATATGACTAACATCAGGATTTTTTCCGTTAAAGGAGTGTATTGTTTTTAAATATTAATAATAGATCAGAAATAAGTATTTTTTATTTTATTTTTTACGACTTATCTCTTTGAAGCATGCCTACAGACACACGCTTTTAGAAATATGAGTTTGTTTTAAATATCACGTGCAGTCAGTTCCTTGAATGACAATGTGAATTGTAAAAAAGTACACACACCATATTCTTATGGCTGTGTGTATTATCTTGTTGTTCTTACATTTTTTCAAAATTTTCAAAGGGGTCAAATAACAATGCTAATAATTAAAGATAATTTATTTTCATTTATTGAAGTACTGTTTTCAGTCGGGTTGTGTCCTTTAATTTCTTAAGCTATATTCACGACATAAATTAAATCTTTAAGCTCAAGATTCCAAAACTCCACAAATGTGCATGAGAAATAGAAATAAAGGCAAAATAAAAATGAATTACATATGAAAGAATATTTATTCTTGCGATTACAAAAAACATACGCCTGTTTATATAATTTCTTATAGTCATAATTATTGTATTGCGATGTCGCCAATTCTTTAGCAATATATTTGTTGCATTAATTGCATTGTATAAGGTTCCTGTTATATAATTTTTTTTACTTTAAACCATTTCATAAATATCTTTAAAAAAAGAGGCTTCGATAAGGTTTGGTTAAAAATGTTTTCAGGATACTTATACAATAACAGAATAAAAATGGGGCCTTGTCGCTATATATTTATTTCAAGAACAAAATGTTTTAAATACATATCCTGTTAGGAATTCATCAATCGCATGAGGTCTTAGTTATAACTTTTAATGTGACCAACGTTTACTTTTCAAGCATCAGAAACATACTACGTACATAGCTGTAAACTTTTAAGCTTTTTTCTTAACACTAAAGTTTAATAGTAAATTTTGCCACATTTAACCTACGAAATCAGCAATTCAATAGGGCAAAATTTTCTATTTAATCTCAATGGCAACAAAACAGCGCAAATTTGGCAGCTATGTACAGTCGTGGGAAAAAAAATTAAACACCCCATACTAATTCTGAAACTAATTATAATAGAAGAAATTTACTGGTACCAAACGATTGGAAGTCTACTTTTAAATGATGTACATAAAATTTGCTTAGGGGCCATATACAAATCAAAACCAGACCAAACTTTGTTATTTTCAATTGCAACACCCAATTTGGCAAAATATTTTAAATCTCCAGTTCAAACTATGCATAGAAATGAATTTTCAAGTCATTTGGATGATAACTTTTTGAATTATAAACATTCAAAATTTAGATATTCTAATGTTAAATCACATTTTTATATTTTTATTAATATCTCCTGAAATTATAATCCTAATGTGATAACTTTTTTCTTTGGTTATAACACTAAAAAACCCAAAAATAAATACATTGAATTTGTAATTTAAAAAAAATTATAATATGAATTATGAAATTAATATTCGAAAAAATATGAATTGCAACCTACATTTTTTTTTTTTTTTTGACTATTTATATTTATTATGACGTGCTTGATGCGAATTCTCAATTTCAAATTTTTCTTCCGAGTAGTTTCCGAATTAAAGTAAAAAACGAGAAGAGTAAAAAACGTCAAAATTCTGGTTTATGACGTCTATGATGTCCAGAAAAGCCTAATAAAAAAAATGCATTTTACTCATTTTATTGAAACATGTAGGCTGGCAAGAGTCGAAATATATTTATTGAGTAAAATGTTCATATTGGCAAGAAGTAATACATTAATAGAAGTGACACAATCATTCTGTAGCATTTCAACAATCGAGTACTGAACTTCAATTTGGATACAGCCCCTATAATATGCTCATTTTATAGTAATTAATTTCTCGGAAACTATACATTCGAATTTCGTGAAAATTTGGATTTAGGCAAATTGAAGGGTGTAGAACCTATTTAAGGGGTCAAACTTGTGTATTGCTATTGAAAAAAACAAAGCTTGAGTTCGTTTTGATATGTAGATGGCCCCCTAAGCAAATTTTATATACATCATTTAAAAGTAGACTTTATTTCCGTTTGGTACCAGTAGCTTTCTGCTGCAATAATTTGTTTCAGAGTCAGTAGGGGGTGTTTTCTTTTTTATTTCCACGACTTACATATATTGCAATTAAAGTTATAAAACAATGTATAGAGTAGTGGTTCTAAAACTTCTTTATCTTACGCCCCACTGAAAACCATACGAATATAAAAACACTAAATGAGCTCTTTCGCAAAAGTTGGAAATTGGTTATTGATCCTTTTTCTGCTAAGGTAAAAATATGTTTCTTAAAACTTAAAAAACTCTTTTAATAATAGATAACTGTATACTACCATTCACAAAAACGTTCTTTCGTCCATCGTATATAAGAGCAAATAAATGTTTTTGATTCGTTGAGGAATTCTGGAGAAATATATACAGATTCAACTTTCATACAGATATCTTCATAAGATAAAAATCTATCTAATATCATCATTATGAATTCGTAATTGGGATGCTTTTAAATTACTGATAGTGTAAAAAATTAATTCTATTATTTTGCATGGTATGAAACAATCCTACATAAAATAAAAGGACTAAAATTATTGTTTTGAAAACTAAGCCATTTTATATTTTATTAAAAAATAAGGGTAAATGTTCAAATTTATATCATATTATGTAAATAATCAAAATAAACGTGTATAAAACATTAGCCGAGATACTGCCGCAAAAGGAATGAAATGATGTTAGTGGATATTGCTGGACACGAAAGGGGAAAGACACACAAAAAAAAAAACTGCATAGGACAAGTATCAGCAAAAGGGTATCACGTGATGTATTTTATTACCTGAGGTAGAGAAAAAGAGAAAATACCTTTGTCATGCTCTCAATTTTACTTAATCATTGTAAATTAATGTAATGTAGCAAAAATTTTATTTATTTTTTATTTTTTGCTAAACAGTGTAATTTAACACCGGAGTCATACATCTAGATCACGTGTGTCAACTGAAGGGATACATACGTGTTACCACTATTTCTGAATAGTTATTCTTTCCTTATTTAACCTGAGAACGATGAGGGGAAGATATCTATTCGGAATTACAGTATAACTTCAAACATCCGCCATGATCGGGACTGAGAATATGCCGGATTTTTGAAAATTCCGGATTTTTGAAGGAATGTCAAAAGTAGTTAACTAGGGATATCAAATGTAGTACCATACTCTTAATGGTGCCTTTAGCCATAATTTAATTCATTATAAGTGCTAATTATGTAAGAAAAAGAGAATTAAATATAAAAAAAAATATTACTTTAATTAATATTTTCTGTTACAGAAAAAAAAAAAAAAAAATCTAATAAAGAGTGAAATTATTTCTTCTCTTGTAAATTCAGAAACATCGATGTCAACTTTGTTTGCTTCAATTTCTTTTGGCCGTTCTTTAACAAGTTTTTTATTTTCATTTTCTACAAATGAAAAACGTCGGTTTCGGAAATACAGTCTTATTTCTCTAAAGCATAGATTAATTTTCTAGTCAAATTTATGCATTTTTCTACTGACACCTTTTTTTCGGCCGGTTGTTCATCCTCATTTTCTGAGTTGCTACTAGCACTATCAGCTTTTTTATTTAGCACGACGTCAGCGATCTCGCTGTCCATTAAATTATTCGTTCTTGATGCATTTCCTTCAATGCTTAACCAATTATCTATATCACTTTTTTCGACACTTAATGCATTTTAAGATTTTGCGTGTTCAATCAGCTCATAAATTGCGGTCTTTACACGGGTAATCTGGAAGTCTGAAATACTTCCTCAGCGTCGATGTCGCCGTTGCCGAAAATTCGTATAGCCATATACTATTCTGCTATGCATTTGCCAAAGTTGTCCCCAAATATGTCGCCTTTGCTAAGCAACGGTGCAGCTCACAGAAAATGTGTTGAAAATAATCGCCTCTGACAAATGAAAATAATAATAATAATATTAACTCAAATATTCTTTTTTTGCATTTTTACTTTCGATCTTGACGTTTTTAATTCATAAAGAATTTCTATTTTTCTCCTCCCATAACTTGAAAGTGTAAAAAAAAAAAAAAGGGAAGGGAAAGATGGTTTTGATGCCGGATTTTTGAAGTTGCCGGATTTCTGAATACCGGGTTTTTGAAGTTATACTGTAATTGTAAGAAGCGGATTAGATAAAAGTAATTGGTTTACTTAACACAACCATATAATCTGAACAGAATGTATTATAAAAATAGTTAAATTGTTGGATTTTTTTTTCTCATCGTGAAATAATTTTTCATTCGTGGTTGAGACAAATTAGAGGTCTGCACGGGCCCTGGCCCGAGATGGATACCATATGAGCCATTTTCAATGAATGTTACTTTCGCGAGAATAAGTATAATTGTGCGTCACGAGCCGATGCTAGTTTGACTACATCAATACAGAAATGTAACATGTCGATCGTAGAGATCGGCATCGGACAGTTATATGGTGTCTGAGCCCGGGCTTAATTTTTTCAGCAGACTCGTGCCGCTCCGAGATCGAGCTTGCATTTTTTTCCTACATAGTAGAGCCGGGCCGGAACTGGCCTGAATTGTTTTCAGGGTGTGTAGGGCTAGCAATATGTTTTGTAAAAATATTAATAGTGATAATGATAATGAACTTCTGTTACCGTAATCTTTGGAGATATACCTTAAGGTGGTTCTCAAATTCACGGCTCAACAACGCGAAACTTTCTGACACATTTTCGGACTAACTTTTAACTGTAGAGGTATAAAATTGACAGGATTGACTATTGAAAGGATTTGGAATCGAATAGCGTTTTCTATTATTAATAAATAAATTGCTTATCGGAATATAACATATTCTTGTTTCGTGACTGCAGGTTTTTCTCCTTTCCCGTGCTATCGCTTCCGGAATTTCGATTCAAAACGATAACTTTGACAGTATTTTCTCAAAGCTATATTTCCTTTATCAAACAATGGATAACACCATTCAATTACATAGTTTCTGAGTAAGATCACCTGCCAATCTTATACGTTTCCGAAAAGAAGTGAATTCAGAAATTTGTCAGTAGCTCCTTTGGACTTGAGAAAAGCCTTAATAAATGACAGAGAAATATTTTCACAAATCTACTTTTTATTATACAACTTCAAAAGTTATGATGATTTTAAACCTCTTTTTTTTTTTCTTTCATTCTAAACTACATTAATTTTTTAATGAATCCTTATTTGAATTGTAAAACGTCTAAAAATCAAAGTAATCATTAATGTTGTTATTGTTTATTTTCTATCTTGCGAACGCATCGTAATTTTAAAATGTACTGTAAAATTATCCCATAAATATATATGCAGTATTCTTTAAAGGAATCTTAATTGTATGTTAAGAAAAATGTGAATTTTTTGTAGAAATTGAATCGGGCCGGATCGGGCCTGATTTAATTGATTTTTACACGGGGCGGGCTGGGCCTGTTTTCACTGATTTTTGTACACGGACCGGGCCAGGCCGTGAATTGTGAAAATATAAACGGGCCGGGCCGGGCACGGACCCATCTTTTAATTTTTACATCGGGCCAACAGCTTTCGTTCGCGCCGGGGCATGACCGGTCTTGGAAATTCCAGCCCGTGCAGACCTTTAATCAAACACTTCTTATAAAACTCGTGGATGTTTATTTTAACTTTTTAACACTTAGAATATTTATTCTTTGCGTTTTGCCACAAAGCGTGTACGTATTACTGCATAAATGTATAGAGGGGGTACAAGAAAGAGAGATGAAGTATATCTGTGTAATAATTTAAATTTAGTAAATTAGTTGTTATCGGTTTGAGAAAGATCAGAAACAAATAATAAGCGCATGCATGATAGAGATGCTATACACTGGATTTTTTTTTTTTTTTCTTTTTTTCTAAATCTTAATATCCGAACATATAATATATCAACGAACAAAAATACACAATAACCTCTTTTGAATTAACACGATTCCGAAAACATTCTTTATTTTTAGAAACCTAGCAAATAATATATTTCCAACATTTAAAGTGGCATTTATAAAAACAAAGCTCTTTTACTGCCTCTGATTTTCGGAAACGTTTCAGAGCAGTTTTCTTTTAAATGTATTACTTTATATATATATATATATATATATATATATATAAACCAGAATATCGGATTTTAGGATACTATTAATTCTCAATTAAACATTTTCAGCTACGTTATTGAATTATAGCTGCGAGAGTAACAAAATAATATTAATTTTACTGTTAATATGAATGCTGTTAATTTATCATATCTGTTTGTAAAACACGTTTCTACTGGAAAATGGATTACTATCCGAAAAACTAATATTTCGGTTTGATGAAACTGATTAATACACTATCAAAACTATTCTTAAACATTTCTGAAAATCAACGGCAGCAAAACAAACTTTGTTTTTACAAATGCTTATTTAGATCTCGAACATATATATATATATATTTGGGGGGGGGGGGGGGGGTTATAAAGAAAAAGAACGCTTTTCGGAATTGTAGGAACTCGTAGGAAGTTATTGTATATTTTTATTTGCGTTTATAATACATTTTTCTGGATTAAGAAGCATTTGTCTTTTTTATTACAGTGTAGGTATTTTTGTGTATTATAAGATAAAATCTTTAACAGACTTCAAAATTACGCGTGCATTTCCTTCAAAATCCAGATATATGAGTACATAGAAAATGTAATTTAAAATTTAAGATATTTTAAATACGGTTCTTGACAGACATTAGCTATACGCTAATTTCTTTTCATTAAGGTTCTAAAACGTTAAAGTTTAGATAAACTTTTTAAAAAAATCTAAAAAAAAAAATGTACATAATGTAATCGAATTTTCTTTATTAACATCAACGTAATAATAATGATATCAAAAAATGAAAAATAAAATAAAAACATTAAAAGTTATCAAACCAAAGAAAACACTCTAACGCAATTTTTTTGAGAAAAAAATAATATTATGACGAAATATAAGAAAAAAGAAAGGAATTCGAGAATTTAAATTAGCTGTGTGATTGAAAACTGAAAACCAAGGGCATGGAACTCATTAACACCATGATACTTTTTCAATCACTCCTTAAGCTGCGATACAGGCTCTTCTCGCGTTTAAAAAGATTATGAATCTTTTGAAAATCAGCATCCCTGCGATTTCGTGATATTAGCAGAGCCTTAAGCGTTTCAGTCGTGCCCGAACAAACAGCAATTTATCGCGAAGAAAGACACCGGGCCCTGTTTTAATATTAAAACTAAATCCGATCTTCGTATGTATTTTCTTTCTTCTGGCACCAGCTCAGTTCATTAAGAAATGTATCTCCCGTTTGTAGGATGCTAAATTGAAGTGTTGAAGCTCGGAGCCTTGGTGGGAGGGGGGGGGACGCAAGGGGGGGCCGGTTCAATCATTGAAAGTGGAAAGCCCGACTCTATATGGAGCGGCTCATTATGTATAAAGGGTAAGAAGGGTGGAAAAATAGGGATGGGATGGCGGGAGGGATCAATATTTTGTTATATGGAAATAATGAGTTACTCGCTTTTCTTAGGTGGGATCCTTTTTTTGCGTGTTTGTTTAGAACACGCAAGGCAAATTGGTTGTTGGAAGAAAGGGCGCGCTTTCCTTATTAGCCTGATTGCCGGAACACTGCTTTCGACACCTATTCACCGCGTCTGCGAAAAGATGCGTGTTTACGCTGCCGGGAAGGAGAAGGCCTTTGAAAAACGGAGGTGAGGGGTGGGTAAAGTCGTTTGTTGACTTTGTGTATAAGTGCCGAAATAGAATTTTAATAATCATGAGAGAGATAGACTCAATTTAATGTTGCTTATAATTGATAGCTAATGAATGTAATGTGGAAAATTAGCTGCACTCTGCCGACTCACCATAATGCAAATATTTTAAGTGATGTCATTTGTTAAAACCTATTAGCTTTCAATGACGAAATAGATTACAACTAGGTAATTTTAACTCTGACATATATTTAATATGCTGTCATGGCTTAGATGGGCGCCTAAGGCGCGTGTAAAGAGAGGGCCATCCCACCCCTTCGAGTAGATTTTGAAAATTAATAAAAATGGACGCCTTTACATCTGATTAATTTGAAAAAGAGTGCTAAAATTTATTCTCCCAAGTAACTTAAACTAATTAAGTACTAAGTGAAAAACATAAATGAGAATTTTCCGCGCCTCCCCCCCCCCCCCAAAAAAAAAAAAACTGCGATTATTTGCTTAACTATTATCATAAGGGGAGTGTTTTGGTAGCGCAACCCCCCCCCCTCCTTAAGGGGACAAGGGACCCTCAAACTCATTTTTTTAATTGCATTTTAAATACTATTCAAGGGCACACTATATGAATTATGGTATATATTTATTACACAAGAAGTAAAAAAAAAAATGGAGAAAAATAAGGAGTTTTCCTGAATATTTTAAGCGTTATCAAGAACTTTCAAAATGTCCAAACCTCATTCCATATCAATTAAAATCCCCAATATTTTTTATGCCAGTTTTGTTTAACTATACACATAAAACTGTGCACAGTTTTTTAAAACTAAATATAATTGGAAAAGGTAAAGGTACTAAAGTGCAGAAATATGATTCAAAAATGCTGAAAATTTCATAAAATTTAGGAAATATTTTTTTCCCTTATCTTTATATTCAAATATATAAAATTCGATGCACAGTTTTATTTGTATATGTAAACGAAACTGGCATAAAAAATATTAGGGATTTTAATTGAAAAAGAATGAGGTTCGGACATTTTAAAAGCTCTTGATAACGCTTAAAATATTCAGGAAAATTCCTTTTTTTTTCTTCAAAAAAAAATTTTTTTTAATTTTTTGTATGATACATATATGTCATAATTCTTATAGTGTGCCCTTGAATAGTATTTAAGGTGCAATTTTAAAAAAATAAAAAATGAGCTTGAAGGTCCCTTGTCCCCTTAACGAAAATAAGAGTAAACTGTTTCAGTTTTACCCTTTTGTAAAAAGTTATTAGAAGTTAATTTTTAGATTTTCAGTATTTCATTTTTGTTAGATTTTTGCATTGCGCTTTATTTCTATATGTTGAAAAAATATCCTATATGTAGAGGTTTGAAAGTACTCTCTCACAAACAAACAACAACAACGAAAAACGGCCTTTCAGCTATTTCCTACTTATAATTTTGAAAAACTTAGGTAAAAAGGTATTTTTGAATATTTCATATTTCATGTTAAATTTTTGCAATGTGTTCTTTGTTGTTATGCTTAAAACATTTTTCTCGCGGGGAATTCTCACAAAGCAGTCTTAATTTACTTTATTTCCTGTTTATCCTCAATTTTTAAAAAGACGGAATATGCTGGTGCAGCAATAAATATTAAAAAACTGATATGATACATAATATGCAGTTAAAGTCATAAATTTCTTAATACCCTGCTGCTGCTTTCAAATTGGTAGCACGTTTTCTTTACGGCTGATAAAAAAAGACAAAGTTCTTTCGAAACGTGTCCTGCATTTCTGTTTTTTATTGTGTTACTAAGGCTAGACTCAAATCCAAAAATGTAACTTTATAACATAAGTTTTAATTTATTTTTGTTCGGAAATGCATGAAACTAGCAGGTGTTGTTGTGTGTTCAAACTGTTTTTTCTGTTTTTTTTTTTTTTTTCCAAACGCAATAGATTTTACAGAAAATACTGTTAAAATAGGAGTTTTGAACCAAATTTCCGTGCGAAAGTAGAATAACTATTCAGGAGGGGTGAAAAACGTGTTTGTCACGTGATCAAAATAATATTTAATTGCAATAAGTAACAAACAATAAGTAATTTATTTATCAAAACATGGAAAACACAGTTCAATTCCAAATCGCTTCCATAGTCAGGCCTTCCAATTTTATATCTTTCCGTTTAAAAAAATGAATTTGTAAATGTGTCAAAACGTTTTGCGCTTGTTGAGCAGAGCAGTTGAGAATAACCTTAAGAAGTTATTGCCATTAATTCTGGTACTACATTTGTTCCAAAATCTTGTCCTTCCCAGGATTTTTCTCTGCTGCTACCCGTTATATCTTCCAATGTACTACCAAATTAATTTTGTATCTAAAAAATCTTATCTTATAACTTTTCAAGTCTTTTTAAATATTCCTTCTTTTATGTATATTTCATTTATTTATTATTAAAGCACTAAAAAATGTTTTAAATTAGTCATAAAACATTTGTTTCTCAAAATAAGTGATTGGCACTCAAAAAAGAATGGGGCCAGATGTACTACGATATCAGAACTTTAGAGAAATTAATTTTAAATACTTTAAAATTAGTTTTCTTGCTCAACTTATACATTTTTAAATATGGAAACATTTCTACAAATACCTTTTTAATGACACATTTTGAGTTAAAATCTAGAGGTTGTTTTTTTTTTTTTTTTTCAGATTTAATACATTTCTTATTAAGAAAGCAATAAAATAAAGTGCTTTATTTTACGACCAGTTTCAGTTTTAATCCGTGCATATGTATTATTTCTCATATTTTATTAAAATTTCATATATTTTAAAAATAGAAAATTTATATTGTTTCTCAAGAAAGATCATAGATTTGTCAGTTACGTTAACTGATCATTAAATTTTCATGAATTTCGAAAATTTGTGAAAATTTAAAAGTATATATATTACGATTCGAATTAAAATTCAAAGTTATTTCTTCTAGCGGAAACACGTTGAAATAAATGATTTACAAATCATTTCTCACAGGCCAGACCTACTGACATTTATAAGCAAAATGATAAGTAAATAAATGCTGATTGAGTTATATACCTCATGCAATCTGCATACGAGTAAATTTAAATGTATGGATATAAAAATATGTGAAAAGTAGAATATTATGGAGGGCGGGGGGAGTAAAAGTAATATGACAGTTTTCATAAAATGATTTTTTAATCAACATAAACTTCAACATAAGGATTAATGAAACTGGGGGGAAAAAAGTCTAAATATTATTTTTTTTTAAGGCAATTTTAAAATTGCGAAAATTTTGTCGCACTCTTTCTTCATGTGTGGGAGGATAAGAACATAAATGTAAAGTAGAAGACAACTATGAAGAATTTATGTTTTAATGAATATGATACTTTAACAGATCTTAGATAAATGGGAAGCATGATTTGGCTTTATTTATTAGGGTTATTCTAGCAAACACATTTTTTTAGCATACTTTTTCGATACATGGCAGTTAATTTTTATCAAAATATTTTAGAGCTTTTACGTAATAGAACACATAAAAAACATATATTTGATGAAGATTGATGATTTCTGATTTTTTATTTTATTTATTTTTTTTTATTATTTTTTTTTTTTTTACCTCATATTCCGGCGTTTGAGGCACACTTTTGAAACAAGAAAATTGATCAAGATTTGCAGGTGCGCATTATACGCAGGGCGTAAAAATTAAGAAGAGATAAACATAAGAATTAATATTTCAATATTAATGAAAAGAAAAGAAGACAGTTTTAATTGAACGAACCATAGAATGAATCCAAACGTTTTGAGGGGTATTCAGGTAGAATGATAAGGCTTGGAAGTATTGTACGTCCTCAGTTCAACCCCATTTGCTCGTGTTTGTTTCTTTACGTTCGTTACAGTTATAATGCTTTTTTATGTTCTTTATTGTGCTCTCTTGCTACATATTTCGTAATGGTTTCTTTGTAAAGAAGGGGATGCGCGTAATACTCTGAATATATCAGAAATAGAAAAATACAGTCTCAAATCGGAGGTGTGCTTTATGCGGTGGAACGTGGCCGCCATATACAGTAATTTTTCTTTATGAATAGAGGCATATTTGTATTTTTTCATTACATGCTACACCAAATTTCCTTTATTTGCGTTGTCACTTATTTTGTAAATGTGATAAATATATTATCATTCAATAATGTATTTTTTATCTCTGAAAATTTCTTTATATGTAAATTAAATTTTCTTATAAAGAAAAGTTTTTTTTTTTATGTTTCAATTACTGTTAGAAGCCTTTCTTGTATCCTCCGTTATAATAATAGCAATCTATTTATATCAAGGTCTAACAGAATATGAAATTTGGTCGAATTCCGTTAGTTCTTAAGGTAGCTGTTGCGGGAATCGCGATAAACGCAGAACCTGTTGAGCGATTTACACACAAACCTAATCCGCGTCTACAACTGAGGAGGTTGTCACAAGATGGCGGCTGTTTTTTTTTTAAATCAGATCAACAATTTCTGATTATCGCCGAGCAAACTTCCACCACTAAATTTGAATAGAAAGTTTCGTCTTATTTAAGGCTGTTCTCAAATCCAAGAGCGCAACTTTTTGACACAAGTTTTAATTTATTTTTGTTTGGAAACGCATGAAACTAGCAGGTGTTGTTGTTCAGGAACTATGTAATCGAACGGTGTTTTCCGGGTTTTTTTTTTTTTTTTTTTTTTGCAAGCCCAATACATCTTTCAGAAAATATTGTGAAAGTGGGCGTTTTAAACCGAATTTCCGCGCGAAAGAAGAATAACTACTCAAGGAAAGGTAAAAAAGTTTTTTTCACGTGATCAAATCGCTTATAACTCAATACGTAATTTATTTATCAGAAAATGGAAAACACGGTTCGATTCCAAATCGCTTCCATTGTCATGCCTTCCAATTTTATACATTTCCGTTAAAAAATGAAATTGTAAATGTGTCAAAACATTCTGCGTTTGTTGAGCAATCAATCGAGAACAGCCTAGGTAATATGTTCAGTATATGGCTGACCACATTAAACTATGCTGCTTTTGGCTTAACTTAATTAGAGCTTTGTAAATTCAGGATATAGTGTAAATTATGGTATAGCTGCCAACTTTTATGCTTTTTCATTACCACTAAAATTTAAAAGAAATTTTTTAATTACTGAACCGCAGAGTTTGCCGATTAAATATGGAAAATTTTACTCTTAGATTTAAGTGGTAAGAAAAAAGCGTAAAAGTTGGCAGCTATGTTATGATAACTCAGGATACTGGAATTATGATAACAGATTATTACTTTTGTATTACAAATTTCTTAAGTGTGAATTTCAATTTCTAAACAGAACTTAATATTTACTCTTGATCAGTAAAAATGAGAGTTTTCTTCGGCAAATGCTTTTAGTCTGCAGACTCCAAAATTTGTAGAATATATAAGTAAGTTAGTTATTCCGTCATTTGAAGAAACTGAAAAAAAAAAAAAAAGTAATAATAGTGCTTAGTTTGAGAAAAATCGATATTTCCCTCTCCTTCTACTGTCCAATTTCTGTAACCTCTCTCCTATTTAACATATTTTGATTTTAAAATAAAAAAATTTGATGTCAGAAATAGGTACAGTGAAAATCCTTATAATATTATAAATGCGAAAGTGTGTGTAAAAGTTTGAATGAAGTCAACGTCTAAACAGATGAATTAATGCTTTTGTATCTTTGCCCTTATAGATGAATTATAACCAGGAAAAGATCTTAAGCTATGTATTATTTATTTTATTCAAATATTTTTCTTAGTAATTCATAATTTTTTATACAGAATCAATTGACATTTTTTCGATAAAATTTAACCATCTTCTCGTTGCCAAAAAAAAAAAAAAAAAAAAAAAAAAAAAATTAAAGTCCGGAATAATAATTTCTCCTAAATAATTACTTTGCAATTGAAAGATTTTCACCTGAAAAAATAAAATTAAATTAAAAAAAAAAAAAAAAATTATCATGAATGTGACGTCATATTAGAAATAAAACGATAAATTTCAAGTATATCCTAATAATATAAGGAGCATTAATATGATAATAATAATAAGTACGGAATGCAGGCGAATAAATAAATAAAGTGAAAAAATAGGTATGATGACGATGAGAGTTATGCAATAGAAACTGATATATATGGAAATATATGGTTCATATATGGAAAATAAAACGGGTATGCTTTGATGCTGAAATAAAATGGTCTTGAGTTATGGGATCAATTCTTATTATTTAAAGAAAATTACTGTCAACACTTGACGTTTTATAGTCTGCGCACGGTTAAAATAGAGATTTATTTTTTAATTTAAAATTCAAATAAGTTAAACAAAAAGTTTAAAAAGAAATTTATAGTAAATGTCTATAATATGCACAACGGAATTAGCCATGTGAGAAATGACGTCATGATCAGCTGGAAATAGTTACTTTCATTTTAAAAACTAAAAAATAAACTCGATTGGCTGATTTTTTTTTTTTTTTCTTTTCTTTGGACGAGTGTTAATTTTTAAAGCCGTTCATTTCAGAAAATGTGAATAAAAGTTATTTGATATATTTTTTTAAAGTGACATTTTTGTTCATAAAAACCTAAAGGTTTAATATGGTTGCGTCAAAGTAACATCATTTTGCTCTGCCAATATCAAAATTAAGGCTCGGGAGCTTGAAATATGTTAGAGACACGTTTGTAAATCTTTGTTTGGCAACCGGATTTTAATTCCACGCAGTTCTGTTAGCTTTAAAAGAGTAAAAATATGTTGTCGTTTTTAATAATAGCTTTTTAATGTTTGTTTTTTTTTTTTAAATTGATTTTTGTACAGTCTTATAGGATGCAATTCAATCTTATACGATGCAAATTTCACACAAAATACCACCTAAAATACAGCACAACCTCTTTTAACTTAAGTTCTCGGTTAACCGAAATCCATTTTTAAAGCTTTTTTTTTTTTTTTTTTTTTTTTTTCACTATCACATTCCTTGTGTGCAAAATCCATTTTGAAAGCTCTCTTTTTTAACTATCATATTCATCGCGTGCAAGCGGTCTATTCCGAACGACGAGTACATATAAATATTTTCGATCCCCTTTCTTAGAATTCCTTTGAATTTAACGTGAGCTCCCGTAAGCTGCGGAGTGGAACGAACGAAGAAAATGAACAAATTAGCGATTCTGAAACTTTTGAATGTTTTACAAAAAGCTTTGGCTTGGCTGGAGCAGCAGAAAAATTGTGATACCTGCGAACTAACAATATTTAAAAACTTCGTGATAGAGCCTCAAAGCAAAGGCAATAGAAACTAGGACAAAAAATAATTGTTTCAAACCCTTGTGAAATATGTAAAAGGTACTTAATTTCAAAATTAAAGTTCAGGTAATATATCCCTGTTTCTGTTTTGCTATTGCTTTGTTTTTATTCAGCACTTGTTACCATAATAACAAATAGCGCATATATTACTCCTTAATCTTACAGTCGTGGCCAAAAGTTTAGGACCACCGTTCAGAAACTAGTATTTTTACAATTGAAACCACTGCTAACGTCTTAATCAAACCAATGGTGTCAGATGGCGTCATTCCGTCTGGTAGTGGAGTACTGTATTCACTTTTCGTTTGATCTTTGAGCAATAAGCGTCGCAGACGCAATTGTTGCTTGTTTTACAAGTTTTGAAAACCTATGAAAATGGGTCAAAAATCGTCAGTTTCTGAAGCTCAGCTTGCACAAATTGTTATTCTTCATAATGAAGGATATTCTGAACGACTAATTAGTGATTTAGTAAGACGTAGTAAGAATGCAGTTCACAATGTGATCAAGAAATTATGTTGATGCCAAGTACTTATGTTGATGCCAAAAGGTGCGATCGACCTCTTCAAACCACACCTAGGGATGACCATGTCATTAGGAGAATAGCAGTTCGTTCTTCAATGAGTTCCGCAAGCAAGATACGGCCAGTACTGCTTGCAAAAGGTGCGGATGTCAGTCGTAGAACAGTAAGTCGACGTTTGTTCGACGACTTTCATTTAAAATCCCATAAACCTGCGAAAAAACCCAGGTTAACAGCGGCCATGAGAGCTAAGCGCTTAGACTTTGCCAAAAAACATGCCAAACTGACAATTCGTCAGTGGCACCTGTTTTTTGTTTTCGGACGAATCTACCATACAGCAGTTCTCTACACGCAAGTACTATGTCCGTAGACCTCCCGGAAAGCGATTCGATGAACCTTACACTTTACAGACTGTTAAACACTCCTCAAGTGTCATGATTTGTATTGGAATGTCAGTGAACGGAACGGCTGCATTGTTCTTCCCACCACCAGGAATGACTATGAATGGCATAAAATACGTGGATTTGTTGAAGGAAAAGTTAGAATTACACATGACCGTTCATAAATGCACAATTTTTATTCATGATGGTGCACCATGTCATCGCTCTAAAATTGTTACTCAGTTCTTGAAGACGAAGAAAATTCAAATCCTTGACTGACCTGGAAACAGTCCCGATTTGAATCCAATTGAAAACTTATAGACTCTCTTAAAGCACAAGGTCTCTGAGAAACAGCCAACAAGTGCTAAGTAACTGGAAAAAATAATTAAGGAAGTTTGGGTGAAAGAATTATCAGCTGCATACTGCCGAAGTCTGGTAGAGAGCATGCCAAAACGTTTACAGGCCGTAATAAAAGCTAACAGCAGACCAACAAAAAATTGATTTTTCTGTAAAATTTATGTTTAATGTATGTAATTTATATGCGTAGAAATGTAATATTCATGTAATAAACGGAGTTTATAATTTTACTAACAAGTGAGTATTTAACTTATTGTCTGGATCTTAATTTTCAGAGGTGGTCCTAAATTTATGGCCACGACTGTAAAATTGAAGAATTCTCGATTATCCGAAAAATTCGATTTTCCGAAAGATGTTCGGTTTCAATTACTTCGGATAATCGAGGTTCTACTGTACACTGTAGTAGTAAAATTATCCCAGCGTTGTTTTTTCGTTTTACGGAGAGAGATTTGTCGCTTTCCACGATTTTACTTGTCCCTCCTTGTTTGATTGGTTGCAGTTTCATTTTCGCGATTGTTTATATTATTTGGCACAAAATTTCACCTTTTTATCACTGAGTTACGTGAAGGCACCTATACATAAGAAATACCGCATTGTTTCCTATAAAATGTGATAAAGAGTTGGTTAATTATATATTTTTTTAATTATGGAGAGAGAAATGTTTTGCTTAATTAATGCATTTATCTTTCTGTTTATGCTACGTGAACGATGTCGAGGGTAGCAACGAGTATACAATAATTTCCATTCTTTAGTCTCAGTCAGTGACAGCTCCTGTACAGTCGTGGAAAAAAAAGTAAACACCCCTTACTACTCAACAATGTATCGTAGTAGAAAGTTACTGGTACCGAACGGTTGGAAATAAAGTCTATTTTTAAATGAAGTATATAAAATTTGCTTAGGGGGCCATCTACATTTTAAAATGAGCCCAAACTTCCTTTTTTTCAATGGCAATACATAATTTTAACAAGATATTTCAAATCTTCGGTTCAAACTATGCCTAGACACCAAATCTCAAGTCATATGAATGATAAGTTTCTTAATTATAAACATTCAAAATTTAGTGCTTCTAACGTTAAATTACATTTTCATATTTTCATTAATAACTCCTGAAATTATACTCGTAATGTGCTAATTTTTTGTGGCGCAATAATACTAAACTACCCAAACATAAATACGCTGAAATTGCAATTTTTATAATTTTATGATATGAATTATGAATTAATATTCGAAAAAATTATGAATTGCAACGTACAATTTTTTTATGGATTTAGATTTATTAAGTTCTGTATTATGAAAATTCAAAATTCCACATTTTTTTCCAATTATTTTTCCAATTATGCTTAAAAAACGGCTAAATAATGGTTTAAGGGGCCGTCTGTGACAGAAATGACGATATATTTGGAAATTTCATATGCTATCCTATAATCTAGCAGTCTTCAATGACTGCTTGAGTGGTGCTTAAGAAGCCTTGATCAAGAAGTGGGCTTTTTCGGTCAACAATCGAATACCGAACTTCAATTGGGATACAGCCCCTAAAATACGCTCGTTTTAAAATAATAAATTTCTCGGAAACGAATCACATAAAAATTTGTTTTTAGTCTAATTAAAGGGTGTAGAGTTCATTTATGCTGTCAGAATTGTGTACTGCTATTGAAAAAAAAAGTTATGGTTCGTTTTAATATGCAGATGGCCCCTAAGCAATTTTTATATACATCATTTAAAAGTAGAGTTTATTACCAATCGTGTGGTACCAGTGACTTTCTTCTACGATAATTTTTTGCAGAGTTAGTAATGGGTGTTTACTTTTTTTTTTTTCAACGATTGTACATCGATGAATACTAATTCCGAATGTCATTCTTCTTACATTCATAAAACATGTCCTTTTGACTGTAAAACTGTATAAAATATTATTAATTAAATTAAAAAAATCAAAAATTTGATGAGGCCGATGAAGGTTAGAGTTGCAGAAAAGCTAGAGATCCTACCTACACAACTTCCAGGTTGTGTAATATTTAAACGGAGCTTCTGATTGTAAAATAGTCAATGAAACATCGTCTTCATTTTGAAAGACCTATCCAATGATATGTTACTCAATAGGGTGCGTAATTTTTTTTTTCTCTACCGCAATTTTGTATTTTACGGCCGCTATTTTGAATTTATAAAAACAAAACCTACCCTATAACCATCGGGCCGTTAAGACTAATCGATAGAGACCTCATTCATTAAAATCGATCCAGCCGTTGGGATGTTTCGAGAGTATAAAGAAATCCACCTACCCAGATACGCGTAAAACTCATATCCCTTCTTGGCAGTTGGGTATTTATGCAATCTTTCGATAATCTTTGTTGTTTTCTCTTATAATGATGTCCAAAATGCATTTCACGAAATAAAGTTTTGGAGAATTGAAAATCATCGTATTTTAACGTGAAAAGTTTTAATGTGGAATCTATATTTTATCAGAAACATCTTTAAAGACCCTTATGTCACCTATCTCACTGGCATTCATTAGAACTTTAACAAAGAGCAATTTAGCCTGGACACAATCACTAGCACTAAACATGACCGTTTATATGAAACATGGGAAATTAATTTTTAACCTTCTATTTTTACCAAAATTCTCCTATGAGGATATTACCGTGGATCAGAAAGAAGTGAATAAATTCTGTAGAGATTCGGCAAACTTACATTAAAAGTTACCTACTGTCATTCAAAAAAAGAAAAAAAAATGAAAAAGAAAAAGAAAAAAGAAAGAAAAGAAATCTATTCCATTTATACGATTTTTGTCGTGAGTTTAAGGGGACTCCTATCCTTTGAAATTTTATTTTTAATTGCGATTTTGATATAATACCTTTTCGGCATATTACTAAATGTTTTTATGAAAGAAAAGGATTTACTAGAGAAACAAAAATGCAATTTTTATGGTAAAATTTTAAAAAGTTAAGAAAATTTTGAAAGGTTACTTCTCCTACACTATAAACTTTTTGAATTTTTTTTTTTCTTTTCATGCTTTACTCACACGTATGTTCTCTAATGCTAGGTTTAGGATTTCCAAAAGGAGAATTAGTTACAGAAAAAAAATACGTAAACTGTTATGATACATGTGAAGAAATAAAGTAAAAATGACTATTTACCTATCATTTTTATCTAAAAAAATATAAAATGTTTATATTACTGAAAATCTGATTCCTAATTTTATGAAATGCACCCTAAGAATCGTCCAAACAAAATAGCGAGTCAATCGAAAAGTATATGTTGAACTTTTACTAGTTTGAACATAAAGATTGCAAGTTTGATACATTTAGGGTAAAAAAATAAGGGGGGGGAGGCAGAGGGGGCATGTGCCCCGGGCGCCAGAACGAAGGGGCGCCAAATGAAGGATTATACCTTTGGAATAGATCATTTTCTTCTGATTGACTGATGGCTTCCATTATTATGAACAGCCGTTATAAATGAAGTGTTAGGTGAAGATGAAAGAGCAGCCGTAAAAAGTTAGAGCTCTGATTTTCTGGTCAGAATGGGGGGAAAAAAATGGCCATAATTTTTTTTTTCACCTAACGCTGCATTTATAACGGCTTTTTCATAACAATGGAAGCCATCTGTCCATCAGAAGAAAATAACTCGGTTAAGCGGGATTCGGATAATCGGGACTGTACTGTATATTTCATTTTTTAAATGATCGTTAGAATACATTTGTTGGTGTTCAGAGGGGAGTCATGACCCCCGTGACCTGCTCCTTGGATCCGCCATTGTAGATTGCGTAGTTCAGCATTACATAATTTTTGATTACATATTTTAAATTTAAAAATAAGTCGGCTGTTAGAAAATTAGTAAAATTCTCTTTGTAAATATACTTTGTGGAAGAGGGGGAGGGGGACAAAATCCATGTTTGCTCCGGGTGCAAAAAAGGCTAGTTTCGGCCCAGGATACATTTAAAGGGAAACGGGTGCAGTACGAAGCCTTTTTCAGATATTTATATTCATCGGATGTTTACGTAACTTTACCCGACTATACTAGACTGTAAGAAAAAGACAAATGTTCCTTAATATAGGAAAATATGATATAACCACGAACAAAAATATACAAAAACCTCTTCCAAGTTATCCACAATTCTGAAAAGTGTTCTTTATCGGTAAAAACTACAGAAACCAAGACATTTTCGAGATTTAAAGAAGCTTTTATAAAAACAAAGTCTCCTTTACTACCACTAATTTTCGGAAACGTTTCCGAGTAGTCTTTTTAAGTGTAATTATCAGTTTTCTCAACCTGAAATATAGGTTTTTCGGATGCTATCAATTCTCAAGTATATATTTACATGTTCAACAAATATGATTTACAGACAAACATTATAAATTAACAGCATTAACATAAAATTAATATTATTTTGTTACTCTTACGTGTACAAAGTCCGTTTCGGAGCTAAAAATGTGAAACTGAGAATGGATAGCATCCGAAAAACCGATATTCTTGCTTGGGGAAACTTATTAATACACATTTAAAACTACTCGGAAACGTTTCCGAAATTAGGTGGCAGCAAAGGAAACTTTGTTTTTATAAATACTTCTTTAAATCCCAAAAATACATTAGTTTCTGAAGTTTCTAAAACTGAAGAACGCTTTTCCGAATCGCGGTTTACTCGAAGAGGTTATTGTACATTTTCGCTCATGATCATATTATATTTTCATAGATTAAAACACATTTGTCTTTCTTTTTACAATGTGTAGATATCTAAATACAAATATTGGAAAACGGATATTTTCGACATTTTTCGCAGAGTGGAGAGGGACCCTTTCAGGGGCAAGTAATTGCTGCAAGGTGGAATTCACACCAGAATTTTTGAAAATTTTTATTTGAAAATGTGAAAATGCAAATTTACAGCTTTTTCTCACTAAAGTTATGACAGTAAAATTTTATTCTAAAATTCTTGTACAAATCTTGTTTAAAATTAATAAGAAAAAAATATATATTCACCGCCCTTCGAGGGGTTGAATAGACATTGGAGTCTTTTTGTCGAAAGATAGAAATATGTATGTTTTTGCATAAACAAACACCTATTTTGAACTTTCAAAAACTAAATTATTACTATCCATTTTTACTGGTCTCCCACTCGGTCCTTTTAAGTAATACCACATTTTATAAAGAAAAACATTCTTTCTAGATTTTTCTTACAAATATTGCAGACACGTTATCGGAAGGTGTTGCAAATGTTGTAAGAACCTAGCCCAAAATATTTTCTCAGAAATACTAGTATTCACAAAATGGACCAGTGGGATTCAGCCTTTTAATGAAAAATACGCTTTTTGCACTTCTGTTTCCTCATCGTTTAGCGTAACACGAGATTTATTTGCGTGATCTCATCTGAAACCAATAAAAGAAAATGCACATTAAAATATATATGGCTGTCTAGTCCTTGACAAATTATTTTGTTATATTTTACATATTTAACAAAATGTCGGATATTCAAATTTAATGAGTCAGTTTTTAACAAAAAATCATACTGTGTTTTGTTTATAAAAATAAATGAATATGCATTTTTTAAAGCATCGACCAAGAACTGGGGAAACGTAAAAGTTTTCATCTAAAAAAAAAAAAAGGACAAGGAATCGATTCATCTGTTGCCGATACTTCAGGTACCTATTATAAAACGTTGTTTCGAAACAATCGCGCTTGAGATATCTTTTTAGTCTGTTTTTATAGAGAACACCTAACACATTTCTAGACACAGCTTGTGTAATTATAGGGATTTTTATGTGGGATTTGCTTTCAAATGCTCAGAAACTATTGCTCTTTTGAATTATATATTTTTTCGAAAAATTATTATTATTTTTATATATTTAATACTCTTGTTTCCCATTAAGTATATTGTAAAAACTGCTTCGTAAAGTTACTGAAAAGTATTGGCTGCAAAAAGGCCCTTTTATTGCAAAAACGCTTATGTAAATCTCTGAAATATTTTGTTTTATGTTACTTGTAATCGGTTCTTCACCACTGATCTTTGAAGAGATGTTTCTGAAATATTGGGTGACAATGAAAATTTACGAGGTCACATTAAAATTTTGTAAACATTTTTGGTATATCGGGAATTGTTTCTAAAATTTTTACAGTGTGCCTCTCAAATTAAAAAAATAAAATAAACAAATGCCAATTAATAAAAAATATTGCCAGGAAAGACGACCTTTTATTGCAAAACACTTATGTCTGAAATATATTGGTTTATGTTACTTGTTCGTGGTTGTAGTTCTTCACCTTTAATCTTTCAAGATATGTATCTGAAATCTTGGATGACAATGAAACTTTACGCGGTCACTTTAGATTTTTGTAAACGTTATTGGTAAATGTTTGGTTCGGGAAATGTACCTAAAATTTTTACAGTGTGCCTCTCATATCTAAAACAGTAAATTAATGCAAAATATCTTAAAAATTAGAGAACTGAAATATGTTAAACAGAAAAATTTAGATGATAAAAAAGTTTTTATTGATATTTATTTTACTGAAAAATTATACTGACTGATTATAAAAATACTTGTTAAACATCCACAGTGACAAATGAAAAACACAAAACACTAATGTTGATTTAATAAATTGTTTTTAATTTTTAAGGAGAAAATAACTGTTTAACAAAAAGATCGGTTTATAAAATGCACCATTTCATGACACCGTCATAATCGTTTCCTTTACAAAATTATATTATTTTAAAATATAGATGATAAAAATGTTTTTGTTGATATTTATTTTACAGAAAAATTATACTGACTGTTTATAAAAATACTTGTTAAACATCCACAGTGACAAATGAAAAACACAAAACACGAATGTTGATTTAATAAATTGTTTTTAAATTTTAAGGAGAAAATAATTGTTTAACGAAAAGATCGGTTTATAAAATGCACCAATTCATGACACCATCATAATCGTTTCCTTTACAAAATTATATTATTTTAAAATAGATGATAAAAAAGTTTTTGTTGATAATTATTTTACTGAAAAATTATACCGACTGTTTATGAAAATACTTGTTAAACATCCACAGTGACAAATGAAAAACACAAAACACTAATGTTGATTTAATAAATTGTTTTTAATTTTTAAGGAGAAAATAACTGTTTAACAAAAAGATCGGCTTATAAAAAGCACTATTTCATGACACCGTCATAATCGTTTCCTTTACAAAATTATATTATTTTAAAATATAGATGATAAAAATGTTTTTGTTGATATTTATTTTACTGAAAAATTATACTGACTGTTTATAAAAATACTTGTTAAACATCCACAGTGACAAATGAAAAACACAAAACACTAATGTTGATTTAATAAATTGTTTTTAATTTTTAAGGAGAAAATAATTGTTTAACATAAAGATCGGTTTATAAAATGCACCAATTCATGACACCATCATAATCGTTTCCTTTACAAAATTACATTATTTTAATATTTGATTCACAAAACAGAAATAAAATGGCTTCCAAAATTTTCGTACGCTGCCTTCAAAGTGAGTGTTTCACCGCGTTTCTGTACCCGAATTATAATTGCACAGCTTCCCCTCCTCCTCGTTAAGCTGTGCTTTAAATCTCAAATAGCCTATCTGTGTAAATATTGAAGTGTTATGGTGATGGTCCTCTCATTGAAGTGTTGAAACTATTTCTGCTATTAATAAACATGAACATATTTCCTAAAATACTAAAGAAAACTATTGTTTAGAAGCAGCGCTTGTTCCCACAAGATTATCATTAACCTTTTTTGTGATCATAACATAAACATACCAAAAATTTCATACAATATTATTAATAGCTAAGAACATTTTTTTACCCGACTACGGCAAAGCCAAAGGAGGGTTATGATTTTGACAGGCTATGTATGTATGTATGTATGTATGTATGTATGTATGTATGTATGTATGTTCATCTGTTCCCTCGTAACTTCTAAACCACTAATCAGAATTCGACAAATGACATATCATTAGAAGCGTCTTAATTGTCCGCTGGTTATAGGCTATATAGATTTTCACCAAATTCAATGTGGCGCCTTCTAGCGGACAAAATATACAGAGTAAAAAAATAAAGTTAAGCTAGATATGCCGTGTTTGGTATCATTTTAAAGCGCTTCACTTCAAAACCATAGAGGGTTTGTTTATAAGTGCCTTGGATCATAATAAGTTGCTTAAAAATCCACATGACAGTCAATCGTTAGCAGAATTAGATAGATTAAGAAATCTTCCTAGGTCATCTTAATACATGAAACCTTCAATCTACATTACACATTTACACATTACACTAACGACCTCATCCACTAATCGGTCCATTACCCATTTGCTGCCATCGACGGATATGTGCGTCACTACTACCAAATACTGGAAGCGTCATACGTCAAAAAATAAAGTTAAGATAAATATGCCGTGTTTGGTATCATTCAAAAGCGCTTTACTTGTACATTTTGAATATATCTATATATTACTAGCATTTGCTTGTGACTTTACCTGTATTCATGGGGTACTTTTATACTTTTTCAGCGTAGTTTTTTGTCGTAGTTGGGTTTTAGTTTTTTTACTTTATCTTGTTTCGCATTTGGGAGCCGAATTTCCATTGCAGTCGTATCAACATTTTATACTATAATATGCAGTATAAAAAAGCGATACTGTACCATCAGTACTACTATTTTTCTTGCTTTTTTTTTCAATAGTTTCCTTCAATGTCAAAAATATTTGTTTAAATCTTTGAGTTATTTCATAATTATTATTATTAAATAGTTTATTTTTTTCATTCGGGGAGTCATGTAATACACTGTAAAAATCTTTTCCTCTACGGATTCATGCTCAAGTGATGAAAAGGCGATTATCTCAGAATGATTGTTTTTGTTTTAATGTAAGTTACTTAAACATAGCATTTGTTTAATTTTACGTTTTGGAACGGAATCTAAACACTTAGTTGTTGTACATATATAACGTTATCACTTTAGGGGCAAGGGAGGGGGGTGTCTGACACTTGATATCGTAAGATATCTCTAGGGTGAGAGGGGATTTGTCTTTTGATATCGTTATCATTTTTGATCCAAACTAAATTTTCTTTTTCTGTTAACTTTTCCTTTACTTCGGTATAGTCTGTTATCGTTTTTTATCTTGTTATATACATTCTTGAAAATAAAAAATGAATGTTAAAAGCATTAAATGATTATAAATTCATTTTATTCCAAAATGCCACATTCGCCATTCCTATTCTTCTGCCATAAGCGCATATAATTCATTGTTAGAGAAACCAGGTTCTAAATTATATTTGTCATGTTTACTAGTAAAAAATGGGGACGAACTGTGCTCACCTGATTTCTTTATAAGAAGGTCTGCTTACCCCAATGCAGGGGGCAAATACAATAAAGCAATATTATTGTTGACTGCATTATGTAACAAAAAGCTATTATTAAATACGTTTAAATAACATTTCTTTAAAGTGTCATTTATATAAAGTTATTTCCTAAGTAATAGTGATATTTTATTAACTTATTCTCTTCATTTAAATCAGTAAAGCATGCGTATAATAAATCTATAACCGTATCTGTAGATCATTGCAAACGTATAAAAAGGAAATAAAAAATAAACAGATTTTTTAGACACTGATAACGAGATCATTAAGTGGGGGGGGGGGGGGGGGGGGTCGAGGAATGATAACGTATGAAATCGTAAGGGGGGTCCAGGGAGGGCAAAAAGTTGATAACGTTATATATGTATAGAAACTTATATCATACCGTAAAATCTTCCCTATTGTTTCAAGTCAAATAGATATATTTTGAACTAATTTTTTTTTACATAAAATGTGTCTTGTTTCTATGTTGTATTTATTTCATTTCATCTATTAGGTAAAATGTATGGTTCTGACTCTGAAAAGCCAGAAAGCAGGCAGATATGGTTTATATTAATAATTTTCTCTAGTATGACGCTAAGTAATATTTCAAATGATATACTTTTATGAGAATTCAGAAATAATAAATTTTAGTTTTAAAAATTTATTCCACACTTTCTTGGTCTTTGTAAAGTTTTATGTACTAGCATATTTTTATACGTCTCTAATGCTAATTTTTCCTTATTTTCTTGCAGGTAATTTCTTTTGATTGCATTTGTATGATCACTAATATGGACAGAATACTTACGTAAGTTACAATAATTATATTAAAAATATCTTAAAATATCCATGGACCTTTAATGATGCTACGAACATTATTTTCTTTCTTTTTTTTTTCGGAATGCCTTATATAAATTAACGCATAGTAACTTGTCTTAGTTATTCTTGCGCATGGTTATATATCAATCTTTAGTGTTTACATGATATTTTTCATATATACGGTAACATAACCTCATGATATCTTAAATCAGCGTATTCTTTCAAAGTAAAACTGAACAAGTATATATTAATTGACTTTAGCAATAAAAAATAATTAAGTGGTAATGGTGCTATTTGTAATACTTCGGCTATGTTCACTTTATGCAATTATACAACTTTCTAATGAAAATAAAAAAATTTCTCAAAAATTTAAACAATAAAAATTTAACGCATATTAAATATCTTACTGTAAACTATGTATCTTTGTATTGTATATTGTTATGGTTCTAAATCTTTTGATACTCAAAATATGCTGAGAGTTCGTACAGTCCTTATTTTTTATACCGCTATTTCCATATAGAAAACGTCGCCTTCCCATATAATCTCAAAAGCTTATTACAAATTCTATAATTAAATAAGTTGACATTTACATTTCAGGAATAGTACTCAGATATAAGGATCATACAAAGCCTGATATTATTACGCAATGTTTGCATGTCCAATTTCAAAAACATTATTCGCCATGCAGCAGAATTCTATGAGAATGAGAAAATTGTTCATGAGTATTTTGATTTTATACGTCGATTTGTATACGTTGAGACTTGATATCTCCTTCTGAAATAGTTAAATTAATGAGTTGCATATAAAACAACAAATCCTTTGCTATATTGGTGTACAACATTTAATATAGATGTAAAAATCTTAAAATCTTCTACAGTTTCGGCACACAACCGTGGCCATCATCCGGAATTTAAATGATTCACATTCCTGATGATGATCACGAATGTCTGCCAAAACTGTAGAAGATTTTAATGTTTTATTGTTTTTACGTCTATGTTAAATGTTGTAGATAAATATAGCAAAGGATTTGTGGTTTTATCCGCAACTCATTAATTTAACTTTTCATTATCTATGGTGTAATAGTCCAAATTTATTTATAATCTTTAAAAAAAGTTTTAATGTTTAAGAGAAAAAATACGAGAATTCCTATTTTTAGATAGAAAATGAGATAGTAATAACATTTAGTTGTTTATCTTCATACACTAGTAAATGGCACCAGAGCCTGATTAATTTAAGGGAGAAGTTCCACTAGTATTTCTGAATAGTAATTATGAACGTATTTAAACGCAGAATTTCTGTCATAAATAAGTCGATAATTTGTTTTCGGAAAAAGTGGTGGAAGCTTTCCCCTGCGATAACAATGCTTTGAAAGATAATACTATCCCATTTTTGATGTACTTTCCTATAATGTAGATGTGCTTTTCTCTACACTTAATATGAAGGACTCTTGTAGTTTATAATGAAGAGCCAGGTTTCTCATCTAGTCTCTTCATTATAATTAAGTAATTTATTGATGTTTTTAAATGTCTGGCTAGAAAACATCGTTAGTTTTGTCATTAATAGCGGTTTTTATATGACATTAATATTTTGAATTAAACTTTATTCAAATACAACTATGCATCTGGGTCGAATGGGCAAGAAACTCTCTTCTTTTTTACTTTCTTCTATCTTGACAAGAAGAAAGTATTGGTTTCATGAAAATTTTCGAATTCCAGTTTTCGACGGATTTACAAGTTTTATGGGTCAGAGATTCCAAAAAACATGTTTTTACAAAATGTCTGTCTGTGAGTCTGTCTGTCTGTCTGTCCGTCTGTCTGTCTGTCTGTCTGTCTGTCCGTCCGTCTGTCTGTATGTGACACAAATTTTGTGGGCTCTCTATCTCAAGAACTAATGCACGAAATTTAATAAAAATTTATATTCAGGTAGTCCCTGATATAGATTGGTGCTGATTAGTTTTTGGTGTAACTCGCTCTGCAGGTGGCGCTGCTATGTAGCATTTTGCAGGATTTCCGCAAAAGCTCTATCTCAAGAACTAATACACGGATTTTTATAAAACTTCAGATTCCGTTAATCCTTGATATGAATTGGTGCTGGTAACGTTTTGGTGCAAATCGCCCAACAGATGGCGCTGCTATGCTGCATTTTGCAGCATTTACACGATTTTCGTAATAGCTCAATCTCAAGAAATAATGCACGGATTTTCATCAAACTTCAGATTCAGTTAGTACTTGACATGAATTGACGTTTTGCCCCGTGTGGTGTAAATCGCTCAACAGGTGGCGCTGCTATGCTGCATTTTTTGAGATTTCCGCAATAGCTCAATCTCAAGAACTAATGGTTGGGATTTCAACAAACTTCAGATTCAGGTATATCTGGATATGAATTAGTGCTGTTTATGTTTTGGTGTAAATCGCTCAACAGGTGGAGCTGCTATGCAGCATTTTTCACGATTTCCACAATAGCTCAATGTCCAGAACTAATGCACGGATTTTCAGGAAACTTCAGATTCAGTTAGTCCTTGACATGAATTGATGTTTTGTACCTTTTCGTGTAAATCGCTCAACAGATGGCCCTGCTGTGCTGCATTTTTTGTGATTTCCACAATAGCTCTAGCTCCAGAACTAATGCACTGATTTTCATCAAACTTCAGATTCCGGTATACCTTAATATGAATTAGTGCTGTTTGTGTTTTGATGCAAATCGCTCCACAGGTGGCGCTGCTATGCTGCATTTTTCAGAATTTCCCCTACAGCTCTATCTCAATAAGTAATGCACGAATTTTCATCAAACTTCAAATTCAGGTATACTTTGATACGAATTGGTTCTAAATTGATGTAATTTATTTTACTATTTAAATGATTTAATTGACGTGATTTATATAGAAGAAAGTTTTGTGATGGCCACAACATACTAGTTATAAATAATTTTGTTTTCCACAAAATATATTTTCATAAAATTTAGGAACAATATTAGAAGGTATGTTTGATAGAAAGCGAGTTTGTGAGGAAAGTGCAGAAATTCCTGAAACCAGAAAATGGAATCAATGTTTCATTCATAAAGTTTTTCTAAGAGAAGGCACAAAATATTCCTGAGAAAAAAAAATTGATTGCAAAGTCCAGATTTTGATAATAATGCAAGTATAATTAATTGTTTATAAAAAGTGAATATAGCTATCGTTATAAATTATTGTAAATAAAGAATTTTTTTTTCAGAATGGCCTACAGTCTTACTTAAAAGTTGAAAAAATGTTTCTTCAGCACTTTCACAAATAGGGAAAAATCAGATGCAAAATCCTATGCAATATATCTTATTTGATGTACATTTTCCCGTGAACTACAGAAGATATTTCATTACATATGTATTATATATAGTCTTTTAATTTCGCATATGTTTTTTTTTTAAATTTTTATTCATTGTTTTCCTCTGTTATATCTTCATTTTGTACTGACATTCAATGCATTATATCAGCAATGATAGATTAATTCGGCTATTCGCCTGTCTATCATATGAAATACTGCATTTTTTTGCGACACGTGGATGTTCTTGCTGGCTGATGATTAAACACTCACGTTGTTTTTAATTTTCTATCGTATAATTTCAACAATATATTCCATTTCTGTTCCAATTTATGATTAAACCCTTTTTATTTCATTTATTGTTTGGTATCATCTACATTTCAAATATGTTTATGATCTTAGTATATTGCGATTTCCTGGTAGGTGTTATTTATTAAGATGTTTTCCATTTCTATATTTTTTTTACTATAACAAATAATGTAAAATAATATTACATACTATCTTTAATAAGAGACAAGCTGTCTTCGCCCGCTAGAGGGCCCCTAATTACATCTGTGTTCTTGAATTCAGTGTCTGACTACCGCAAAAGTAAACTTACTCCAGTAAAACTGAAAATATGTTTCTGACATTATTTATTATTGAAATTTTGCATTAATAGGGCCTTTAAATACGGAGGAAATTTATATATAAATTTACTGGTGGCAGTTTTCACCGGAGGTAATCAGCCCTCTCGACAGCGGTTACAGTTGAGGCTTCACTATTTTAAGAATATGTCTGTTCCTCTTTATTAATAGTTCCATGAATCTTACCTCATCCTATTCGTCATCCTACCCCATGGCTGGTGAGAGATGACAAAAATTACCCTTTTTAACACTTTCCAACAAAGTTGAAAAGTTTTTATGACTTCGGTTTGTCTGGTCGTCTGGCCATCTGTACGCGTTCTAACACTCGTAAATATACTCAGATTGCCCTGAAATTTTTGGATGTTATTCACGTTTACCATAGCATGGTCCCTATTTCAAATGAAGTTTGTAGCATGTTTAGTTCATCTACAGGGATAGTCAAAAGTATTGCATTACATTACGGCCAATGGAAAGAAATCGTTTCGAATGATTTTTAATGATGTTACACGCATCCAAACATAACAAAATTTATATGTATTTATGAAGTGCACTAAAATATGCAATCTGTAGAATATGCGGTGCAAAGAACAGCTATTATTCATGTACAGGGCCATGCAAAAGAATCGCGTTACATAATGATATACACTGTTAAAAATTTGCAGCATTCTGGCAGGTCATTTAACCGTTTTTTTCCGAAAACGGTTACACAACCGTAATTTTAACACTATTCTGACCATATCATTGGCCATTTTATGGTCAGAATATAGTTAAATTATGGTTATGAAACTGTTTTTTCAAAAAACGGTCGAATGACCTGCCAGAATGCTGCAAAATTTTTAACAGTGTAGAAGGGATTGTTTGCGGCGTATTTTAAGTATGTTAAGCTATTTCATATATAATGAAATTGATATACTTCACTGAAGTTTACTATAACTTATTCCATGTATAACACGAAGTGCATAGCATTTACAGGGACACACAGAAGATTTCAGATTCTATATTGTATCAGAAGTACTGTGTATTGGCGGTGATTGCTGGAAATGCATTTCCAATTATGATATGCGCTTTAATGTTTCACTACATTTATGCGTACTTTATGGTGTGTATAAATGCTATAATTTATATACAGGGCTACACAAAAGAATTCGTAATGGTTACTGGGTATGAGCGCAAATTGCTTAAAGGGGGGTTTTAAAGGAGTTATGCAATTTTACGCTGAACTGCATTTAGTTTATTAAGAAATGTTTGTATAATATACATAAAATGATATACAGGGCCACGCAAATAATTTGATACACGGCGTCTATGGGTCATAATTTCTGGAAATGTGATTCCAGTAGTTTTAAGAGTGTTTTAGTTTTATTTAAATTTTAGCTAAATAGTGGCATGTAATAAATGTACTAGGTAAACTACAGAGCTGTACAAAAGTATTCAAGTATGTTTCCATTTATTAGTATAAATTTCTGAAAGAGAAATTTCAACCTGTTATAGCGTTTTCTTGCTAAACATAATTTTCTCATTATATAGTATATATATCAACATACTGATGAAATACATGGCTGTTCAAAAGAATTGGAATACATATTTGGCTATGGACGGTAACTGCTGAAATCAATTTTTAAATGTTTACTTAGTTATCTCATTTACCTTATTTGCCTAAATGACGAAGTTTTGTTAAAGCTTTCACTGAGTGTTGGAAAGTGTTTCATAATCTATGCCGTACGCATGTTTTTTCTTTCTTGTTTTATAATCCCGTGTCTTGTCCCTTTTAAAGTTAAAACAGGCAATTGAAACAACTCATGGTACCAGACAAAGTATGCACGAAGTTCTCATGCAAATATCAGTTCATAAATCCATTCACAATGGCTAGGAAAAATTGTAGGAACTTAACTTTGCCATCTTACCCAGCCCTCCCTTATATATATATATATATATATATATAATAAAATGTTTTGCAATTATTAACTAATAAAGCACAAAAAAATCGACACTATATAACTAAACGAATAATTATGATGCTATGTAAAAATGTCTATCCAATAACGCAAAATGCACATATTGAAAAAACAAATAAATATCTAGGGGGAAATATCTACGAGCAGAATGTAAAAATATTACAAGATAAAAATGGAAACCTATGTTGCGAAACACGCTATCAAGGGCAATGTTCCACAATATAAATAAATCGCAATTAATTTTGTTTAATAAAGCAATCCAAGAAGCATAAATTACTTTACTCAAATTTCCCTATCAACTACGATACCACATGTAAAACAATATAATTTATGAATGGATAAAGTCTGAAAATCAAAACATAAGAGATGCAATATAGAGGAAACATTAAAAAATCACAAAATATTGTAATGTACAGATCTTAAATGAACAGAAAAATAATAGAAAAGTGCACTAACCATTTATATGTCAACCCCATGACCGTTCAAATGGTTTTGACAAACACGTGGAGTGATTGTATAATTATAGTTAGCAATTCACAGTTATTTTAACAAATTGTAAAATAACCAAAAAAATAACGTATAAAAAATACAATCAATTGTTAAACTAGTAAAACTATTAAAATTTAAAAAGTTTCAACTTTTATAACAACCCAAATATGAACAAAAATGAAAAGGATAAATAAGAATAATGTACTTCGCGATTATCAATTGTAGAAAAAACAATACTTATCCATAGATCACTTACACGACATCAGTTCTGACATCTCTGAACAAAAGTGATACTTAAAACACATTACAGTGAATTTATGGTTAGATATACATATAGATATGTATATACAAATCAACATATGAACGGGGGTATTTTGGGGGGTCTGGGAGTCGGTGAAAATATACCGAAATTTTCAGGAATTGATGTCCCTCCGGATGGCTACAATTGATATATTTTTACTTTTTCCATTGGAATCCGAGTTCCTACGTTTTAGGGAATTTCCCAGGCAAAATAGTAGTATTTTTTATAGAAAAATAAATCGAGGTTAACCCTTAAATGCGTAATTTTTTATTTTGTTTCGAAAAACTTACATATGATTTTCTGAAATGTTTATTACACAGGAAAAATAATGAAAAAAATCAGAGATACAGGGTGTCCATAATTAAACAACCCTACTTTAAAGTTATCTAAATACGAAACTATTGGTCAGAAAGTTGTGAAATTTTGTGTCGGACATAAAAAAAGAATGGGAATTTGATTGAGCGAAAAAAAAAATTAGTTCAAAATTTTGCCACCAGAGGGCGTTTTTAAATAAATTACACATTTAGCCACCGCCCACTGAATACTAGGCCTGAGCTCTGAGAAAAAAATGGTTGCTGTTGTAGGCGGATTTTTTTTTTCAGAGTTTATACAGTCCGTTCAATTCGAACACCAATAATTTTTAAAAGTTTTTACGCTTTATTTTTTTCAGGGGACGGTCTGTATATTTGTCTTACTGAATCTGAGAAAAATACAGCTTAAAAACGTTAAAAAATGTGTAAGTCACTAAAAAAAGCCCCCTGGTGGCGAAATTTTGAACTAAAAATTGTTTTCGCTCAAACAAATTCCCATTCCTTTATTATGTCCGTCACAAAATTTCACAATTTTCTGACCAATAGTTTCGTCTGTAGACAACTTTAAAGTAGGGTCGTTTAGTTATGGACACCCTGTACATTTTTCATATAATACGTCAATCTTTTCTTCCGTTGCACATCTGCAATACAAGTAAAAACTACTGTCGTGTGGCTGTTTTACACTAAAATGTTGCAAATTCGTAAATATTTTAATAAGTATGTCTTTTATAAAATTATTTATTTTATAAAACTTAACCTATAACCCTTTAATTCCCATGGTAGAATACGTTCTAGAAATTACGTAGTTCAGAGAATCTGACTTTACACCAGAAAGTTTCAATGGTTAGTTTCGATTTATTTAAATACGGAATGTCTGTTATTAATTAAAGCAAATATTGCTATTTTAATTTTCTGGTGTGAATTAGGTAACTAGGAATAAAAAAATCTATTAAATTCAAAACTGTTGTTTGCATATATGCAAAGCTGAGCACTAAAGGGTTAAACGCGCGAAATTTCATCTTATTTAAGGAGCAATTTTTTATAAGAAAATGCTGATGCCAAAGAATACGCTGAACCGTAGGAACCCTGTGGAAACTAACTAAAAGCAGTCACATGTGGCAACCCCGTATTCAGAATTCTTGATCCAAGCTTTGTCCTTTGAATGTGCTTGTGTACACACTGTTCACGTATTCATTGAATCCGTGAAATTCTATGTCCTAGTACTTACCGTAATTTCGCGCGTATACGCCGCACCTCTTATAAATCGATTTCCTACCAGAATTTATTTTAAATAAAATGTGATTTACTGCTTAGCACTTATTTGACTTCTTTTTTTCAATAAAATTTCCGGTTTGAAAAAGACTTAACTAAGCCGCGGCGTATACGAGGGAAACTACGGTACAATTTATTCGGCTGAAAAAAGTGTGGAATTAAAAGATTTGGTGACGTTCAAACTTCTGGGAAGTAATGTCGACCCACTCATTAAGACTTTGTTATAGGGCAATTGATGTTTCAGTTTTAAACGGAATAATTTATAATTAAGTAACACAATACTGGCTAAAAAGCTATTTTTTCTCCTTGAGTAATTTCCTCTGATAAGTTAATTTTAACTGTAATCTGTGCTTTTATTTCTGCCCTTTTCTTTAATGTTCATTGTTCATTTCTTAATAGTCAATATCTCACTGTTGGGGCAATATTATGCACAATTATTGTAAGATTTAGAAACCATTATTGATTTGCTACTAAAGAGTAAAAAACAGTTTTATATCCTTTCTTTACTTGCTAGTTTCCTTACTTTCCAGTAAAATACTCTTAACGTGACTATACGCATAATAAATTCCATATATGTATTCAATACCGACTTAATATATAATGAGAAGATACTTATTCTAAAGAATGTGCAACAAGTGAATTCTACCTAAGGTTCTTATACTTGATTATTTATCTATCATTTGTACTATTAAATAACGTGATTGCTAACACTTTGGCAGTAACATATATTAATTAATTTTAAAAATCACAACATAATGATTACGGAGCAATATTTTATCGCTTTTCGGATTTTACTTTTTCTCAACTTTTAAGTGAAAAATTATGTTATATATTATGCTGGCCTATCCTTGTACTGCACCCAGCAAAAAATAAAACAGAAAAATACATTAAAATTAATGTAGTTATATGATATTTGTTTCATTTTATGAAACTTCTTTACACATTAACTAATGACTTTTCAAATATTTCCATTTATATTTTGTTATCCTAATAATAATTTTATATTTTTTTTAAGAAAATGTACCATAATTAATTTAAAATGCTCTATTTTTCTACATTTTACATTATCTCTTTCTATTCTTAAGTATGATGTCTGTGCAGTAAATTAATAAATAACAGATTAAGTATTTTATATAAAGAGACTAATTTTATTTCATGCAACAATTTTCAAATTTTCACTCAGCAAAAAATCGTTGCGCATTCTGGCACTTAAAATAAACAAAAACTTTTCAAATATATGTGTACGTGTTAGTTTTCTTTAGCTTTATTAGGAATTAAAGAGAAAAAACTTATTTATTCTAAATTTCATAAGTCGATATTATCTTAACGCCGCTACAACAGACGAAAATTTCATTCAAATTTTATAAAAATATTTATCACCAGAAATATTATTTCAAAGTATTTAACTTATTTCTGTGTAGTTTACATTTAAGAAACTTCTGGTTCGAATCGAAATACATTTTTTCGTTACCGGTTAAAATGATCACAATGGCTGTTCTATTGTTGAATTCTTCAGAAATCGATAAAGATTTTATTAAAATCTGTATCTATCTACATATCTATAAACTTTTGTTTGGTAAGTGTTATGTCAATAATTAAATAATACTTTACTCCTAACAAGTGTGCAGTTATAAGACCGGTGCTTTGTTTTGAATACTGTGTTACCCTTGTACCTATATCACCAGAGGACCTTAACCCATTAACCGCCCAAACTACAACACAGAGATCTTCAACTTTTTTCCAGAAAAACTTTTGCAACGACAAGTTTTAAAAGATAATATTCACATTACTTAATGATCAAAGTTTCTGTTATTAAATAAGGCAAATTTTTTATATAAAAAATAGTGGAAGCACGATAGTTAATTCAAGCATGCGCATTTATTTTTACTGTAGCGTCAACGCAACACAAGCGGGTAGTGGGTTAAAATCATTATTCTTAAAGCTTCGCCATTCCTTTTAACTCATTTTACTGTAAAAGGAATTTTTCTAAGCATTTTCTTATTTTGAAAGTTTCGCACAGTTATAAACCAGTCCTTTTATCAACGCCTTTCCGCCTTCTTCTACCTGATTTTTTAAAAAATAAAATGTTTCATGAATTTCATGCATGTTAATGCAAATTCATCTAGTTAACATTTTATCAGTTTATACTTACTCCTATAATAATGCATGTTTTACGTAATTCAAAATACATGTGTTTTACATCACGTTTCTGCGTTATCATAATATTTTTTAAATTTTTTATTGGTAATCAAAATCAGGATGCGGGATATCAGAAAACAATAAAAATTTATACATGTAACTGTCACAAATCTTTACTAGTACAACATTATATTCAGAAAACGAATTCGATAGTAATAACGATAAACTCAGCTGAAATATATTCAGATGCATTAGTCTCATTACTTTATCGTTTAAAGTACTTGAGAGAAAAGTTTCTTACATTTTAAACAGCCCATAAATTATTTTATGGTCGTATAAAATATGTTGGCAACAGTAAAGCATTAAACTTTATAACTCTAAGCCATAACGTGACTTTAAATATCTAGAACATTTTTAAGAATATTTTTACTTTTGTATATTTTGAATGTTTTAGTCCAAGAACTATAAATTCTCACTTTAGATGTATTTTTTCAAATGTGGGAAAAACGAGAGACAAAGTCACAAAAACTTGAAATATTTTTATTGTCTGGCTTTGGAGAATTGTATCTGACAAAGAGATATCAAGGCTTTTAAACACAAATTCTTCAAACCTCTAAAACTACTATCTTGGGTTCTTTTTCTCGGGGTACGAGAAATGCAAAGAAATACTGGAGAAATATTTGAGAACTGCTGCAAGTTATGACCTCTTTCACAAGGGAGACTGCCGTTGGAGAATATCTTCGAAAAATGTCGATAACCTTCAGACAGCCTGCAGGCACTTTGTTGTGTACCCCTCACAGAGTTATGTTCCTCCTGCCTGGAAAATCAATTTGTAAGACGCCGAGTTCTCCACATTTCTCCGTAAAAGTGTAAATAAAATTGAATTAACGCAGTCGTCTTTATTTATGCAAATAATAATCCCGTGTAGCTTCAATGATATTCGGTATTACTATGCACGCTATGCAAAAAGAAAACATTAACTAGAGCATCCCTAACTATAAGAGTTTTATACATGAAATTTTAAATCTCTGTCGAAGTGTTTATATATAATGTATGCTTTTAAAATTCATATTTAATGTATATTTGAATTTCATCATGTACGCTAAATGTATCATATTTTACGAATCCTTTACAATGTCTAGACTGTACACTAGAATTGAAAATCGTAATTTTGTTAAAATATTATGATTGATGATGATTCGACAAAATTTTAGATTTGATAGCATTTATGATAGAGATAATAAGCTACCTTAAATTAAATTACATTTAAGATTCGTGAAATAATTCGAATTATGTAATTTATAGAAAAAATATATTTTTTTTCAATGCTTCGGTTAAAGTTTTGGGCTATATAAACAGTATATTTTATTTTCATTTTATTTCACGAATATAAAATCGTAACAAATAAATATATATTAAAAAATAATGACAAAAGTACCATTTTTACTAACCATTTCCATTTTTTTAAACTATTATTTTTTAGAAACCCGCTACGTTAAGAAATTTAGTTTTGATTTAAAAAATAGAAATTTGTTTGAGAATGTTGAACAATTTCT